>JAGKPW010000084.1:600000-765000 GCA_019926035.1 Melaleuca alternifolia
TTTCAATGGCTAATTACTGTAAGTAATATAATAGATTTATTTTTATAAAGAAATTCTTTTAAATTATTTATTTTTTGTGAAACAACACAAAGTAGAGAGGGTGAACCAAATCTCACACCTTATCAATTATATAAACTAACTACACTCCCCAAGAATCCTCAAGAAGGCTTGAAAAAAAAACCATAATTCATCGTACTTTACAAATACTCCAATTTTGCACTCCAAAAAAAGAAAGAAAATACTTGAATATCTAATTCAAACTCCACCTGTCTACATAGCCCTTTGGTGAAATCAAACTCCAAGGCAAGCGTTGGTTGGTGCATCTTTTTCCCAACTCCTGCAAAGATTCCTTGACATTTAAAGCGAAAAAACAAAAACAAAATCAAGTGTGATCCAAAGTTCTGTGAACATCCAACCTTACTTCCCTAAAAACAATTGTTATCCGAGCATGGGCAAGGGCGCTTTGCAATAGAGACATGGTTTGCTTCTGATCTAAACTGATTTTGTTGATGGGTCAAAAGCAGCAGCTCTGATTGCCAACTTTCTATGGTCATCATGTGAGTTCTCGATCTTCGTTCTCGCCCTTTCCCTTTTCAAACTATGGTCCATTGGCACATCGTTGATCGAGCCCCACGTACTCACGAGCAGACATCTCGTGCTTTAGCGCTTTTTGTCGACGTGCGGCAGCTTCGCGGATGGTGTGGACAGAATCTTTCTTACCGGTACCTGTCTTCCCCCTTGTAGTGAGCGGGAAAAACAGAAGTGAAGTGACCAATGACCATCTTGGAAGCATTTGCGAAGTCTCCATACGAAGCTCTGGTGATTCCGTCAAAGAAATTGAACTGTGTTTTCTCATATAACATGCTGTACGTGGATGTGATTCGCTCTTTCAAGTTCTCTAACCCTTCTTCCAGGTAAAAAGAAGAAGATTTGGTCGAATATGCAGTGAAATTATCCAAAAGCTTAAGCCGTCGAAAAGTTGATTTAAACCATGCTTTATTTCATTACTATTGAATGCACACGCATTTTCTCCGAGATGCCAATTTGCCCATCCATATGTGCTATGAAGATGTTCACGTAAGGAATAAATCCATCAGTTCTGCCTTGGCCATTTTGGTTGCCAAAGAGATAAAAACCAAGAAAATTATATTGTTTTAATAATTTGAGTCCCTGTATATATTTGTTAAAAGACAAATAATATAACATGCTTTATTTACTTTGGAAAGCCATCAAGTGCGTTTAGTATCATTATCTAAAGATTGTTGTTGTGGCTGAAATTATACGATTTATAGGTGTTATACTGCGAATTCTAAAAATTGAGAATCTTGTGCTGGCAATAAAGATAAATAATGGATGTTTAAAAAGGTAGTATAAATTGTTCAACAACACAATCATGGTATTCAATAAATCCATCGGGGGTTTCAATTTGAGACTAATATTTTTCATCTCAAAAGATTTTAAATTTCACTAAAATAAGTAAAAAAGAATCTCTACTTTTCTTCCTTTTGCAATTCTTTTATTCGTGTCATAGGCATTAATTTGTGTAGTTTTATTCTTGTTATTGATTATATGAGTCGAATTTGCATGAAAGTTGGTAAATAAGCATATTCTTTTCTCTCAATTTCCATCACTTTTTAAATAAGATTGAGACCCTCTTCATTTCAGGGGTAAATTTAAGATATAAATTTCTGGAAAATCCACATCATCCACTAGAAATTCTTGAACGTCTCAATTTTTTTTTTCCAATTTTCTTTGTTTTTCCTTTGGAGCAATTAAGAAACCTCCAACGACACACATCATTGTAACACATTCTACACCCTCTTTTTTGTGCCACTAGAAACCCCCAACCTTTTCATTATGCACAAATAACCCAATTTATTTTGTTTCATTAAAAACCTAGAAGATTTACTATTGTGACAAATGTAATATGAATGTAACTATAATTGAGAGTATAAATGTCATAATATATATATGTTTTCTTGTGACATATGAAAAAAATTGATACCATTTGTGTTACAATGGATATAGTTTGGATTTTTTTTTTGTGACAAAATTAAACGTATTTGTGTCACAATTGGCAGAGTTGGGTTTTTTCTTGTGATATTTCCCATTATCCTTTTGTCATCTTTTTCTTTTCTTTATTTCTTTGTTTTTTCCCCATTCCTACTTGTGCCTCTACTATCTCTAAGAACACAAGGACCTCAGCTCACACGTTCACCACGTCGATCACTTCCAACCCTATCTTTGTCATCGCCATTCCGCCTTGACCCACGAAGAAACCTCTACCACGTCGATGGTGGCATCATGACGAGATAATGGAGGCTGCCGAAGATCGAAGGTAGAGGGGAGAGAGAACAGGGAAAGGGTTGGGATTTTTTTTTTTTTGAGTCTTGGACATTTTTTGAAGTAAAATTTTCACTGAGTGAGGGCATTTTGGGTAAATTTAGGGCATATCTTTACCATTTACAGCTACCCTTAAAGATAAAGGATCCCCCCCAACCCTTCTAAACAAATCTACTAGTCATTCCCCTTATGCCCAAAGCACTGTATATCACGCTCTCTTCTAACTTCATTAAGTGCCTGAGACTTCTTAAACAAGCTTCGGGGTGCATTCCCTCCTTGACCATATCGGGTGCTCGCTCTCTGTATTCCCCCGTCACTCTCCATCGTCCACCACCATTCGATTTGCAGTCTATATACATGATGACCCATTTGAAAGAATCATCAAGAAACGGAAAAGAAAAAGGGCCAAAAAGGAAAAAAAAGAAAAGAAATCCAAGGCACAAGTCGTCCAAATCCATTTGAAAAGTCCGCTCTGTTGCGTTCCTTGAAGTGAACGGAAGCATCCCCACTTAGTCGTGGGGTCGCATTGATGAGAGAACATACGACCGAAGAAATCTTGTTCTCTAGCACTTTAATGCGTGTCGACTCCTTTTGTTTCGCTTTCCTTCCCCTTCAAGCACCAGTTTATTTGATAAGTATGCGCCAGATTTTTCGTAGGGGATGAGTATGATTCAAGGGCGGCATCATTTGAAGCCCTCACTTGCTTTTCATTCCATAGTTGGCTCCACGTACTTATTCTCTACTCCTAATCATTGCTTTATGACTATTCTTCTAAGACTCTACAGGAAAAAGTGCTAGTTCGAATTTTCTAACACTATGACGCATCGAATATGGATTTATAGATTACATTTTGAAAGGTACAGGATATTTCCATTAAATAAAGATCAAATCAGGAGGCCTAACATTCGTAAAAGGTGAAAGGTGAAAGGTGAAAAGTAGAAGTCTTCCGAATGGGCCATTTATCTAGACAGGCAGATTTATGAGCCATCCACATATTTGAATTTTTAATGAATATCTAATCAAACGGTTCGAACAATTCCAGAGTTTAATTGTTGGACCGTATCAAACAGATTTTTTCCACACTTAGAAAACTATGTACTTAAAATATTCAGTTTTAACAATTATATAGTTAATAAAAGGCCTCCAGTGAACAAAAGTTTTGACTAGAAAACTGCTGACACACAAAAAAAAGATCAACTTATTACCAAGTATATGAGTTAGAAGAACAATTTTTGATCAAGAATAAACAAAACAATCAATAATTTAACGAGAATTACTAACTTATTAATGAAGTTATTGACAACACCAATTATTCATGATAACATTCATCAAGACTTGAAAAGTTGATCGATAAGGTCATTAAACACAAAGATGTAACTATTGGGTAGTTCTACTTCTTTTTTTGTTTTTGCTGCTAATTTAGGGTTTGTATAATTTCTTGTATATTAGTGCTACGGACAATAGGAGTCAGAGAATAACACAACTTCTTGCAATTGCCACTAGAAAGTTATTTGTTTATATAACTTTCAAAGTTACAACCGCTATATATAGCTATCAATTGTGGACTATAAATACTTATATCGTACTCATTCTAAAGCTAGATCAATCAATCAAAGGACTTAATATATTTAGTTTTTTACAATTTATTTTTTTGCACAATTAAGTATCTTTTAATTCCCAAACTTTAGTCGTAGTTTAAGATATCTCGTCGTTGATTCAATTCCAGCATGTATGTTTTAGTTCTCAAATCTTTGTTGTCTTTAGATTCCAATGTTGTTCTTTTATTATTGCGCTTTGTCGTTGATTAAATTTTGGGAAAGCTTTTTATCTCATCAAACTTCATTGTTGATTTAATTCCAATGCAGCATATTTGTTCCTTGTCTTCCATTGATACAATTCTTGTCTGGAATCACCTTAGAACCCCTCTTAATCTTAAAAAAAGCCATAAAATTGAAACTTGAAGAAAGTTATTTTGTTGGCGATCCAATTTTGACGAAACATCTTCTTGGCATGCTTAATGGGCTAACTTGTGTTTGACTTGACGAAATTCTGTTGCTAAAGCCAAGCGATCGAACAATAAAATTGACAAAACAAGAAAATAAATTAGAAACCAGATTTATGTGGTTTGGTCGTAATGACCTACGTCCATGGGGAGCACAACAACGAATTCACTATAGATTAAGTGATACAACAAAAATTACGGGCACGTTTGAGTCACTCAAACACTTTCTTAGAGTTTCCCACGCCCAATTACATCAAATAGCCCACAAGTGTTTAGCTCCATAATTTCTCATGAAATAATCTTTCAATCTCACAAAGGAATTGTACAAATCTTAAACTCATAAGGTTTAATTGGCTTTGACACTTAAATTCTTGATCTAATATCACGAACAAACTCACGAAGAAAAGTTCTTGCCAAGCACTTGAATAATGGCATTTCAACTTTTCTTTATTATTTCAGGGTATAATTCACAAGTAGAACCTCTTCTTTGATACTTCTCAAATAGAACATCAACTTCCTATATATAAAAATTAATCGGATTCATAATAGAAAATATCCCTTTAAAAAAACTTCTTCAACTAGGGAACCATTCAACTAGGAAATCTATTCAAAAAAGTAAACCTATTTGAGTTAGACAATCTTCCTTTCTTGGTTCAAATTTGAGACATAATTTTAACAATCTACACATTGGCTCGATATTTGTGCCAAGTCAAGATTGCTTTGATAAAATTCAAATATCACTACTATTTTCCTACGACCCTTAGAGCTAAACCACTATTAACAATTTTCAAGTCTAAGTTGCGTTTGAACTTTGCTGTAATCGTGGACTTCATTAGAACACCAACTCCACATGCACCATTAACTACTCCACAAGAACTTGTAGACACAACCTCTTCTATCACATATACAATAAAACCTTTGTGGTATATATGTTTGTCAGGAGACCGAGCATGCACTTTTTCAATATCAGCAGTTACGGTAACCGTTGGTTCTATAAGTTCCACCTTGCTACATGCACCATCTATGTTAATTAGTCCACTAATATCCGTTACCTCAGGAGTTTCTAGTTGCAACTCCACCTCAAACTGAATACTATTTAGCTCCGTATAAACACTACTAATAACATTGTACTCAGAAGTACAGTAGACTCGTCAAATGTAACTTCTTTGCTAATAACATGTGAATTTTATTCCAAGCAACACAACTTATAACCCCACTCACCTTGCGCATAATCTAGGAACATGCACTTTCTTGTCCTTCCATCGAGCTTACTATCACTTACTCGAACATGACATGGTCAACAAATATTCTAAGAATAGAATAATTAGTAGCGTTACCTTACCACACTTCTTCAACAGTTTGACACCCAATCGCAATTGATGGGGATCTATTCACTAGGTAGCTCGCCATACTAAGGGAATGCACCATGAATCTCCTAGCCATACTAGCACTAGAGAGCATTTTGTGGGTTGTCTCTAGTAAAGTTTTGATCATCATTCTGTAATTTGTTGTGGTTTATTGACAATAGTGCAGTATTTCATTATGACTTCCTTCATGCAAGATTAATTTGACACTTTCAAGCAAAACTCCTTGCTATTGTCAGTCCACGCATACTTGATTATCATACTAGTCTCCTCTTCTTCTTCTTTTATTCAAAGCTCTCAATTGTTTGATCCTAATAACAATATCAAACTTGTGCCCAAGCATAAACACCCACGTCTTCCCGGAGTAGTAATCAACAACTTTTAATATAAATCTGACACTATTCTTTGAAGGAAATCGCAACAACTTGCGTTTATCTAAGTGAATTAATTCGACAATATGTGTGGTTTCTCTAACAGTCGTATTGAATTTCACTTTCACCTCTGATCTAAATCACAACATTTGCATACGTTCAATTTATTAGCAACATAACCACATGATAGATTCCTTTCACTTAGAACTAGGTTCCTCTCGCTAATGTGCCCCAAACGTATATGTCACAATTCGGACTCTTGAATAGATACATTTGACATCTCCACAACAAATTCTATTACTATCTCACCTTTGAGTTCATACAGGCCATTGTGCTCAATTCATTTCATTATCACCAAGGCACCTCGAATAATTTTCAAAATTCTACATTCTGAGGTATATTAACACCTCACTGAATCTAGGACACACAAGGAAATTGAGTACTTTTTCAACTCTGGAACATACCTCACACCAGTCAATGTCTACACAATACCATCATGCATTCTAATTCTAACGTCACCAAGACCTATTACAGGTACTCAACATTGTTCCCAAACTGCGCTTTACTATTATGCACTGCTAAGGAGTAAACTAGTTCCTATTTGTTGTAGCATGAAAAGTACAAGTATGCATAATCCATCCGTCAAACAACAAATTATTATATTAGTGATAGACAAGATATAATCAACACTATCCAAATTACTATAAGATATAGATGCAATATCATCAATAGGTTTAGTTATAATTCTCTTACCCTTATCATTCTTCAACTTAAGGCAATCTTTTCTAATATGTCCCCTCTTGCCACACTCCAATAGACTGCACCACACATTTTGAGATTGGCTACATTTATTTGGATTTATATTACTTTTGTTTACACATGTATCATTGCTTCCTATGTTTTCACCTACTAAAGTAGTAGATACGGATTTGCCAGATTCTCTTCTACAAATGTCCTCGCTAAGAATCAAATCTTGAATCCCATCAAATGTCAAACTTGATGATCTAAAAGAATTACTAACTATAGTAATGGTAATATTCCAATTATCAAGTAATAAGGATAATAGAATCAAAGCATGTATCTCATCTTCAAAGTTAATTTCAATCGAACTCAATTGACTAATGATTACATTGAATTTGTTGATATGATCAATAACTATCATACCTTTACTCATCTTTAAGTTAAAACAAATGTCACATCAAATAGACCTTATTGGTTATAGAGGGCTTCTCGTACATGTTTGATAGAGCTTTCATTAAACTCATAGTGGTATTCTCTTTCATGATATTAAATGCAATGTTACGAGTCAATGTCAGGCTAATAACACCCAGTGCTTGTTTATCTAGCAACTCCAAATTGCTTGCTTCACCTACTCTAGCTTCTCCTTAGACAATGGTAAATGCATAATCTTCTGGTATAGGTAGTCTTCAATTTGTATCTTCCAAAAACCATTATCCTACCTGTTAAATTATGCTCCAGTTTGAATTCGGATAATGATTTGTTAAATCAAATTTTGTTGATAAAGATTTTTCAAGAAAATTCCTAATTTGGATGAACAAGCCCATCCTTTCTTGGACTTTTTAGAGCTGCACAAAAGAAGAAATAAACCAAAAGAAGAAATAAAAATTATATCTTTACTTTAGGAAGCTTCCTAAAAGTCAAGACTTTGCTTTTGTGCACACACAATATAAAAAGGCTACGAAAGAAAGAAAGTTTAGCTTCTTGTCGCAAGTCCACAATTCGCGAATTTTCTGAAGCCGAAGTCCTTGAAGCCTTGCGAAGCCTCAAAGGAACGTGATGATTTAGGTACGTGGACCAAAGACGAACGCTGGAGTTCTTGATTTTGGCATACGTAAAGTGTTTCTGTTTTGAGCTTGAACATGTGGTGATTTTCAAGTAAGTTGTTTATTATAAACACTTGGGATTGGGTATAATCTAGGTGCGGGAAACACAAGCGTATTTATGTGTGGGAAACATGAGCGTATTGACCTATTGTAATTCAATTATCTAATTATAGTGGATTGTTCTTGTTAGCTTGTGGATGTAGGTACTAACATTCGGACCGAACCATGTAAATTCCTGGTGTCCTTATTATTTCTTGTTTATTTCTCTGTGCTTTACGTATTGATGTATTTGCAAGATCCTGGTTAGTTTCTGCATTAGTTTACAACAATTGGTATCGGAGTTTCGGTCAGATATTTTGAATTGTGATTTGGAGCTTTGTTGCTTGTCTAATTATTATCTGGATATCTTGTGATTGCAATTTTGTCTGGGGTGAAAGCTAAAATTGAGAAGTTTAATGGGAGGAACAACTTTGGGTTGTGGAGTCTCAAGATGGAAGCGTTATTGACAACTCTGGGTTTGGCAGAAGCATTAGAGGGCAAGGATAATTTGTCCGATACAATGAAAGATTCTGATAAGGATGTGTTGATGAGGATAGCTAGAAGTCAAATCCTGTTGCATTTATCGGATGAAGTGTTAATAGAGGTAGGCCAGGAGAAGGATGCCGCAACGTTGTGGGAAAAACTTCAGGTGCTTTATATAACGAAGGGTTTGAACAATCGTTTGTACATGTTGAAGATGATGTTTCAGTTCATATATACTGAAGGTACGTCTATTAGAACCCACCTAGATGAATTTAATAAACTCATGATTGATTTGAAGAACATCAATAAGACACTTAATGATGAAGAGCAGGGCATGAAGTTGCTAGCTTCTTTACCAGAGTCATGGGAGCACTTTATTGATTCACTATTGTAGGGACGTACTATGATTACCTTAGAAGAGGTAAAGTCCGCCTTGTTTTCTAAAGAGTGGTAGAGAAAGTTACGAAATGATAGTCTAGCGTAGGATGTAGCATGAGGACTAATGATTCAGGGTAGAGATCAACATCGGGGATCCATTAGCAGCAAAGGTAAAAGCGAATCAAAATCACGTCATAGAAAGTCCAAGAGATGCGTGAAGTGCTTTGAGTGTCATGAGGAAGGGCACATCAGGAGAGATTGTCCAAAGCGGAGGAATAAAGCTGATAGGCAGAATGCCACAAGCAGTGTGGCAAACGTTGCCGATGGGAGCAATAGTGATGCGGAAACTGTTTTATTTGTGACTACTATTTCGTCAGGAGACGAATGGGTGCTAGACTCGGGGTGTTCTTATCATATGACGCCTCATAAGAACTGGTTTACTACTTACCAAACTGCATATAGTGGCAGAGTTCTTTTGGGGAATAACGTAGCCTGCAAGGTTGTAGGGATATGGACAATTTGTATTCAGATGCATGATGGTGTTTGACAGATGTCAGACATTTACCGAAGCTCAAGAAGAACATTATTTCTCTAGGGACACTCGATGATATCGGGTGTACATACACCGCTGAAGGTGGAGTGCTAAAGATCTCTTGATGTGCCATGACAGTGATGAAAGGGAAGAAGGAGAATTCTCTCTATCATCTATTGAGAAAGACCGTGCAGGAGCTGCTGCAATTTCATCAGGTGAGTCAGACTCTGACTTGACTTAGTTATGGCATATGTGTTTGGGACTCATGAGTGAGGCAGGTATGGCGATGCTGAGTAATAGAGGTTTGCTAAAGGGTCAAAAGACAAGTAAGTTAGACTTATGTGAGCACTGTATCTTTGAGAAGTAGCGCAGAATTAAGTTTACTACATGTATTCATTCGACAAAATAGCTAGTTGAATATATTCATTCATACGTATAGGGCCCCTCTCTGGTTACTTCGAAAGAATGTGCCCATTATATGCTGACTTTATCAACGACGATTCTAGGAATGTATGGATATACTTTTTAAAGCACAAGTATGATGTGTTTGATCGGTTCAAGAAGTTTAAGGCATTGATTGGGAAGCAGTCAAATAAACAGATCAAGTGCTTGAGAACTGATAATGGCATGGAGTTATGTAGTAAAGATTTTACTAAGTTCTGCGAGAGAGAAGATATTATAAGACACCTACAGTACCTAAGACACCATAGCAGAATGACATGGCAAAATGGAAGAACATAACTCTACTTGAGCGGGCTCGAAGCATGCGAATTGGTAAGGAATTTTGGACCGAAGTAGTGAATTTGGCTTGTTATCTGATAAATAGATCTCCATCATCTACTATAGAGTGAAAGACTTCAAAGGAAGTATGGTCAGGAAACCTGTTGATTATTTCGAGTTACGTATATTCGTATGTCATGGAAAGAAGCATTCCTAGAGTCGAGGCAGCAAGGTATAAGGCGAGACTTGTCGCGAAGGGGTATACTCAGCGAGAGGGCATTGACTACAACGAGGTGTTTTCTATTGTGGCAAGACATACTTCTATTCGTGTGTTGTTTGCCTTAGTTGCTTCACAAGATCTCGAGTTAGAGCAACTAGATGTGAAAACTGCATTTCTTCACGGTGAATTGGAGAAGTAGATTTAGATGAGACAGCTAGAGGGATTTGCTACTCCAGGTAAGGAAAATCATGTTTGTTTGTTGAAGAAATCTCTGTATGGGATAAAACAGTCTCCTAGGCAGTGGTATAAACATTTTGATGCTTTCATGGCTAGTCAAGACTATTTGAAGAGTCAAATGGATAGCTGTGTTTATTTTAGTTCAAAGAGTCAAATGGATAACTGTGTTTATTTTAGGAGATTGGATAATGGGTTTTTGATATATTTTCTTTTTTATATGTGGATGACATGTTGATAGTAACTAGGAGTATGTCTAATATTGACGCGCTGAAAAGGCAGTTAAGTGTTGAGTTTGAGATGAAAGATTTAGGTGCTGCAAAGAAAATATTACGTATGGAGATTTTGCGTGTTAGGACTGCAAGAGTTTTACACCTATCTCAGAAGAAATATATTGAGAAGATCGTGGCACGTTTTAATATGCAGTTAGCAGAATCTGTGAGTACACCTTTAGCGAATCACTTTAAACTTTCAAATAAATTATCACCGTAGACTAAGGAGGAGGATGAGCATATGTCCCGTATTCTACTGCTTGGGTAGTATTATGTATGCTATGGTATGCACTAGGCCTGATTTTTCACAAGCTATCAGTGTAGTTAGTCTCTACATGAAGCATCTTGGTAAAGCTCATTGGAAAGCTGCGAACTAGATCCTCAAATATTTGAAAGGGACGTCAGATGTTGGTATAATGTACTGGAGGAACAATAATAGCAGTGAGACCACAGGTTATGTGGATTCTGATTATACAGGTGACTTGGATGAGTACAGGTCTTTAGTAGGGTACTTGTTTACGCTTGCAGGTGGTGCAGTTAGTTGGAAGGTCTTTACAGGACGACGTTGCCTTGTCGTCGACTGAGGTGAAGTACATGGCACTGACATTTGTAGTGAAAGAGGCGATATGATTATGTAGTTTGCTTTTAGACTTTGGGTTAGATCAGAAAAGTATTGATATACATTGTGATAACCAAAGCACGATATTTCTGGCGAATAATCCGATTTATCATGATCGGACAAAGCATATCAATATCAAGTACCACTTCATCCGAGATGTCTTAGCAAAGGGTAAGGTTGTTGTGAAAAAGATTGCTACAGCAGAGAACCCAGCGGACATGATGACTAAACCCGTTCCTTTGGCGAAGCTTAAACTCTACTTGAGCTCGATTGGCGTCTGTGGAGAGTGAGCGCCCGTCAGGGCGTTGGGAGAGTAGCATGGATTATGAGCACTATAACTTGGCTTCAAACCTCGAGCCAAGGTGAAGAATTGTTAAATTATGTCTCGAGTTTGAATTTGGATAACGATTTGTTAAATCAAATTTTGTTAATAAAGATCTCCAATAAAAATTCCTAATTTGGATGAAGAAGCCCATTTTTCTTGAACACCTTAGAGCTGCACAAAAGAAGAAATAAACCAAAAGAGGAATTAAATATTATATCTTTATTTTAGGAAACTTCCCAAAAGTCAAGACTTACACACAATATAAAAAGGCTACGAAAGAAAGAAAGTTTGGCTTCTTGACGCAAGTCCACAATCCATGAATTTTCTGAAGTCGAAATCCTTGAAGCCTCACAAAGCCTTAAAGGAATGTGAAGATTTACGTACGTGGACCAAAGACAAACGCTAGAGTTCTTAATCTTGGCGTACGTAAATTGTTTCTGTTTTGAGCTTGAACGTGTGGTGATTTTCAAGTAAGTTGTTTATTATAAACATTTGGGATTGGGAATCTAGGTGCGGGAAACACGAGCGTATTGAGCGATTGTAATCCGATTATCCGATTATAGTGGATTATTCTTGCTGGCTCCCCCCCATTGATGTAGGTAACGACATTCGGACAACATAAATTTCTGTTGTCCTTATAATTTCTCATTTATTTCTCTATACTTTACGCTTTGATGTATTTGCAAGATCCTAGTTAGTTTCCGCATTAGTTTACCACTTCCTATTAAATCTATTGATTCTCACTTTTCCTTTGTTTGCCACCATCAATTCACTTCAAGTTAGCCAAGCCTAGCTCTGATACTAGTTGTTGCTGAAGCCAAGCGATCGAATAATAAAATCGACAAAATAAAATAATAAATCAAATGTCAGATTTATGTGGTTCGGTTGTAGGGGAGAACAACAACGAATTCAATATAGATCAACGATGCAATAAAAATTACAACTACACTAGAGTTACTCAAATAGTTTTTTAGTGTTTCATATACCCAATTACATCAAATAATCCACAAGTGTTTGGCCCCCACAATTTCTCATGAAATTATCTCTCAATCTCATGAATGAATTACACAAATCTTAAACTCACAAGATTTAATTGCCTCTGACACTTGAATACTTAATGTAATATCACGAACAAATCAATGAAGAAAAGTTCTTGCTAAGCACTCAACAAATGCTTCAACTTTTTTTGATTGTTTTGGGTATAATTCACAAGCAGAAACTCTTCTTTAATACTTCTCAAATATAATATTCACTTCTCATATATAGAAAAGAATATGATCTATAATAGGAAATATTCTTTTAGGAAAACTTCTTCAAGTAGGGAACTATTCAATTAGGAAGCCTATTCAAAATTGGATAGCTACTTGGATTAGACAACTTTCCTTTATTGATTCAAACTTGAGACATAATTGTAACAAATTGATGTAAAGAATAAGCAATCATCTAAGATTAACAATGTCGTGGGTAACAATACTAATGGCAGCGATAGGGTTGAACACTTCGAATCTTTATCCATTAGTTGAATGGTAGAAGAAGGCCAACATGGGGAAGTAGACCTTCTTTGATGTCTCATAGAAGATCAGTTGAGAGAAGTTGCTCCAAATCCTCACATGTTACCCACTAAGAAGAAATTATTGAAGAGCAACAGAACAATGTAGCTGATCATATTGTGAGTATCATGTTAGATGTGATCAAGCCAATCGTCATCAATGCCATGAATGATGTTTTCTGGAGGTCAAGATTGTCCAATCAACCACCACTATCTTATCTAGTGGTAATACGATACCCTTTTCATTTATTGATGCAAATAATGTTGATAAGAGTAGTCAACCCCTAGAAGAACTATGCAAAGGCTCTTTTAATCAATATCACAATAATGAAAATAATCAGACTGTTGTTAGTCAAAATAACCAAATTAGTGATAATCGTTCGATAAATCAAACTAGTCAACATAGAAGTGAATTGCTGAATATTGAATAAGCCCAATTCTAACCAATGTGTATATTTTATTAGGTCTCACATGTAGATTTACATTCATAATTTGGCAAGATTGACGTCACCGCCTAGGAGACAAAATGGCCAACCAAATCCTCAATTGAATCTAGCATAGTTCATAAAAAAATTTTGACAATGATTGGGGTTAGATGGGGGTATTATCATACATGTTTGCAAAAAATATATCCTGAATGGGTCAAAAACCAACCTTTTCCAAGAGGATTTTTTTTTGGGTCGAAATTTCCAAGAGGCTTGGAAATCATTCAATTTGCCATTTTTATTGGTGAAGATGAGCAATTGACTAATGAACACATCGACGGTTTATAGCACAAGTTGAAGAAGTGTGAGTTTTAAAGACTTAGGTTATTTCCTTTATCTTTGTCGAAAACTGTCTTTACATGGTACATCAATTCACCATCTAATTCCACATCTAATTGAGCAGAGATGATGAGACAATATTATTCTTAATTTATAGAAAGATTCTTGAGGCATTGAGTGTTGATTTGGCTACACTCTATCAATACAATAACAAGTTAGTTGATTAGTTTGTTGCTCGATTAAAAAAAGGCTAAACTCAAATAAAGAATTCATAGATTTGACTTTTAATGTATTGAAATTTAATGGAAAAATAACACAAATAATTCTTGAACTTTGACCAAATGTTTCATATAGTCCTTAAAACTTTTGATTTGCTTAATGTGATAATTGAACTTTAGTTAAATATATAATATGGTCCTTGAAATTTTAGTACATGTTCAAATTTTTTTCTTGATGACTGAGGTGTCCAGCCAGCTTGCGCGCACCTCAATTATTCCTCGGGAGAGACTAGTATAGCAACCTACCGCCATGGCTCCCCACTTAAATCATAGGCGCTTTCATGGGAAATCGAACCCAAGACCTTAACGAAGTCTAAGTTCGCCCTAACCAGTTGGGCTACCCATGGGTAGGTAACATGTTCAATTTAGTTTCTAAACTATATGAAAATATTCAAGGTTGTCCTAGAACTTAAAATGATGGAATAACACCATTGGATATGTTTACATAGTTCAAGGACTAAACTAAATATGTGACAAAATTTCCAAGACCATATTAAACATATTAAAAGTTCAAGGACCTTATTGTATATTTGGGTAAAGTTCATGAACTATATTGAACAAATTTAAAAAAGATCAGATTGTCTATTAGGCCAAAATTTTAAAAATTATTTGTGCTATTATCCTAAGTTCAATTTAAGAGAAAGTTCGAAGGCCAAAACTTTGCTAATTTATTCAGTTGGCAACGCAAATGTCTAAGTATAAGCAGCTATTAAGGATAGAGATATGAAGACTTTATTAAAACAAAAAAAACGTAGCTTTTACGGAAAAATGTGTTAGATGATAGATTTGGCCAATATAAAATTGCGTGGTGAGGAAAAATCAAATTTACCGGTGACAAAGGGATGGATGATGACTCATAATTATATAATCTAAAAGCATTGAGTGATCGAGAATCATTCAAGTCTTTTAAAGAGCGCATATGATGACGCTCTAAACTTTTGATTATAAATGACAAGTATTAGATTTAGTTGATAAGAGTAGAGTTTGATTTATAATAAACAAAACAATTAACAACTTGATGGGAATTAACAACTCACTAGGGAAGTCATATATGACATCATTTATTGATGAGAGCTTTCATTAAGATCTGAGAAGTTAATCGACAAAAGGCAATTGACATGAAGACATTACTGTTGGGTAGTTATTTTTGCTACTACTAATTTAGGGATTTTATAACTTTTTAAAGACAAGTGTTCTAGATAATGGTAGTTAGTGGATAACACAAATTCTTGTAATCGCCATTGAAAGTTCTTTGTTTATTAGAATTCTAAAGTTGTATACACTGTATGTAACCCCCCTATATAAATAGTGACATTGTATTCATTGTAAAGGCGGATTAATCAATCAAAAAGCTCAATATTCACACGAATTTATGTTTATCTTTATTTTTCTGTGATTTAGATTTTTCTAATTACAATACTTTAGTTTTAATTTAATATATCTTCTCCTTAATTAAATTCTGGATATGCATCTTAGTTTTAGTCTTCATATTTTTGCCATTGATTAGATTCCGCTGTTCTATCTTTATAATGGCACTTTGTTGTTGATTAAAATATGAAAAAGCTTTTTATTTCAACAGGTTTCATCGTTGGTTAAATTTTGTCGCAGCATATTTGTTCCTTGTATTTTATTGATACAAATCTTATCTAGAATCGACGCAATACTCGTCTCAATTTTGAAAAAGTCAAAGAACGAATTTTAGTGAAAGATATTTCATCAACAATCCAATTTCGGCATGCTACCTCCTAAAAATCGTGAGGGCTTTCTGTAACATCCCCTCTTCAGCAACAAAAATTAAAGAGAATGTTTTTTATTTATCCCGAAAAGGTCACATGCAATGTCCATTATCTATAGACAGCCTCAAGAAGTGGAGAGCATGTCTCAATTCTGCTGAGGCTTATACTTCGTCAGTCATATTTTCCTCTCACCTGAAGACTTGTGGGCTTTACAATATTTCCTTTGGGCCTTAAGGCCCATCTGTACACTTAGAGTTTCCACGAACACTAAACCTCTCACAGTGACGGACGACTCCCATGATCATGAACACGAAGCGGTGTGCGCAATCATCAATTCTAATCCTAATAACTCAAGCCAAGGACCAAAAATTTCCCACTGAAGTCGTCCCTATAAGGCAGAAAAATATTCAAAGCGTAACAAAAACAGCGTTTGTCTCATGAGGTGAACCACTTCCTTACTTTCCTGATGGGTCTCCTGCAGACGGGGCATGCCTTGGCTTCTCCATCAAAGATCCTGCAGAAACCCAAGTCGTCATGAGAAACAGAAGTGGCGACCAGCAAGTGGAGTTGACTCAGTCCTTAAAACCTCATGTTAGTCAGGAGATTTTCCAACGTTTTAAATTAAGAAGTTTATTTTTCTCACCTGAGGTGCAAGAATTCTTTTGTGGGGACAGATGATTATCATAACATTAAGTGACTTTCGCTCGGTTCTTTGATCATATGTTGCCCAATCCGGTTAGAAGTTTCGTACTTGGACAAGAGCTGGAGCGATATGCACCTTTCAGGTTCTAAATTGCATATCCTGATTCTAAGTCAATGTCTTTTCTTTTTGCTTTCTAAATGATGGGAAAATCTGTGTCGCCTAATTCGTGAAAACCCCACTCATCTCGTGAACTAACTGAGGTGTCAAGACTAAATACACGAGTAGATCAAACATGGCATTGTTTTAAACTTGGTAGTGTGGGATCCGAGTTAGTACCGTGCGCCTGGTAATAAACACAAGCAAAGCATTGTTCTTCTATAACCACGAAGCAGCCGTCATGTGGGGGTTGGTGAATCGAATCTGTTCTGCGTGCCTAATCTACGCGCATATAACCATTCATTCTTTTCCCAGGTAAATACATGTTCATTCTTTAACCATATTAAGCGGATCCATAAGCGTGAGAAAGAAAGTTACAGAAAAAGAAATAATCGGATGGTAAATCAATGTTATATTACCTCTGAGCACAGTCATAGCAGGTGGCACAATGGCCACAGGGAACGAAGAAGCAATTCCTTTCCTCGTCGTAGCAAATCACACAAATCTTCCCATCGTACAACTCCTCCGAGGAGCTGCTGCCACAGCTGCCGGTTTCTATGTCCTCCTCACATGTGCCGTACCTCGACTGTGGCGGCTTGAATACTTGTATTGGGGTCGTCTCTGTCACTACCGGCTCTCGTTCTGCAGGACTTTCATCCTCCGATCTGTCCAGGTATCTCATGATCATGAAAACGATGAACACGAGCAACGCTGTGATGTTCAGAGATGACGTGTTACCGCACAGACATTATAAAAAGAAAGAAGGAAGAATTTGACTGAGGGGTAATATGAACTCTCCAGTTACTCTCTTTTGATGTTTCTCTCTTTCCTTTAATGAGACTCGAATCAAACACATCTAGAGAGTGACCATTTTGTGAGAAACTCACCCAATACCGCGATGTAGGCGCATAACCGAGCCAAGAACGTAAATGCAAAGCACAATTCAGCCAGCTCATCATCCTGACATCGAGAAGGAGTAATTCAGAGACCATAATGGCACGCCCGCAAAACCAGACATAATCGACATAAACACTGTAAAGAATTATTGAAATAACGGCCCTCAGAACTCTGGAACGAACAGAGAGAGAGAGAGCATTACTCCTCCTTAGGCTGTTAAATTCGAAGGCGTTTTGAAGTTAAACTGAACAAAGTCTACATTAATTCGATCCACCTACCGTGGAACACATTCTATGCCCCCTCTGGCCTTAGCTGCCGCCCGTCTCTATTTTCCTTGAAATTCAACTCCGGACCTGGAAAACGAACTTCCAAAATGGAAACAAACATCATATAATTACATAATTTCTTTGGTGCTGGACAGAATTCTGTGTATTGAACAGAGAATTTAGTAAAGCGAAATGTAAGATCCCCTGATCAATTAGCATTTTGCATCAATGCAGGGGCAAAAGCGTGAATCAAACAACATAGTTTCCTTCATCTAGGGCCCTAGTTTGTGCCGTCTTTTTCGTGTTTGGTAGTTTTCAGAGCAGATCCAGAGATGTAACAGAAGAGTGCTAAAGCGAAAAAGCTACCTGCATTGCTTCAGACCGCGTCCACCGTAGCCATCGAGCTTACTAAATCTTCCTCGGAGAGCCCACTCACAATGACAATGGGCACCATCTCAAGCGTGTCTCATACGAGGAACACCGACTCAGAATAGTCGCAATCGCGTATCTCGGTGTTGCTTCTGATGGGTTGGAATTGGTTCAAGAAATGGAGCAAAAGAAGCCAAAGCTTGCTTCTTGCGTGCCCTGATGAGCTCGAGATTTGACTAATCTCTGCGACTCTGTGAATGAACAGAGCACGAGAGAACTTGGTCGGAAACCAAAAGTGTGCCTTTGGGAATAATAAGAAGTCGAAGAAGACGAGGAAGAATGGTGAAGCACAGCTTTCTGATTGGCAAGTGCGCGATTCTGGAAGATCCAGAAAAAGGAAAGGAAAAGGGTTGACTCCATTCATGGTGCATGGAAAGGTAGTTGACGGCTTCTGGATTCGAGTTCTGGTGCTCCAACTACCAGGCAGCCTTTGAGGGTTTGGCGGGTAACGGAATTGAAGGTTGTCCCTAAGTTTCTGCGTCTTGAATGGTAGGTTTAGTACAAGGATGGCGACCAAAGTCACCAGAGTTTCATTAAAATATTCACTCGGGATAATATGTAATAATCACATGCATCGAGTACATATATCCAGATGTATCTGAGCCGTTCAATTTGATAAGATCCATTTTGAATTTACGATTGTCATGGGTTAAATTCAACTATTCCTATGAATTTGTGTGGTGCATAAGCCGGATTGGGCAATAAGTATTCAAAATGGTCTTGAGATCATGTAATTTAATGGGCATGTCCACGATCATGCCTGGTGCAATAATTGGGATGTTACAGCTATTTTTGAGTCACCCTACACATGTTTGGGTTCACGAAACATAAGAGTACTTCAATTGTTCTTGCAAATGGGTCCCTCCTCTCATGTTGGCCATAAAAGAAATGTCGCTGCATATGGTCGGTTCATCCCCACAAGTCCCAACTCTTTTCGTTAAAGAAAAAAAAGAAGATTTGCTTGCTAGTCCATTAGACATGTTCTCCACAAAATTTATAGTGTCAGCATCACAAAAGTTGGTCTCTGCCTGCCCAAACCGACCACTTGGTATTCTAGCTTGGGCTGAGGCTAAAACAATGCCGACCGTTCATATAAATTTTCAACCTGGGATTACGTTGGGACGAAATGTCCAGCCAAGTTTCTACAAAAAAAGAAAAAAAAAAGAATCGTGGGCCTTGGTCTTGTCAAGACATTATTAATGAATGTTGTTGTCTCTGGTTCCATTTTCAGACTGCTTCTAGCCAAAGGGGTTGGTCAAATTCAGTATATCTCCTGAACTAATCTCTATAGCTGGAATGATAAAGGGATGACAGTGTCAAAAGTGTGAGTTAGGTGTACTTAATATAACGGATGACACTTGCTTTCCCATTCACATTCAAACCAGGATTCTACTCTTTGCCTCGCGAAGGGTGTGCGATTCCATCTTCTGCAGTAATAGTTTTTTTATCATTCCTTTCTATGTTGATGAATTGTCTAGATAGTGGATTCCACGGAAGTTGTCAATTTTGTTGTCAACACGAAAGCCATCGGATGAGATAAATTTGATATTTTCTCGTGCGGACAGATTGAAATTGGAGCTCCCAATGGGTTAATCTCTTATGAAAAATCTGAAAAGTTCTCTTGATCCTAAAATTTATTGATGCTCTGTCACAAGATATTGTTCACTTTGACCGGCCGGTCTCACAATTTTTTCTTGAAAAGGGTCATTGTTAGGGAGGGGGATAAGACCCTGCTTGTAAGCCCCAAATCATACATGATTCTCAATCTTTGTGAGAAAAGTTTATAAATGCACAAATATAAGTTCGTAAATAACTTATATAAGAGTTGATAAATTCAAAACAGCCGTTAGCTAAGTAGGGAATATTTCTTTTGTCGCTCGGAAGGGTTTTAATGTATTAGTTGGTCAATTTAAATGTACTCGCTAATTTCAAAAGGGAAAAATTGGTTAGTCATGCAAACTTTAGGCGGTCATTTTCCATGAGAGGAAAGAAATCCGGAGAGTTCATAATCAAGAAAAATAAAAATCGGTTAGTAATTAAAAAAGCGAGACAATGCAAGTCCTAAAACTTATATACTTCATGCACTTCAATCCTAAAGTTTGCTTCTTTCATTAATATGACTACCGTGCAATTGATTTATTATGAGGCCTTAACTTTAGTTAACTTATATAAATTCACTACTAAGACCTTGTCATGCTTCTCAATCATCAAAATTAAACTAATTCCCTCTAGTTCCAAATTTCCACAATTGCCCCAATAAAGTTTCTCAATTTCACTTTTTTTGTTACTTCCAGTTTTCTATAAATCAAGCCATACTAAATTAAAGATCTTAGGCCATTTATTTTCTATACAAGACATATGTATAAACATGTCACAAGTTTTATGACATTATCAAAATAACCCACTTTTAAAGTAATTATGCAATTAAGTCCAAATTATGGACAGTTGATAAATTCCTTGAGCAATTAGTTCTAAAAGCAACTCAATAACTTATCATCATAAGTTTTTTTATTCTATAATCAGGCCTTAGATTTCCCTGTTTTAGCATTTAGTCCCCTAGCTGCGTGAAATTGCATTATTGCCCCTAAAGTTTTTAAACTCGTTATTTTTAAAGAGGTTTGAATTCCTTTAATTATCTAACTTAATAACCCACTAATTATTGCTTAAAACCATAAAATAAACTATTAGAAGAGCAATCTCATTTCGGCAGATTTTACAAAATTGTACCAAGAAATGTGAAAATTACTAAAATGGTAAGTTTGGGCCTAATTTTACTAAGTTTATATTTTTTTTTCCATACAAGTTGCAACGAAACTTTTTTGCTTACACATAAAACGCATTTTTGGGCATGTAGGAAACTTTCCCAATGAAGCCATGAGAACATAATAGTTCAATACAACGAGATGTACATCATGACATTTTTGAACTTAATCTCCAAATTGGGTATAAATGAACAAACATCAAACAACTCAGTCAAAAATGATAAATATATATATAACTTAGTCTATACAATTTTCACTTATCTTGATAGTGGAAGGCTTGAACAAACTCAAGTCTTGATCATCTTGAAAACAAGAGCACCTGATAGATGAGATTAGAAGTTTAAACACCTCAAATTGGAGAGACTTTGGAGGTTGGTTGTAATTTGAGTAAGGACTTATCTCTCGTTGCAAAAGGTAGGAAGGTAAAAGAATTTGAAGTTGAAGATTTGAAGATTGAGCTGGTTACGCCAAATGAAGCAAATGAAGGATCTTAAATTTTTCTTCTATTTTCATTATCGCTAATAAGATCAATCAATTTGCGAGATGATGTTATGTGGTTGTTAAATTCAAAAAATGAAATGATTGAGTGAGAAATGTCCTACTTTGGGTGAAAGATGAAGGTATTTGTTAGTTTCTTGAATGATATCTGTTGATAATTTTTTTTTTTTCGATTCAATTGATTGTTTCTGCGAAAATATAAAATAGCCAAAAAAGGAAAAAAAGAAAGAAAAAGAAATTGGGGTGGTGCCAATCTGACCCGGCTAGGCTGAGCCCAGCCCCTCCTCTCCATCTTTTATCTCTCTTTCTTTTCCCGCATTGTTACGACTCCTTTTCTCTTTCTTTCTGCCGTGGCTCATCTTTCCACTGTCAGGCCAACCTCCTCTCTCTCTCTCTCTCTCTCTCTCTCTCTCTCTCATTAACTGAAGCAGATGAGATGTGCAGAAAAGACAAGAGCAACTGCCAAGAGCGAGCGAGAGATGATTGTTTGTTGGATGGTCTTGGATGTCGTATGTTTTCCTCGTTCGAGTCAGCGTGCTGATCCAAGTCTCGGGTGAGTCCATACTCCTGTTTCAACCAGTGCACACCACAAGTTTGCTGAAATGACTGAGTTAGATCTGTGGGTGTTTTCTCCGAGTTCGATTTATATGGGGAATATAGTTGTTTCTTGGTGTGTTTTGACTTGCATGTAACATTGATTAGCGGGGAGAGGCGACCCTTGCAGGGGCCATGAGTCGGCTTGGCCGCATGCCGATTGTATGCGACTGGGTCCGCCCGTGTTAGCCGAGGTGCCAACTTTGACCTCTGGACAAAGCTCGGGATCGAGTCGCCTGGGCCGCTGGGTGGGAAGGAGGGCGAAACCAGTGAGTCGGCTCAGGTGAGGGAGCTTAGAGACGGATATGGGTTGCATTAAGACTAGTGGGCTGGGCTTGACTTGCTTTTGGATGTGGGCCTTCTTTGCTTTAGATTTCATTTTTATTGTTTTGGGCCGCCCGGACTAGGTCCATTTGCTAGATAGTCTACTCAAGGGCCCGGGTCGAGGGAGACGGGTCAAATCCAGAGCCCCGACCCGGATTCTTTCCCTTTCTAAAATAAAATTTTTAAGGAAAAAAATATTCAAAAGTAAAAGTATAAAAAATTAGGGAAGCTAATCTTGCTTAGGAAATTAGGTTTTAGTATTGAGATTAGTCTAGTCCAATTAATAAACACCAAATTTGGGAAAAGAACAAAGAAGTTGCCTTTATTGGTCAATTGTTGGATTTTCGATTCTCCAGGCTATTAAGCCCAATTATGTGCCTTAATCACTCTTGCATGCATGATTCAACGGGTAGGTCAATGAGTTGGATTAAAATTTTATTATGGGTGAATGATGTTAGTCTGCTGCTTTGCGAAAGCTAATGGAGGCTAATAGTCATTAACCTTAATCAATGAATTCCTAATTGATTAGGATGTGGTATGGGGTATCCGTTTTGTGTGATCCGAGGCAAATTGATTATATTGTTGTGAGTATTGCCTATGTCCTACTTTGATTGAATGTATGTCATGATTCCTTGAATGGATGATCATGTGTCAAAATTGATGTCCATCGGGATTATGGCTCATGATTATGATTGAGAAGGTGGCCTAAATGGAATTAATGGTGTTAGACCGTGTCCATTCCGCTTTTAATCTTGTAATAGTTTAGCTTAGATAAGTTATAATTAGGCTAGCTTACACAATTTTGAGTTAACTAGTATATGTTTGCTCAGTAAAATCCATTTAAACTTAGCATCATATCTTGTGACAAATGAATAGCATAGTATGGTTCAGGCTTCACATTAATCAATGTACTAGATTTAGGAATTGCTTTAATTTCCAATATCAAGATTTTCAAGGGATCATGTGTTGAGACCTATAACGATGCTATGTAGCATTCTTTGCCCGATATTGTATCAAGTTTACTTTTCTCTCACTTTAATTCAAAGTTTTTGATACATGAGTGTTGATCTTCCACATAGCATTTCAATATCTTAAAATTATTTATTTCTCATACCGACTTTCAATAAATTGCATGTTAATTTCTTTTTTAAATAAGGTTAGGTCTAGTTTAGATTTTTATATAAATAGCTCCACAAAAATAGATAAATGGACATTTAGTAGACTTTTGAAAGACCTTTGAGACCATAATTGGTATATCAAGATTGCATGACCACCTTAAAAAAACAACTAATTAATTAGGAATTGAAAGGGCACTAATTAGTGTAATCAAGTTTATGTGCTTAGATTATCCAGTTTCGTAAGAATAAAGACAACACTTCCGTGTCTCAATTGATTTTGAGTTGACTCTAGAAGGATAATGACGACTCTTGAAAATAAGTAGGTTGTAAAGAACATTAAAGTAAAATCCAACGTCACACAAAGTATAGATTTGGAAGAGTCCATGTGCATCTTTTGAGCAATAACTCTAAACTATTTCTTCAAAGATGGCTCCTCAAAAGTAGGTCATGATAGTAATTTACATTATGATAAATAAATGGTAATTTGAAACATCAATAAGTCAGAAATATAATTTGAAATCAATAAAATTATTAGCGAGAGCTACAAAATGCCGGTGAAATCTTAACTCATAAGTTTTAACTTTGGTAATTGCCCAATACGTTATTCAAAGTATATTGATCCCCGCAGAAAATTACTATAGCGATATGTTTTTCATCTTCACTCTCTATAATGAGCTTATATTAGAACATTTATCAATCTAAGAATGTTGGAATTATAAACAACTCATTTCCTTGAGTTTTAAGTCATCATGAACTTTATTATTAATCCATAAGGAAATCACGCTGGAAGAGAGCAGACACGAGGAGTACATTCGAAAATTCCCAACGTGACAAATGCACTGCACCAAAATGCTGCCCCTTCCTCTTCTCTCTCTCTCTTAGAGTAAACAGTTCATTTTCCAAAAAACTCTTCATTTTTGTAGTTCTCCCGTAGGCTCTCAACTTCAGAATCTGAACAAAAATCAATTGGTTGCATATAGGTGTACAAAATCAATTACGGAGTAGATGGTTCTGTTGAGCACTACAAGGGTCGATCAGTAACTAAAGCTTTCACACAATGGGAAGGTTTTGATTATCATGAGACTTTCTTCTTAGTATTGAAGGATGTGATTGCTCATTCCTTTTTTTTATCCATTTTTGCCTTCATAATTGGCCCTTACTTTAAATGAACGTCAATAATGCATTTTCCATAGTGATGTGGACGAAGAAATTTATATGGATCTTCCGTAGTGTCTTTGTAGATAGGGAAAGTCTCAAGTATGTCATATTCGTAAACCCCTAATTTGACTTAAACAAGTTTTCCAGCAATGTTATGCCAACTTTACCATTACACTCACAGATGTAGAGTTTCAACATTCCATACATGACTATGCTTTATTTACATAGATAAAAAGGTAAATTATCAATCTACCAATATATATATAATGATATACTTATTTTGAGAAATGATGAATTCACTCTCAAAAATTTTAAAGTATATTTGAGATCAATTTTTCAGATTAAGGATTTGGGATCTCCCAAGTATTTCCATGGCATCAAGATTTCTTGGCTAGACAAGGCAATCTACTTTAGCCAACGGAAAATTATTTTGGAAAACGTATCATAAGTAGATTTGTTAGGATGTAAGCCAATAGTTGTCCAAATTGAGCAAAACACCAAGCTAGTGATGCTTATGATGTGAGATCATCGTCTTCTAATGAAGACCCGTTGCCTAAAATCAGTTAGCTTTTAGCGGCTTGTTAGAAAATTGATTTATCTCACCATGAGTGAATCCAATATGTACTATGCAGTGCATATTCTCTATCAGTTTATGTACAAATTCAAAAGAGTACCTTATAAATACAACTTGTCAAGTACTTGAAGGAATATCTAGGTCTTGGAATACTTTTATCTTGAGGTTGTGAGGAGAAGCTAACAGTCTATTGTGACCTGGACTATGCCACTTGTCAAATGACCTAAAGATCCATTATTGGTTTTTTCATTAGATTGGGAAAGTCATTAATTTCATAGAAAACAAAGAAACATTAAACTGTTTCTTTGTTATCAGCTAAATTTGAATATCGAGTTATGGCGAAAATTGTTTGTGAAATAGTCTAGATACAATATTTGCTTTCAAACTGTGGTGTATGAGTTGATGGGCCAACAATGTTGTTTTGACATCGTATCATTGATGTACGGATGTGTCAATTCCTTCTTGGAGTGCTAATTGTATTTTGCATGAGACGGATCGCAACAACGAATTAGAAAACAACCAGAGGCAATTCAAAAACGTTTGCAGAAGCTAGGCCAGAAAAAGATACTCTGATTCCATGACATAAAGTTAGAAAGGCAAGAGTCAAATATTGATTGTATTTCTCAATAATCAATTGTACATGTACATAAGTGTATTTATAGTACAAGGAAAAAAAGGAAAGAATATACATGACGGTGTTTCACTATTTATTGTTTGAATATCCAATCTCACGGATTGACGAAATCAATTTATCCGGAATTAGTGAGATTAGAATCTGATTAAGGAACAAATCGGACAAAATTAGATCCGCTCTCCAACAGAAAAAAATAAAAGAAAAAAATACAAGCAATAGATTCAAAGACTATAGCAGGTTTGATCATTCAACAGGAGCACGGATATTGAGATTTATGAAGAGACCAAATCGAATGACACAATTTTACATCAACAAAAGAAGTTACATAGACAATCCGAAGACCTTATTGCATGGGAGTGAACGAGTGCAACAGAACTTGGTGCCAACTTGCAAGCATCAAATCAGTAGCGTCTTCACGTGGTCCAACTCGGTGCCCTCTGGCTGAAATGCACTGAAACCACCCTAGAATCAAGAAGCTCAACAATCGGTGCGAAACTCACGCACCTTGGAACCTTGTATTGATTAATGGACGCACCCCTAGAGATGGCATAGTCCATAAGTTCCTCGAACGAGCCGTTATCGACTACCCGAATCTCTAGTGGTCCAATCGAGTTGTCCGCGACCCGACACTGTCGATACACCGAGTTGAACGACTCTTCCATTGCAAGGCAACATTGATCCAGCACTTCATGTGTTGGCCCATTTTCTTTATCTTTCCTCAACAATTCCCAGTAGATCACGTAGTGCCCTGGTATCGTCGTGGTATCCGCGAAGCTTGTGTACTCGACCACACTTGTACCGG
Organism: Melaleuca alternifolia; assembly: GCA_019926035.1. Lineage (NCBI taxonomy): Eukaryota > Viridiplantae > Streptophyta > Magnoliopsida > Myrtales > Myrtaceae > Melaleuca > Melaleuca alternifolia. The sequence continues at coordinate 626,929 of JAGKPW010000084.1, forward strand.
ACTCTCGCAGCAACCTCGATGCACTCTCGACAGCGCCCTGCAGCTCTGCCTCGTCGGTCTTGTCCGAGTCGATGCTAAGTAGCACGTTTCTCCTCCTCACAAAGCGGAACTGCGGGGCTGAGTTGTGGAACCCAATGACCCTGAGGATATCCCCTACCCTGTAACGGCAAAGTCCCGAATAAGTTGTGACAACGAGCTCGTACTCTTTCCCGACTTCCACGTTAGCCAAGTCGACCAGCAATGGCGGCGAGTCTTGAGATGAGTATGCTGTGGCCTGTGGATCAGGGGACGAGAACTCGAAATAGCCCATGTTGGGCATGATCGTATAAGAGACCTCAGATGGTTTGCAAATTGGGTTCAGGTTGAGACCAAAGTAGCACTCAGAAGAAGCATACATTGTGCATGCTAGGGGCAATCCTCGACTATAATAGTCCAACGTGGGAATGTATTGAGCCATAGCACCGGTCACAATCACATCTAAGTACTTGGTATTTGGCCAAATCCTGTTGATGATTCCCTCCCATGCTTCTCCCTCACATTGTGTCCGGATAAACTCAGCGAGCCCTTGGTTTGGTCTCAGGCTCTCCTCCATGCACTGGCGGATTGAAGGGTCGGTGATCTTAGGGTTTAGGGTCCCGGTCTCGATATCGTGAGCCAAGAGCTTCCAATTGACCTGGAGGAATCGGATGGCCCGGATCAGGCCAGAGGCGAACACGGCCCCAACACGGAGGACCTCATGGCGCATGATCAGGCCGCACAGCATTTGGGCGTACATGCTCTGAAAGGTGTCCGGACAGAGGATCGCCTCGTTGGGGCTAGTGTAGACGTTGAAGGGGTCATACGGCCTCGTCTTGAAGCGGTCGCTTTTGTAATAGCTCGTGAGCACGGGGCGCGCCAAGAGGCCTCCTGGGGTTTTCGCCTCTGCTTTCACGAAGAGGAAGTAGAGTGCCTTTCCTTCGTCCAAGCCTGGGACATAACTGTTCCAAGAGGGAATAGAAATTTATATTAAAATTTTATTGAAGAACTGTGAAAGATATTAAGGTTAATTAACACAATAGGTTTGATCCCATTAGGTCCTTGAAAAATGAGGATTTTATGATTGAAGGATCGGTTTATATGATTTGGTTCACAGAAAGAAGCTAGCTCGTGTATGCGAATTAGTATGGGGATTCTGGTTGTGCAGATATATATGTATATGTATATGCATGGAATACTTCTAACTATTAAATAGTAAAATATAAGCTCATCATATTCACTATTTGAGAGACCATACATCCAACTTGTATAAATATAACAACCTACAAGGAACCCGTCATGTGTCCGTATTCCCTTTTTGATAACGCTTCTATATGAATGTCTTATTAATAAATTAACATAGTTATGATGCATGCGACTTGAGAGAGAGAGAGAGAGAGAGAGAGAGAGAGAGAGAGACTAACAGGTTCATTACGGGCATGAGGAGGCTGTAGAGTAGCTGGCGACGATTCCACTCTTCTTCAATGGTAGGCATGAGCTTTCTCTCTCCGGCCGAAGTTCCAGAACTGAAACGTTCCATGTACGAATCATGTTTAGTTCAAGGATTGATATTCAGGCACCAGCAATTCTTGTTCTTATCGATTTGTCATCATCACTGTTGGGAAACCATCATGCTTTGAGTTGAATCTAGTAATAATAAGGATTTTCATGGTCCAGTACTTCATTCATCTAAACTCGTTCTGGTTGCTGGATCAACTCGAATAAGGTTAGAGGTTAATAGGATCCAGACGAAGAGCTAAAATGTAAATTAGTTAATAAATCTAGTCAAAACGACAGATAAATAACAACGAGTTGGCAAAATTGGGATCCTTGAACTTGACTGGAAGCACGAAAAACTTCATGTGTGTATATGAACTCTAATAACCTTCAGTAGCACGTACATGCAATCTCTTTAACGTGAAGATGACGTGAGGAAAAAAAATTGCTCACTATTAATGATGAAATAAATAAAATTTTGAAGTCAAGATCAAGTTTCCTGTCCTGCTTATGTATTAATGCTTTGATTCTGCATGGGGTGTTGCATAAGTTGCCGAAACCAGCGACGGCCATTTTTTTTGAGACACTAGACACAAATTCACGTATAAAACTTAGATTGCACCATTGGCAAGAGTTTCCTTCCGGTAAGCCAACTGCATAATTTTAGAAAAAAGATCTTAGTCTAAGGCACGTAGTTATTTTATTCGAATAAGATGTCTCATGTCCCGAAATTCGCATTGCATAGACAAGCATTAATCTTCCAGAGAATTTAATCAATCAATAAAACATAAATTCTGAGAAACTGACCAATTACAAATTCTGTACGTCAACACATATTTTTCTTGCCTGGTGAGGAACTCAGAGATGGGGTGAGAGGACAAGATTTTGGAGCGGTCGCCATTGGCGATACGTTGAATCTCCGGCTTCAAATCCTCGTATGTGACGACGGGTACTTTGGCTTTGAACGTGTCTCTATCAGTTTTGCCACCGAGTCGGAATCGCCGGAGATACTCGGTGTCCGAGTTCGCACTCAGTATCTCGCCCAGAACCCTCTCTTGAACCGAGTCACAGTTACGGGTCATCTCCTCAATGAACTCGAGAGCCTTCGGGTTCTTCTCACATGCAGGACGACGGCGGCCCAGTGGAGATGAAAGGATCGGTTCGACGGTCATGATTTGAATGTTGTATAGTTTCTGAACTCAGAAATGGTAAAAAAGCTCAAAGTTATGCGGCTCACTAGTGAAGAGACCATGCCACAAGCATGCACTCTATATATACCTGTATATAGCGAAGGCCGGAAGTGCCACGTCACATGGGCCACGCGTTTCCGTGTACACGTGGTGGCAGGCTTTTGGAAGCAACGATGGCTTCGGGGAGGAAGCTGACTGAGCCTTCGGAAGCCTTGTTACGACCGTGGCTCTCCTCTCCTTTCTCTTTTCGTTTTTATATATTAGAAAGTTGGAGGGAGAAGATGAGACAGGTGGGGTCTATGACGAGAACGAGTGGCTGTAAAGGGTGAGACATGTGGGGCCTACCTATCTGCCACGTCAGCTAAGTAGCAGCCGCCGTCGTCGTCGTCTTGTTGCTGGTGGTGGTGGTGGTGGTTATATGCTCTTGGCCGCCGGCTAAAATGAGTGAAGTTAAAACGAATATACTAATCTCGGAATGAAAGTTTCATACGCTGATGGCATAAAAAACCACGTGAAGAGATCATGCAAGTCTAGTATTCATCTTATATATATATACACACATATATATTGTAGTATTGTCGACTGAGGAATAGGAGATAAAGTGATGCCGCATTCCCATTTCTATCATTAATCAGAGAACTTTTATGCAGATTGTTACTATATAGAACAACAGATTGCTCTAAGAACTCACGACGTGACGAGTCATAACACTCGCTTTCAATACTTTTAGATATGTACTACGGGTTGGGATTTTATAGATTCAATCTGATAGCATCTCCTTTATCAATTAGGTGGAGTGAGACTCACTCCAAAAAGTAGTTCTCCTCCTTAAAACTTTTGTAGTTTTCATGTGGGCCAATGTTATCTTGGAACACACGACAACCTAGAGGATTTATACCGGATGCACCACCTTATACTTATCATTTTTAACTGAAGCATTTTAGAATGACGATCTAAATAGACATATCCAGAGGATTAGCCTATAAGGCTAGGATGAGGCTTGTGACGATTTAACTATAGCGTGATGTTGTAGAGACTTGTGATGCGATCTAGGATGAGGCTTGTGAGGAAAATATCGTCTTCCCCTTTCATACCAGTGGGTTTCCAATCTACACCCGTCTGTACCTTTAGATATAATTAACAAAAAATAAATCCAAAATATATTGTATGGATGTTAATTTAGTTTTCAATATTTTAATTTGGCCAACTTTACCGTAAATATTTTGACAATTTGTAGATGTAATTTTTTTGGTCAATCTTAATTGGAAATCGTCAATGTGACGGTCTAGTGAGCACTGGTTGTCTTATATGGTACGATCGACACTAATGAGGATAAATTTTAAATCTTTTAGTTATCCTTAATTGTTAGGTGAATCCTCTCTATAATGTTTATTATAGCATTGAAAGTGCCAAGTAGTTATGAGAGTCTTTAGAAAAGATATAAAAAACTAAGGATGCGGCTACCAAAAGTTCATGGTTGCCAAATTCTTAGAATTCAAGATGGTGGATTCTAAACTGATCATAAATCAGGTTCGGAAATTGCAAATAATTCTGAATGACAACTTTGCTGAAAGAATGATACTTAGTGAATCATTTCAAGTGGTAACTATTATTCAGAAATTGTCTCTTGATTGATCATGGTTATAAAATTATTTGAAGCACAAACGAAAAAATATGAGCCTTGAAGATACCATTTTGCTCCTTAGAATCGAGGAGGGCAATAGGAGGAGTGAAAACCGTCCTTTGGGTCCGAAGGCCAAGATTGTGAAGCTTTCCAATTCCAAGCAAGATAGAAAGAGGAAATCATTTCAATAAAAAGGCAAGCAAAATGAACAATTACAAAAATTCCAGAAAAAATATGTTTTATCAGCAATAAGCTTGGCCATCGGGATGAAGATTGCAAGAAGCATCCAAACAAAGGCAAGGGCGGTAGTGCAGTCAAGTAGCTAAATTTGACATATGCTGAGAGATTGATTATTATGGTAATGTTTGAGAAATCCTTGGTATCGGATAATACTGATTGGTGGTTGGACAAAGGTGCCATGAATCACGTTTGTGTGGATAAACACCTATTCTTGTCTTATAAAAAGGCTGAAAAAGGAGAGAAGCTCTATGCAACGAACTCTACAACAACAAGAGGAAATATGATCTTGAAGTTCCCATCTAGCAAGGAAGTCACACCACTAAATGTGCCACAAATACTGGAAATCCAAAAGAATTTCATTTTTGGCCCCATACTTATCGAGAAGGGTTTCAATATTGTAATTGAATATGATAAGTTTGTACTTTCCAAATGGGGATGTACGTGAGGAAATGATTCTTGTATAATGAGTAATTCAAAGCCAATGTGGTTGTCATTGATGTAAATTTGAAATTCTTGTATGGAAGGCTTGTAATATAGAAAGAGGAAATCCTTTGGACTAAAGGCCAAGATTGTGAAGCTTTCCAATTCCAAGCAAGATAGTAAAATGAAATCCTTTCAAGGAAAAGGCAAGTGAAAGGAACAATTACAAAAATTTCAAGGAATATTTTTTTAAGTCAATAAGACTGGCCATCGAGTTAAAGATTGTAAAAAGCAGCCAAATAAAGGCAAGGGCGTGGTGCAACCGAGCAGTGAATGTAATTGAGCATGAAGATGGTGAAAGACTGATTGTTGTCGTAATGTCTAAGGAATCCATGGTATCAAGTAATACCAATTGATGGTTGGACACAGGTGCCATAAATTACATTTATGTGGACAAAAAGGCTGAGCAAGAAGAGAAGCTCTATGTGGCTAGCTCTACAATGGCATATATTGTTGTGAGAGGAAAGATGATCCTGAAGTTCATATCTTGCATGGAAGTCACACTACTAAAAGTGTTGGATGTACCAGATATTTGAAAGAATCTCATTTCTAACCCCATATTTATCAAGAAGGGTTTCAAAACTGTAATTGAGTTTGACAAGTTTGTACTTTTTAAAGGGGAGATGTAAGTGGGGGAAATGGTACTTGCATAATTACTTAGTCAAAACCAATGTAGCTGTTATTGATGTAAACTCGAAATTAGTATACCAAAATACTAGCAGTAAAGATAAGTCTTCGTTTTACATTATTGTGTCTCCTTATTTATGACATATTATATTATGACATATAAATTATACTACAAGCAAGATAGCAAACTTGGGCTTAATCCATAATTTGAGTTGAATGCCCACTACAAGTACGGTATTGTGTTGAGGTAAAATTTGCCAAGAAGAGTTTCAAAACTCTTGAAAGAATGAGTGAACCTCTTTAATTAATTAATAATGATTTAAATGATTTAAAATTTCTAGAAAGTAGAGTTGGAAAGAAGTATTTGATCACATTTATAGATGATTGTACTCTATTATACTCTATTTAATTGTTAACTAGCAAATACGAGGGTACAAGCATATTTGTCAAGTATAAAAATGAATGAAAGAATCAATTTGATAAATGAATCAAAGTGCTTAGGTCTGATAAAAAAATATAATATAATTCTTCAAATCTACTAGACTTGTGTAGTAATTTGTGCATAACATTCTAGATAATTGCATAACAAAATGGAGTTGCCTAGCGGAAGATGAGAACTTTAAAAGGGATGTGCTATGCTTTAAGCTTATCTTAGAATTTGTAGGGAGAGGCAGTTTTAATTGCAAATTATATTTTAAATAAAGTGCTAGCACAAGAAATCTTCCTCATAAAGCGTCTATACATATTTTCACTTTAAGATGCTCCTAAATAGACCTACAGAAACCAATCCATATCAACCAACAATGAAAGAATTGTAGTGTTCATCTTGTTGGTCTTGCATTTCTCTGAAAAAATTTCTTGTCTTCCATCACTTTCATGTAGAGATCCTTACATCTTCCTCTTTACCTATAGTTAGATTAAAAAAAAAAGCAATTAGTCAATAGAAAATAAAGTGCAAATAAAAACAATTCTATACAAAGCCAAGGGCAAATGGACACCTACATCTCCGTCCTTCCCATAGATGACAACGAGCTTGAGATGTTACAAAAAATTGCAACAAGTGGTACAACTATCTTAAGTTGTGATTCTGATGAGGCCAAGGGAGTATTTTCCACTGCAGATGTATAAGTTGCAGGGGCTCAAGATGCTCATGCTACTACTGTCTTGCCATTGCCGCCGTCGCTGATGCTACAACCGTTACAGTACTTTTTGACTTATCATTTAGTGCTTATTTGATGAACATTTAGAGCTCTATTACATGCTCGTAAGGGGGTGAAGATTTTGACTTGTAAAATTTGCTCCATATGCACTTTGGAAGCACATATAAGCAACTCACAACCCCCAAAAAACATTTTCCTCAATTTATTAGGTGTATTGTTAACGAACCTCACCTTTCTCATATTTTTTATGGCATGGTTCCTAATGGCCTCTCTAAACTCCTTAGCATTACTAAAGCACATCCCCAACTTGAAGACAAGATTTTCCATATCAAGCTTGGCATTAAACTTGCAATGTGTATACTCATTTTCGCTATTCATCTCAAGAAATCTATATTATCAGCTAATACATCTATGTGCGAATTGATGTCTCCAACCTCTATATCCCTCTATATTGAACCATCACTGTCAACACATCTGAAGTTTCTCATGTACAACTAATCAAGATCAATAAAGGCAAACACATCTTCTTCAGCACCATTGGCAACCTTATCATACCAACTATTATCTATGGAATTTTTCACTTCTTCACATCCCTCAACTAGTGCAAAATGAAAGCAAAAATAATACCAATATATTTCCTTGCAAACCGTCACTAGGAAAAAAAAGTAAAGAAATCGCAATACATCTGTACCAGACTATGATCCATGAAAGAAAACTAGTCACACTAGTGGCTACATACCGCACTTTTATTGGATACCATTTGTCTAAAAAAAAAAACAAAAACAAAAAGTGCATTATGGACTTAAAATGTTTTTCAATGTCACCAGAACATTATCCTTAGGTTAGCCAACCATGGTGGCCCCATAACCAAACTTAGAGAATATATACCATTGGGAAAAGAAACCTGGTCTCATTCAAAGCATTTCTTGGGTTCTTATGATTGTTATTGGCTTGAAGTTTATAAAATTGACTACTAAGTTTGATCGACTTAATTCGTGTCTATATTCTCACTTTCGTTTTCAACACACAAGGCTGAAAGACCATCCTATCAGGAGACCTAATTGCAGATTTACTAAGGAACTGTAAGGAATGGTAACTGGCGGGATCAATGATGCATCTTGACAAAGATTATATAGTCTTCGAATTAGTAACTTGGGAAGAATATTCTCTAACAAGATATCTAACAGATTGATGCTTTAGAAGTTATTTCCATTAAAATGCAACCATAGGAGACAAGACACCTCAATTTCCTAATAACTAGTGTGCACAGAATTCTCTGGAAACAAGACACCTCCATGTTCTGACTCTAAACTCGTGCCCACATGGACTCGAATTGATTTCATCTCAATGCGATTCCACCAAACTTCCTCCTCTGAATAGTCTCCATCAGAGAACTAGAATCAGAGTAATTATAGATTTTATATGCATGTTTATCTTCTCTCCCTGTGAGAATCTATGTGAGCTCTTAAATTCCAAGACGTCCACGAGCTCTAAACCTTAAGACAAAATATACACTAGAAAAACAAACAAAAGAAGAGCATTCAAAAAATGCAAAACAGGGACCACCACTATAATACGTAGGACCACTATGGCGGCAATATCTAATTAAAAGATGCATAGTGGACACAACTCATACACATTGATTCTGACAAAAGGAGACATTCACTCAGGAATCCAAAAACACAAGCAAAAAGAACAGTATAAAACAACAATATTCCTCCTACCGTCACTTTCCTCGCCGCCATGTATGTGATATTCCACTGCATGTCCACACCTTGTTGATATGCTTCTTCAAAGAGCTACAATTGTTTTCTCTTGAACGAACGAAGGATCGGTTGCATCAATTTGAACAAAACTAATCTTGGTTGAACGTCACTGCAGAATCGAGGCCGTCGTGTTTCACTGGAGTGTCTAAATAATGAAGAGGGGACTCTGCTCGAGCTTTGTCTTTTTCTTTGGAAAAAAAAATGAAGAAAGAAAAGAAAAGAAGAAGACGTGAAAAAACGTAGGGATTTCTTGTTGTTTTTAGGTTCATGCTCCATTGATAGAGAATTTGGGTGCTCCAAATGAGAGGGCAGAAGAGCTTAGAAGATGAAAGCGTAGAACTTTGGGACTTTTTTGTTTTAGGGTTTGTTAATTTTTTCTCAATTTTTTTGGTCAAAATTACCCATGTTCTGGTCATCGAAAATGTCACATACTTGCTGGCCGGCCAACATTCGACTAGCTGGTGAGTTGATGTTCTTATTAAAGATTGATTTACTCACTCTGATTCTTATCTGAAACAATGTCCATTTTGAATCTTTATTTGAGAAAATAGCCCAACTTTGAGTCTTTATTTGGAATGTTACCTTTAATTTATTCAAAAATCAATTTCACCTTGTGTCAACATCACAAAACTACATCCACTAATTCCATATCTCGGTATGAGACTCAGTTGCTCTAGGCTATGCTCAATGGTGTCTTTCCATGATATCATTCTCTATCTTTGTTATGCATTGAAGACAAAAGTTGGGAAGATGCCTCACGGTGCTGTCATTACCACCATCCTGATAGCGAAAGCCAATGTGATTGCTAACAAGCTCAAGACAGATAAGTTGGTTAATCTTAAAATCAAAAAGGAAACTCTGATAAATATGATGCTAAGAATGACAAGTGAAGGTTGGATGAATTTGAGAAATAAAATTGTGAAGATACTTTTTGGAAAATCTCTTTTGATATTTGAAGTTAACAAAATTATCTGTTTATATCATTTATTGGATAAATGCAGATGTCGTATTATTTTAGTTTGAACCAACACAAGGCAGGCTTTTATCACTACCAATGAAACTTGAAGAATGAAGTAAAAGACTGAAGATGACTGGAGTTGACTCCTAATTTTAGCTTGTTCCATTTAGCAGGATTAATCCTGGCATAAAAATATTAAAGTTATATTTGGCATGATGCGTTCCATAATGCATGCCATCACATCATTTAGGTACTGCTAACATTTAGGATTAGGACATCTGCATAATAGATGTTCCAGGGGCAAGGTTAACGATCCAATAGGCAATTCAACATACGAGGTAGATGATGTTCTAAGATCGGTCGAATGTCCAAATCAATTTGAATTCAAGATTGGGCACTAATCGAGATCGTGTTTGAGATTCAAATCTGGAGACTATGATGGGCACCTTTTTTAACTGAAATTCAAGATTGGTTCCACATTAGATAAGGTTCCTTATGGATTCTTAGTTTGCTCATTACCATCGGTCAGTTGAGAGATATGAGCTGAGAATATGGAAAATTGCCAATGTGGTATAAAGAAAATTGAGGAGAACAGATATTTGAATTGGGCAAGTTCTAGAATCAAACAGAAGGGGAAACAAAAAAAAAAGAAAAAAGAAAGTCGAAGTGGGTAGATGTTAGCTATATGCCCTAAAGCAACTATGTGATAGTTACAGGGATTTAAGTTGTATTTTCAATCTTATTGTTAGTCTAATAGCAAAAATATATTCATTTATTGTCTTAATTATATGAATGAGTCCATAAAATCAGTTATATTGAACATATTCTTAAAGTGTTAAGAATATGTGTGACAAGTTTATTATTAAACTGAATCTTTAAATAGTTGCTTTTTTGGTAACCGAGGTATTCAGGCCAGTTTGCGCGCACCTCAACTATTCGTCGGGGGAGACTAGCACAACAACCCACTGCCATGACCTCCCACTTAAATCATAGGCGCTTCCCTGGGGAATCGAACCCAAGACCTCAACGAAGTCCAAGTTCGCCCTAACCAGCTAGGCTACCTATGGGTGGGTTTAATCTTTAAATAGTTTTCTTTTGGTAAGGTTTTAATCTTTAAATAGTTCATGTTTGATAAATCATTAAAAGCATATTGATGATCCTGTTGAGATATGTTATGTAGTTTCACCAAATTAATTAGATAATTAAGGGAATGATGAGTCATAAGTCATTGGGTATTATGATATTCGAGCTAGAACACAGGTGCTTTTATTAGACAAGTTCACCAAACATGACATGTTCAGAACAGTTAGCAAAATAGAAGCTTATAATGGGGTCAACGACTAATCGTTTTTACTTTGTCCTTGTGAAAAATCATTAAATCTGAGGCATGGTGTTGGCTTGTGTGTTCCACATGATTGTGGCTCACAAGTAGTTATATCGACGCTTCGTTTAACCATCTCTATAATTGATGGTCATAGCCCATTCACATATGAAGTGCGTGTGCAACATGAGATTTGTCTTCTTGTTGTATACATAATACAATAGTTATGTCCTATATGATCTAATCATGACATTATATTGAAATCATTGATTGAGAATGTAATTGAGAATGGTCTTGTTGAAATACATGTCAATTAGGTTTGGGGCATATAATTGAGTTTGTGGCTTGACATGTAATTCCGTAGTCTTTATCCGATTGAACATAGTAAGACAAAATGGTAGGACTCATGGTCGCCAAAACTGATAGGTTTATTATGTTCTTACAACATTCACGGTTTGAATAGCCAAAATAGATGTTACTCATTGTTTATAAGAGCTTGAGATTGATCGACGCAATAAGTTTTTTTTATTGTACTGATGTGTTAGTGCAAACCTTACTACCAACTTATTAATGAACTTAAGGATGTCACATCATAATCAATTTAAAATGGTATTTGAACGTGAGAGATGATGTTGCAAAAATATTTGCAATTACGGGCAATCAGATGTAGTCATGTTGAAATATAATGCTAAAGAATTGGTTCAAAAGCAATGGTCAGAACAATATTCTGAAATGAGTTCACAAATGATGCTAGAGTGCATTTGGTAATGATTCTAGTTCTTGGTTTCTCGTCCCTGACGAGAAACTTGTTTGATAAATGCCCTTAAAATTTCTGTTCCCGAGTGAAAAAAAAGGCTAGGGATGGGTTTTGGATGGGAAATCAAAACCAAAACATTTTTTGGTTTTTTGTTTCTCAGATGAAAAAAAAAACCGGTTTCTTCCTCAATCTTTACTCTTGCCCCAAACGAGAAAGAAAAAATCGATATTACCAAATGCGTTTCTCTTCCCAAAACGTCATCGGAGAACCATTTCTCAAAAAAAACTCATTCTAAAAAAAATTATTTCTGAGACAAGAATGGTTACCAAACGCGCCCTTGAAAGTTAAAATTCTAAAACGAGTTAAAAAGTAACAGTTATAAGTTAATGTTTAAATGAGTTACATAATTAATACGCAGATCAATATTTGTAATGGTTACAAACAAAATACCCATATTAAATTGTGTAACTATTTCAGACTTAATGCTCATAATAAGTTCTAAAGCCATTTAGACTTAGTACCCAATATAATGTTCTAAAACAATTTTAGAGTTAATGCTTAGAATATATTTTGAAATGGTTTCAGAGTTAATGCATAGAACAAGTTCTGGAATGGTTTCAAATTTAATATCTACCTAATGTTCTGAAATAGTTTCAAAATTAATGTCCAAATTCATATTTTGAAATGGTTTCAGATTTAACAGCCAAATTAAAGCTTTCAAGTGGTTTTAGAGTTAATGGCTAAAGTGATTCAAATCTGAGACTAACGAATGGACATAAGTGAGTGTGACGATCATCAAGATTCTACAATACCCGAGAGCAAATGCTAGCATAATTTAAGTAGTATACACACACTCTCTCTAATTTTTCTCAAGACGTTCAACACATGATTGGCGGTGTTTGAAGTGAAGAACATCAAAACTAGATTACTCCAAACTTGTTACGATGAGATAATATATTTGTTGTTCAGAACTGGAGCGTCAAAAATAGAGTTTTGAAGAGCATTAGAACCAGATGCTCAGAGCCAAAACATCTACAGAATTTCAAAGCTATAAGTTTTGGAGGTACTTCAAAGGTAATTTGATTAGCCCTCTGATGCTTTTCACATGCTTTTTATTAGATTACACGAAAAATATTTTGGAGATAGATGTATGGCTATTTTTGCTTCCGCTTTAAATTGATTTTGATTAATTTTCCATAGATTTTTCAAAGAAATTCCCAACACTAGAGTCCTTCAAATTATTTTTAAAAGATAAGGGGATCTGGAGCGTTAATTCAAATAGTGGAGTAAATCCTGAATAATGGGAGAAGAAATCCTGAAGCGGTGGAGTAAATTTAAATGATTCAACGAATCGGCTGCGAATGAGCCATCAAGGTTGATCTTCAGGGCATTCAAGTCAGTTTCCAAAATTAAGGTAGGTTTCACTTTGTACCGCTGTCTTCGTTGAATTTCCAGTTCATCTCGCCAAATTCTCATGCATTGCTGTGGCTGTGTTGACAAGGAGCTTCGGATGTGGGGTTAGCTTTCTCAAGATGAAAAGATTTCAAGCTTTGGAATGGCCTGGTTGAGCTCCAAAGAAAAAAAAGTCTTGAGTGGGTGATTGAGAATAGATCGTCCGACTCTCTCAACCACTTGACGCAAAGAGGTATGCCCAAGCTTCAGCCGAAGGAACGTTTTTGAAGAGCGATCAGGCAAGTGTTGATCTCAAAGAAACACAGAGAGAGAAAAACTTATCTGTGAAGGCCATGGACGCACGTCAAGGTCCAAAGCGTCATCCGGTGTTCCTCTTGATCGTCATCCTTCTTCCCCAAATTGCTCCCCGGCGGTCCGCTTGGTGTCATTCACCTTAGGCGTTCATTAGCTCGTCTTCATCGTCTCCAGCATCCCGCCTGCCACCACCGGACCCAGCACCATAGACCTACCTTCATTAGGACATCCGGCAGCTCACCTCCACTGTCAAGCAGCACGCCAACCAGTGATGTTCACTGTCCAGCGCTAGCGGCCACCAATCACCTCAATCACCGTGTTCCTCTAGCAGCTCCAGCTTGCGCGTATTTTCTCCTTTGTCGTGAGCCCTCATTGAACTCCTAGGTTTAGTCCTAATCAAGGTAGGTCTTTATTTGCATGGACGATGTGATCGTTTTTCTTTTTTTATTATTTATATAATACAGTTTGAGTGCCTTTTATGTTGTCGTCGATATTTTAGGTTATGTCAATTTTCTTTATTGTTCTTTGTATTAATCAAGGCATGTTTGGGTGTCGGACCTTTGACCCTAAAGGTCAGGTCCCCAATAGCATCTCATGCATTGCATATAGTTTATAGGATACAACATGTGATCTCTATGCATGGTTTTTCAAATGATCTTTGCTTGCATCAAAATGGTATGTTATAGAGTGAATTTTGGATAAGACATCTTGGTGTATCATAAACGTAATTGATAATTGTTATGCGCATATCACATATTATGCATCAAATGTTTTTATTATCATTCAGGTCATTCATTCATTCATGTGCATAACTAGTTTCCAGAATTATACATATTTATTTTAGGATTCATAAGAATTAGGATAATTTTTAGTTTGCATTCATTGATAAAATAATAGCAAAAAAAATGATCACTTTTTTATATGATTAATTTCATAAATAGTCCGATAACGTCCATGTCATAAATTGCATGTGATTTAGAGAGTCGCATGTTCCGGGGTTAATTTTTTAATAAGCAATCCATATGAATAGCATTAATCAGTGGCGTCTTATGCATATAGCTTATCACGATAGAAAAAAAAAACAGAGAACCTTTGATTAGAATTGCAGCATTAAATTATTAGTTATGTAATAGTTTAGAGGTTAGGTCACGTATAGGGTCCTAGGACTTAATTTGCTGCTTTCGCAAACATAAAAAAAAAAATATAAAATAACATTTCATATAGTTTGCATCATAATATTAATCCACAATTAATTCTATTGTCATATCATTAGCCTGAGAGATTAATTGTGTAGACAAATTTATCATTACATAGTACACATGGGTCCCCAATACACATGACTTTAGGTATATACTAGTTCACTAATGCATGTTAGATCAGAAGGCATATGACTATAGCGATGAAATTGAGTCATGTCCATGTTGAGTTTATTTCATAAACAAGAAAATGCAAAAAAAAAATTAATTAATTGGCATTGCATTTTATGTATCAATCTAAATTATTTGTAGCTCGAATTAGACATTAACCATGTTCAAGTAGGCTTTTAATTTATTGTCATCACCATCATTTAGTAAAAAGAAAAGAACTATATAAAATATTAGTTTAATATGCATATTAGAATTGCATCATAGCAACTCATCGTCTTTTCATCGTCTTCACATAATTATATTTGCTTTAGAAGCCGTACCCAAAACATACATATATCATATGATTGTTCACTTCTTAAGTCAATGTTTGTAGAACCCCTGTACCAAAGTATATGGATTATATGCTATGGTGATAAATAGGGATTATTATGCTTACTCATCCACTCTAGGTTCTTTGATTTTTTCAATAATTTATTTACCACTTTCATTATTAAGTACTACTTTATCATTTACAAAGCCACATGAACCGCTCTCACATGTTAGTGCTTTAGGATTAGAATTGTCAAATACAACTTGCAAAACATTTTCAAAATAATGAGATAATGTACCGAAAATATGTGAGATAGGTGTAGGATAATTAAATCATTGAAACCATGAATCTCTGCTTCATAGAAGCAAAATATACTCTCCCATTTTACTTGGGTGCCTGATTAACCCACAACTAATTAGCAGCGATTTCAAAATAAATTGAAATTCATGTTTCAAATGGTTTGATTAAAACCCCAAGTTGTGTTTAATACGGGCTTAAGAGAGTCTGCATTAGGTGACGACACCATCTCTTTGATGAGTAACCGTTCATGCCCGCCTAATAATCTATTAGTTTTTCTTTGGTGGTTCACCTAGAGAAGTTTGTGCTAAAACTCGTAATAATCTTCAATAAGTTGGAGATGGAAATTATAAGGGCAGAATGTTTGCTGGTCCTTATTTTATATGGAGGTGTAGGGGATAAGTTTTTGTTTCAATATAATATTGAAGGCGTGCATACATATAATAAACTGATGTGCTTGTTTTGCGATGCTTTAGCACTACACTTCTGCACACACGTCCCATGATCGAACTTAGATCGCATGATTGTAAAACAACTAGGATGGTGTTGAGAAGATCCGGCCTATTTGCAAGCCACCGAGACTTAAGGGCTGCCCTTTTCAACTCTGAATTTTCTTTTTTCTTGGTGTTGTTAGCGTTCATCCTTGTTTACAAGCTTTCAGAGACCATAGGTCGACCATGCACATGTTTCTGTCATAAGCCGATCGATTCATAACTAGTTCCTCGCTCAACCCGTACGGCCTTAGGAAGGCCACTTCTAAGTCAGCCTTCACCACTCAATCTCACAACACTCTTAGAGAGAGAATCTAGAGAGATAAGTTCTACACTCGTATTACTCGTGAGAATTGAGATGATACAAATGAGGAGGAGGAGGTCCCCTAATATACAAAAACTCAGGAGATATCGTCCATAGATCCTCCATGATCTAACGGCTTATATAACCTACCAAAATTAGATACATGAGAAATCTCCATATTGCATGCCCTTGGAATCTTCTAGAATCCTCAAGATCTCCCTAGGATCTCTTTCCTGAATAGTCACTATCCTTAGTGATCTCTCTAGGATCTCCTTCTCCATATTGCATGACGATGGACTTCTCGGTCCGTGACATTTTTGTGTTTGTTACCCTCAGTTTAATGAATTGTGTATTGAACCTGAATATTCTTTAAAGGAAATCTACGATTTGAAAAAAAAAACATGTTTCTAAATTGAATTGGGAGAATGCTTAAAAAGAAGAGAGATTGATGAGTTGGAACATAAAATCTTTTGTATCAAGGAAGATAAGAATCTCTTGCGCAAGGAATGTGATTCTCAAAAGGGGAAATTTCTAAGATTTTTAAAAAGTTTTCTCTTGGATCGAAGACATTGGACTACGTTCTTTCAATGCAAATTCCTCATTACAACAAATTTGGTCTTGATTTTAGAAAGGAAAGTGAAGTAAAAAAATATGTTTGTAAAAGAAGGAGAGATAAGACGCAAGACCTTCAAATCAGTTTTACAAAAATAATTTTGCAAAACAATCTGTTAAGCCAGTTTGGAATAAATTTTGAATAATAATTAGTAAACAATACTCATAATCACCAAGGCTTGGTACATTGTGTTGGTCTGAGTAGTTCCATATGAAGAAACTGCAAAACAGTAACATTGAGAGCTTGGTATGAAGCCTTATATAATTTAGGGGTCAGCATGGGTTCAAGATAAACCGGCAATAGGAACAGTTCGATTCCAAGTTATTAGTCGATTTCTCATTCCAAAAAAGTGAAACCTTAAATTGATGGGTGAATGAGACATTGTTGCTCAAAGAACACCCTTGAGTTGGAAGTGAGAAGTGGAGAAACACTAGTCCCACCTTGGAAAAGAAGTAAACTTTAAAGTGCTTTATATGTGATTACACTCCTTTAGAGTGGTAACTTCAATAGCACTAGTACTGTGCCTCGCGTTGTATCCTAGGAAACAGACGTCACAGAGCCTCACGTGTACTGGAGGAGACGGAATCTGTCTATGGAGCCTCGCGTGTATTGGAAGGGACAAATATGTTTTAAGGAAACTATGTCTAACACAGGCCTTGATTTTTTCATTTCTTGATTTGTCATCCAATTGTTACAATTCTATTGTTGTATCGTTTTGTGATATATATATATATATATATATACATATATTGATCGATTGTTCTAATGCCATTTTAAATTGTGTACGTCCAATAATCTCCAAGCAGATTGGAAGATTCGAGCAAATCCTCCAATAATCTTAAAACAGATTCGACAATTCAAATGGATGCTGGACAAGAAGTGGTTGATGTCACTGTTGACAACATCACCAAAGAAGTTGTTCCTACTGCAGTCCAACTGCCTAGATGGTCTGATGTTCTTGCTGTGGCTTCTATCCACCATGGTGAAAAATCTGAAAAGTTCCATGGATCGAACTTTGAACAGTGGCAGCAAAAGATGTTGTTTTACCTAACAACGTTGAATTTTTTGAGATTCTTGAATGAGGAAGTTCCTAAGCTATCCGATTGAGAAACCGATAAGCAAGCTATCAACGCGGTTGAAGCTTGGAAGCACTCAGCCTTCCTGTATAGGAACTATGTCATGAATGGTGCATAACTCCTTGTACAATGTGTATTGTGCAAAACAAACTGCGAAAGAACTGTGGGAATCCCTTGCACCGAGAATATAAAACAAAGGATGCTGAAGCAAAGAAATTTGTTGTCAGTTGATTCCTTGATTATATAATGGTCGATTCCAAGATTGTGATCAGTCAAGTGCAAGAAATCCAAGTGATTTTGCACGAAATCCAGGAAAGCCCGGAGTACATCTAGTTCAAGGGATTCGTTGTGTGATCCGGAGTCCAGGGTGACCAAAATGGAGGTCACGATTGTGGACATCCAGGGCATGGTTGAGGACTTGTCCGAGAACACCAAAGGAGCAGCGTCTGGCACAGGAGAGCTCAATGCCGAGCAAGAGGTAAAGTCGGACGTCGGGAAGCTCCGAGCGAAGGTGTTAGGGACGCTCGTCACAATGGAAGAAGATCTGAAGAGGAGGGCGACTCCCTTATGCCCGTGATACAGGCTGTGCAATATGAGATGGAGGACCTTGAGGCTAAGATCACTGAGCTGCTTGGGTTGATTTGGATGCATTCTGTGTAGAACAGACTTCAACGATGTAGTTCTGAGTTGAAGAAAGTAGAGACTCATTATGTTTCGCGATTTTCTCTAGAGCTGTATGCTGAGAATTTTAGGTTGGTGTCTTCTTGAAAGTTGTTTCTCTCTTGCATGTCTACAACATAGATTAATTTGGTAATTTTCTGGTTTACCTTGAGCAAGGGTTTGTTTAATTTCTAGAATAGTGTTCAAATCGTTTGCAAAAAACTGGTTTTGACCCCGATTCAAAGAAGCCTCGTTTTGGGCTTGTTGCATTGCGATTTTAGATTAATGATCTTCATAAGATTTGTAGATCACGTGTAGAGGTACATCACGTTAAAATTTTAGATATATACGATGTTAATTGATACCCTTTTGACATGCATTTGTGTCCAAGTTTTCTCTGGAACCGACACTATTTTTCCAGTCAAACGGATGCCTGTTTTGACACTCTTCTCAATGATTTTGAGGGTGATTCCTTCTTAAAAGTTGTTCAATTATTTCTTAACTACTTTGTCGTGAAATATCAGAATTTTTGGATGGATAAATATATCTTTCTCATTTAACAAAGTGAACAACTTCTCTATGCAAACTAGCGGTTGTTGCTGTTTGCTTGCTGAACACTTGGTCGTTGGCTTGGTGTTTGTGTGTTTGGTAATTGCTGATTGAGAGTAAGTTTGGAATGCTTTTCCTTGCAAGACTAAGGCTATGGTCTTGGATAAATTGAATTACTGAATTGATGCTCATGTGATGTGCATATGTGTGCGGCTTGAATGTGCATTCATTCACGGATGTTTGTTTTCATGGTGCATGTGAGTGTGAGACATGCATATGTTCTATGAATGGTAGAGCAATGAGCGATGTTCCTTGGTTGCGATTCACAACATATGGGGGGGAAGCTCTTTTGTCAAGCAAATACCTTTTAAATAAGGAAACTCAAAAGAAAAAGGTTAAAAACCCTTTTTAAGTTGTAGAAAGGTTGAAAACCATCCTACAAACACTTGCGAGTGTAGGGTTGAGTTGGAAGCTAGGTGTTTAGACCATGGTACTTTCGATGCCTCCGAAGGGGAGATGCCTGAATGCCTGGGATCGGTGTCTAGTGACCACACGAGTCAAGCGAATACCGTCGATAAAGTGTACATGAAAGAGCCACTTGAGAATGTTAGCCAGTACTCCATCTGGGCAATTCTCACTGTCGTGGTTTTTTGAGTTCAGTGTAGGTATTATAGATTGTCACTATTGACAAATGGGTTTTTTTTTGTTGCATTGACTTTCATTTTGCTTAACAAAAAATAAAAATAGAAGGAAGAAACAAATTACTAGTTTCCCAAGTTTACCTTAGAACCGATTAAAAGGATAAGCTTTGAGTTTTAGGGTATGCAATATGGGTTCCAAGTTTCAAAAACTATAAAACCATCCCCAAAATGGTAGGTTCCATGTGGAACCCAAACCGATTCTGGAACCATTCGCCTTTTACATAATTATGAACCTTTTGTTCTATTTTTCAAAGCTCATCTTTCACTTTGGTGCTTTGGAGTGGTAGCAATGGAAATGATAATATCATTCCAGTGAGATCATCTTAATACTGTCAAACTCTTCAAAGAAGATATTATGCTCCATCAAATATTATACCCATGCTTGCCAACTCCAAAAAGAGATTTTTTTTTGGCATAGAAAGTCCCATGCTTCCAAGCTTCCAATGCCTTGAGGGTCGTAACATCTTGCTCACCTGAACTAATTATTGGGCACACCTCTAATAAGTATTTGGCAAGATTGAATGTAGTAATACAGAAAAACATTTTCTTTTGTCATTGGTTAAAGCTAGAGGTAGCAAAATAGGTCCAAAACAACTTTTAACTCTTATGGAATAATATGAGTCATAAAGAGGTTAGTTTAAAAGATTAGATAAGTCTTAAATTGGTCGCTTACTAACCTAATGTGCCTTAAATAAGTTTCAAATGGGTCATTTAATCAGTTTTAAGTATTATTAACAAGTCATTTTTAGACTATAAATTTTTTGATATTCTAATTATTTTTAATTTTTAAAAATAAAATTGATTGTTTTTATTTTCCTTTTTTCCTACATTTTCCCTCTTTCTCAGCTGGTCACCTACCAAGAGGCGAGGAACGAGCTTACCAGACTCCAGGGAGGCTGAGAGCTCGCCAAGTTAGAGAGCTCAAGCCTCGTTGAGGTCGGTGAGCTCAAGCTCGCCCTTGGTTAGCGAGGCTTGATCCTAGCCTCAAGCAAGCTTGAGAGACCAAGTTTGAAGGCGCGGGGTCAACTTGACTTTGTTGAATTTGATGGTGAGGTCAAGCTTGCCTAAAGCCGCCAAGCTTGAGACTCGCCAGATTTGGTGAGGTCAAGCTTGCTTGAGGCTACTAAGGTCGAGGTTCGCTACATTTCGATGAGCTCGATCTCGTCTTGATGAGTCTCGAGCATTGTCTAATGTCAACAAGGTTGAGCTCATCAAAATCTAGTGAGGTCGAGCTCGTTGAAATCTGGCAAGCTGGAGCCTCATCGACCACTAAAAGAGGAAAAGTAAACAAATAATAAAAATAATAAAAATAGTAAAAAAAATTAAAATTTCGAAAAAAAATATCAACTAAATTGTATTGCATAAACTATTTTTAACAATACATTTAAAACAATCATGGAGCAAATTTTTCTAGACTTTATTAGATATGGAAATATTTTAATAATATGGGTCGGGTCAAGTATGTGTTAGGTATGGGTCGGGTCGGGTCGGGTATGAGTCGTTAAATTTGTATTGTACTAAAATAGATTAAAACGGGTTATACGGGTCAAACCATTTTGACCCGACCTGATCTTCTCATTTGACACCCCTAGTTAATCTTATAACTATGAATTTTTTAGTTTTTCATTCGATATTATTGGAGGTGTTACTATATAACAGGTAAAGCCTGTTGAACCATCCCCCCAGAAGTTAGACATACGCTGGTACAAAAATAGTCTCAAGTATATCAATCAAGCAACTCATACCCGTTCCACTGTAGATGGTTTTAATCCAAAGGCTCACAACAT
The DNA here is from genome assembly GCA_019926035.1 of Melaleuca alternifolia. NCBI lineage: Eukaryota > Viridiplantae > Streptophyta > Magnoliopsida > Myrtales > Myrtaceae > Melaleuca > Melaleuca alternifolia. The sequence continues at coordinate 648,426 of JAGKPW010000084.1, forward strand.
TCATTGTTATAACACTAGGCCGCAAGTTTAAAACCTCACCGGTTGAACGACCAAAAAAATGTTCCCAGCGACATTTTAGAAATAATTAAGTACTTGATTATTATCAGCTATCTTGATTTTTTGAAAAAATCCAACAAACAATGAGAATGTTAATCGTCTTAAGGTTGTTGGGAAATATGGAAGAATGACAAGAAGAAGAAGTTTTAGGGGAAGAATTTGTAACATTGTTTGTCGTCACTAGAAAATTTGAGAGAGTGATAACAAAATAAACAAGTAATTGGGATTGAGGAACGGCGAACCGAATCTCCTTAAGCCAATAAATTCCTGCCAATGGTTATGAACTTCACCTCCCAAGATACTATACCTCTAATTTGCTGGTATTAACACTATACAAACATGACTCTCTTGAACAATTCTTAAAACTAGTGTACTTATAGAAACTTGAAAACAACATATGTGGATGTGTTTTTATTCTTTCAATCGTTTTTGGAATGTAGAATTTGAAGTCTATTTATAGAGTTTTTCAATTCATGTATGTACACAATTCATTAATCGTGAATTAAATAAATACAAGAGTTTAGAAGATACACGAATCTAAAAGATGCATGAACTCAAGAAATACATGAATTAATAAGATATGTGAACAAAAACAACCACTAAGAAAACAATGATTTTAGCCACAGAAAATTAGCGATAAAAAAAACTTCCAACGCTAATTTGCAAAAAAAAATAATTCGTTGCTAATATGTGACAAAATATATTTCCGTAGCTAATTTGGGATGAACAAAATATTTGTCGCTATTTTGCAACAGCGTTTGCGACGAAATTTTTTTCCGTCGCCAATTTGGGATGAACAAAACATTTGTCACTATTTTGCAACGGCGTTTGCGACGAAATTTTTTTCCGTCGCCAATTAGCGATAGAATTTGCGACTCAAATTGAGTCCATCGCTAATTTGTGATGGATTTATATATTGTTGCAAATTAACGACAAAAATATAGTTCATCGCTAATGTGTGACATAATTTATGACGATAAACAATTTTTGTGAATTATTCATTGCCAAATTCGTCACTAATTTGTGACGAAATATAAATCTATCGCAAATTAGCAACGGACACAATTTGAGTTGCAAAGTCCGTCGCTAATTGGCGATGGTAAAAATTTCGTCGCAACTTAGTGATGGATTTTGCGACGAAAAAAAATTCATTGACGAGAAAAAACTTTCGTGAAACATTTCTCGCAATATTCATCGCTAATATGTGATGGAAAAAGAATTTTGTTGCAACTTAGCAACGGATTGTGCGACAAAAAAAATTCATCGACGAGAAATAACGTGGAACATTCGTCGAAAAATTCGCTACTAATTTGCGACGGAATAAAAATTCATCCCAAATTAGCGATGGATGTTGCGACAAAAAAAATTCATCGAGGGAAATAACTTTCGCCAAACACTCTAATTTGAAACGGAAAAAAGTTTTGTCGCAAATTAGTGACGAAAAAGAATTCAGCAACGAGAAATTAACTTTTGGGAAAAATTCGTCGCTAATTTGCGACAAATTGTTTTTCGTCGTAAATTAGCAACATATTTTGTGATGAAAGATGAATCCGTTGCTAATTTGTGATGGAAAAAAAATCGTCTCTGCCTGACTCAAGAAACCCCACCACCCCACTTAACTCTTTCTAGAGGAACACATTGCCAGCGTATAACTTCACTTACCCAAAACTAGAACAAAAGAGCAAACCTTAATCCTCAATCCCCCATCTCCGCCCGTGGCCTCACTTCGCATTCTCGTGGCCCTCTTGGCGCTGCTCAACCCCTCTCTCTCCGCCACGCCAGCTCCCACGTCTGCACCGAGCGCCCGTCGGCCACCGACCGGGCCCTTCTTCAGCATCGGCACGCTACTCTGTGATGGTACTCTCTCTCTCTCTCTCGATCGCTTGGTCGACCATGTTCGGTTTGTCTTGCCAGCTCAATCTGTACTTGCGATTTCCAGATTTGTCGTGTTGCTCCTCTACTTGCGGTCTTGCTTTCTAGTCTAGGTAGCGTTGCTCCTCTGCTTGCGTTGCTTCTGTTGCAATGGTAGCTGTGTTATCCTAAGCATTTTGTAACTTCTTTCGGCAGTGCTGGGCGCCAAGAAATTCTTGACCCTTTTTGGTTTTCCTAGAGGAGCCGAGTGAGATGGGAAGACTTTATGTCTTGGGATAGGGGTAGACTTCGTGTTACTCATCTGCTATGTTGTAGATTGTTCACTTATTTGGTAGTTGGCATCCTGTTAGGGCTCCAGCAAAAGGGTGCCATTTCAGTTCATAATGTTTACAAGCTGTGTTCTCTCATCCTCTGACCTGGTCGCATGATTGCTCATATATTAGAGACGCTCGATTAGTTTACTACTCTGGTGAGGTTTGGCACTAGCTATGTTGTTGGATTCTCCTTTAGTTGGGACTAAATTTTTGCATTTCGGAGTATCTCCTTTTGTGGGTTCTATGAGTGATCTCTTTGTTCAAAGATGATGTTATATGTGAAATGAAACATCATTGCTTTATCTGGTTTCTCTATTTAAATTTTGTTTTTCTTGCCGTCTGACAAAAGTCCTCCGCCACATTAGATGCTATCTCAAGAGGCTAGATGAGTTGTTGAAGAGATTGATAGAGTAGTGGCTTCTTTGCTATCTGATTGGAGATGGTAAGCTTCATGATGTATGTCATTATGTGTCCCTAATACATGTTCATATTTTTTAAAGATATTTGTCTAACCTTTATACTTATCAGTATAAACATGGAGGTTATCGTACAGTTTCACAAAGAAGACCAACCCCTTCCCCTTCCACGTCCCCGTCCCTTTCCTCTTCCCTGACACTATCATCTAACCCTCAACCACTACATGCCGATGGACAACATGAACACATTGGCCCCTCCTCCAACCCTTAACAACATATTAGGGGACAGCTTGGACACATGCAAATTGAATCTCCTTTACCTTCTTTAGTGCAACACTTGAATGATGAGGGAAACACAGGTGAAAAAGATAGCCGATTCATGATACGCCCATATGGAGATTCGTAAGTACTTCACTTTGTTAAGTATATGTAATATTTAAGGTTTTAGAGATGGATGTCAACTAAATTGTCCATGTCGTAGAATTTATTCAATTCTAGTTTAAATGTTTGCAGATTCACGGATGTTACGTATGTTGTGAGGCAACTTAATAAAATAGTCGATAACTTTTGGACAGGGCATTATATTACTTATAGCAGCGCTCCAAGAGTTGTAAAGGATTTACGGTGGAATGAGTTCATGGTAAGTTTTGTCCTTTTATTTTCTCACAAACTAAGTTCAGTGTAAATAAAGTTAGTTGTTTTTCTACTGATTGCAGCGGAAGTTTAGGTGGGATGAAAGGGAAGAGGATGAAGTTAAAAAAAAAATTTAAGAAAAAAGCCGGTGATCACATACAAAATGTGATGAATAAAGCAAAGACAAGTTAAGTCAAGCCAGATTTTATTACAAGTGACAATTGGACGGAAATTAAGAGAACTTGAGAAACTGAAAAGAATAAGCAAATGAGTAAACATAATAAAAAAAACGAACTTCAACATCGGGGAGCATAGAAAAAGAATGATAAGTCTATTAAACACGTTGTGAATTAATTTAATACAATTACTCGTTTATGCTTATATTTTGTAGGCCGATGAATTGGAGAGAACACCGACATATACAACTACATTTGAACGCACATTTCAAAAAAGAAGATAAGATATGGACTGGCGATCGAGCAAGAGCTATTAATGTATGCAAGGTTATACTTTGGACTTTATGGAAACTAGAATACTTTCAATATTATGGTAGTTATATATATGAAGTTATTTTATTTTCATTTATATTGTTAATGTAGAAAAATATGATGAACTTTTCATGAGTAATGCTAATGGTGGTGATGGTTTTGCCACGTCCGAACAATCAGTTGATAGTATGTCATTATGGGTGGAGGCATCAGGTGGGATAAAAAGAGGAAAAATATTTGGGATGTGATCCTTGTCAAGGGTATACATAACGAATGTTGCTGCAACATCATCCTCCAATGTGGTTGGTTATAACTTAAAGAGCAAATGACCCAAGAATTGAGCCAACTGAAACATTTACTTGTAGAGAAAGACGAAAAAATAAGAGTGGTCAAACAACAAATGTAATTGATCTTGTGACACCTCAACCTCCATCACGATGATGTTTCTCATGTACCTCCCACTAATCCAATAGGTGATGAGCACATTGATGATGAGATTGACGATGATGATGATGATTTTGTCAATCCTTGCTAGTTAAAACTTTCAAACTCAGGTTAAGCTTGCTTCAACATATTCTGTGCCATAAGTGCAGTTGGCCCAGTATGTTCATGCCCTGGATATTTATGTCATTCTTGTGGATAATGTTGATGAAGGTATTTCATTTTCATATCATTATAATGTTTTGATGTTATTAAGTGCTTAAGAATTAATTCTAGAAATAAATTTTGCTGTTAATTAGATTTAATATCGAAATCGTCCCTAAATAATATTTGCTGCAGATTTTGTTACTAAAAAATTAATTAAAATTTGTCGCTAAATTCGCTCCAGAACAATGTTCATAACAAAATTCAAAAAATTTTATGGCAAATTAGCAACGAATTTTTGCCACGAATATAAGTTGGACGCAAATTACTGACCAAAAGAAAAATACATAGCAATTTAACGACGAATTTTGCCACGAATTAAAATTAGTGACGGCTATTGTCATGAATAATTAGCGACGAATTTTATGATGGACATACGTCGTTGCAAATTAGTGACGCATTTTGCTACAAAAAATTAGCGACGGAATTTTTTGCCACGAATAATTAGTGATGAATTTTGCAATAGATATATTTCGTTGCAAATTAGCGAAAAATTTTGTCACAAATAATTAGCAACGAATTTTGCGACCAATAAATTTTGTCGCTAATTAGCGACGAAAAATCATTTTTCATCCTAAATTTTGCAACGTTGGGCCGCAAAAGTTTATTTGTCGCAAAAATGTTTAGCGACAAATTTTGCCAAATTTTTCGTCATTAGAACCTATATATTTTTTTAGTGAACATATTTCAATTTAATCATTTTCATTGATCCATTAACCCATCATAGATATAATGGAAAGATTAGAGAAATACAGGGCATACAACCCTAGAGATATCATAATTCATGTATTTGTTGTTTGTATAGTTGTTTTGGGAATTTTAAGAAGACCTGCTACACATGGTTAACCTATTGCCACAAAATGTTCAAGTGGAAAGAAACAACTTTCAAATAAACTTATAGTAATGTGGTATATGTGCAATCTTAGCAACAATACCTCCGCTGGGGGAACAAAAAAAGAAAAGAATACTTTCAAAAGAAAACAATTGCCATCTTTCCAGTAAATTAAATCTGTGAAAAGGCGAGAAGGAGATGCCATAGGCATTGCACTAACATTCTCTTGGCGTTTGAAACAGAGTTTTTTTTTTTATCCTTCTAGCATAAATGCCATATGGAGCTAAAGCATATTGAAGGGAAGGTGACTTGTCAGGGTATAGTATCACTCGTTGCTGGTCCAGCACAAGATGATTCGGTTTGTTCGCGCACAAGACCATCTATCACCTACTCAAAACAATCACGGGCCCAAAGACACCAAAACAGCAGAAGCTTCAGTTGCCTGTAATGCTAACAAGAAGGAAGTTGATAGAAATCAATCTTATGAATCACAAATAGTAAGAGAATTGCGAAAGGTAAGAAAGGCGAACCTCGAGTACCCAAAACCACGAGATTCCCTTGTCCATGAGTTAGCCACAAGACGCACATCCACCACCCACACAGACATCTCGAATCATGCAAGAAAAGCAACATGTTCCCGAATTGTCAGGGAGTCTGGGATCGGACTGGGATGAGCAAAAAGCAGCAAGGGGAGAGAAGATGAGAAGAAGTAGATAGTGACAAGAGGCAAACTCATCGCTCGCTCGCTCCTTCCCTCTTTGTCTTCCCCGAACGCAATATGGGTGCTTCAACAAGAGGGAAGAAGATTGAAAATGAATTTGGGTGTTCCAATTGTGCTCCATGAACTGATAATGAGGGTGCTCCAACCTCTTATGGGTGGTCTAAATGACATTCAAGAAGAACATAGAAGAAGAAGAAGAAGAAGTATAAAAAATTTGGGTTTATTTTTTTCTTTTTAGGGTTTGTTATTTGTTTCCCAAATTTTTTGGACAAAATTGCTCATATTTTGGCCACTAAAAATGTTACACACTCATTGACTGGTGAACATTTAGATGACAAGCGAATTTAGGTCCTTATTTGAAACTGATTTAGCCACTTTAAATTCTTATTTGAAATATTGTCCACTTCAAATATTTATTTGAGAAAGTAGCCTCACTTTGGGTCATTAATTGGAATTTTCTCTAAATTAAATTGAGAGGCAAAAGACTAAGAGGAAGATGAGTCATTGAACATGGGTGATTGGCTAGAGGAAGAAGGAACGAGGAAAAACGAAAGAGAAAGAAAAAAATAATTCAAAGTTTTAAGAAATATCAAATATCATTAAAATTGTCACCGTTGGCACCGGTCTAGCTACATCAGTGTTGGTAATCAAATTGGACGGATAAATTGAATTTTAGAAATGGAAAAGACCTAGGACTAATTTTATAGAAAAAATGTTTAGGTTTGAATTGGTACAATTACAATAAATTTAGGATTATTTCGATAATTTTTCTTTAAAAAGTTTAAACATAAATTATTATCGATAATGAAAACATTGTTCGTTGGCCAATCATTCCAAGAGTCATAAGCGATAATTTAGGAAACTATTTTCTAAATCACTCATTTTCTATGAGATAAATAGAGCCTAATTCACAAGCTCTAAATCCAATCACCTGTAAAACCTAATCTCTCCATAGTCCACCCATTGCCCTCATCGTTAGAAGTTATCATTCAATATGCTTGGGCCAAACTAAACATTACAATTGGGATGGAATGTTCATATAATCTGGGTTATCATAAAACTCTACGGGTCGCTAAGCTCATGATTAGGTATGGCTACTATTCATCACCTCCCAAGAGATTTTGAGCACCATCCTAGCTCTATAACCACATCCGCTGTCATCTCTCTATTGACTTAGATTTAGTTGTTGTAGTTTGTGGGTTGCATGAACTTGATTCGGGTGCATTTGGTTCAGCATTCAAGGAAAATCATTGGAAAATACAAACGTCTTTAACCTAAAGGATTGGTGAACTACAAATACTGTTTGGTAAAATACAATTGAAGAGTGCTTTGAGATGAGATTTTGAGGAAATATTGTTTGGTAAACATATATTTGGAAAGTTTTATCCTATAACCAATTTTAAGTTATTTTGAGTCGGAGTCGAGGTCGAGGTCATTGAGGAGGGGGGTGTCGCTGAAGGTAGGGGAGAGATGGCAGTTGCGAGGGGGAGTTGAAGTCGTCGGGAGGCGACGGAAGGGGGGAGTCGCAGAAGGCGGGGGAGAGGTTGCGATTGCGAGGGAAAGTCGAAGTTGTCAGAAGGCAGCGGAGGTGGGGAAGCGGCGGTTGTATGAGGGAATCGGAGTTGTTGGGAGGCGGCAGCTGCATGGGGGGGAGTCAGAGTGGTCGGGAGGCGGTGGAGGGGAGAGGTCGGAATCGTTAGGAGGTAGCAGAGGGGGGGAGTGGCTAGGGGGAGTTGCTGAAGATGGGGAAATAGCACTCCAGAAATACTACTACTCAAAGTACCTCAAATGTTCCATTCTCATAAAGGCCTTTAAAGAGTTTTGGAGATGCACGGCAATTGTAGGGGGCAAATGGAGTCGTCAGGAGGCGATAGGGGGGGAGTAGTTGGAGGTAGGGGGAGGCGACAAGAGGCGGCAGAGGGAAGAGTCGCGGGAGGCAAAGGGGAGGTAGTGGTTTTTTTCTTTTTTTTTGGGAGGGGGGGAGGGGAGGGAGGCGGGGAAGAGGGGGAGTTATTGAAGGTGAGGAAATAGCATTTCAAAAATGCTACTACTTAAAGTACCTCAATTGCTGCATTCTCCTAAAGGCATTTATAGAGCTTGAAGATGCAATTGCAATTTCCCAAAACACTCAAAAAAATTATTCAAACACGATTTGCTGAATCAAACGCACTATATTGGTCTCTCGACAACCTCATATCGAGATCTTCAACAACCTTGAATTTGAGGTCTGCAGTGGACACTATGGCCATGCATGATTGAGATTATGTTCCAAAAATCAATTTATGGACAAAATTAGATTTTCTCTAATTCAATTCTAGAATGAGTTTCTGAAGAAAGAAATGTGTTTGATATAGACAAAGAATTTATATTCCAGAAACATAAATTTTTTTGATATGGTAAAAAAAATTGTTTCTATTTATGTTTCATTTGAAGAAATTTTTAATTTTTTAGATTGCAAGATATTCATTCCAATAAAAATCAAATACTTATTATTTAGCGCAAAAAATTGACAAATTTGATCACATTTTCTATTGTAATCGAACTCCAAATTCACTTTAGTTGCATAAAACATAAAATATAATAATTCTCAAAGAGCTAGGGGAGAGGAGGATACCTAATATTAAGGTAAGGCATTTTTTTATGGGTTTTGATCGACCAATCCGCTTCCATATTGGCCTATGTAGGACAATAAGAAAATTGAACATTGACAAAAAAAAAAGTACTTCTACCATTTTATTAGCATTACAACATGACATTACAAAACAGATGTGAGATATGGAACCAAAGCTCACATTACAACATGACATTACAAAAGTTGAGATAAGAAATTCTTAAATACAATACTCAGCACTTCTTTGAACCAGATCAATCTATAATGGTCTTCTTGAGACAAATGTATGCTTAGTGTACACCACGGTGAACGCAAACTGGGCATTAGAATCAAGCACATTGATAGTGCCATGTATAGCTTGGGAGGACTTAGAGGATATCTCATAAGTCACTCTAGAGGGGTTCCAACCAATCCAGATTCTTCCATTAGGAGAGTGGTCAAAATTTGCAACCCACTTCCATCTTGTAACAATACCGCTAGAACAAGCATTGAAAAAGTTCTCTGTAGCCCTTGTTTCCAAAATACCAAGGCAGTAGAGATTGACAAATTTGATCTAAAAACCGCTTTCTACCATTGCGAGCCTTCCTTTTGGGCATCGCTCTAGTGACCGGTTGAATTGAAGTAGTTGGAACAACAGAAGGTGTCTCCAGTACTTGTGTTATCTCCTGGCTAGGCTTTGCATCAACTTGCCTAGTATCCTTGAAAGTCATGTCTTCAGAACTAAAACTCGATGCATCATTAGATTCCTCCACCACAGAAGAGGAAACAATTGCACTGAAATCCTTCTCAAGAGTCCCCTGAACTTCCTGACCTTCCCTGGCTACATCATCCAATTCCCGGGTTTGATTCACATCCCGAGCTACTTCCTAGAATACTGGCTTAATGGCAGAAAGAGACTGCTTTTTGTTTGTTTGTGACGTACAGTTTCGCATTGCCCTTCAATAGCACCATGTTGTTTATCAGCCCCCACAACACGTCCCTGGTTTGTCACATTGACTACATCAAGTTCATCAAAGTAAAGGACCTCATTTGTGGTCTTGTCTACAATAGTTATAGACGTTCCAACTTTTATGGTTTCTAGATCGATGATTGTTGGAGGAATAATCAAATCTGCAGGTTTAAAAGTAGCCTCTTTGGGAGCAGGCTCTTTGCATCGATGCTCAAAGGTGCATACTGTGCATCAAATAGGTTTCCACTCATAGTGAATACTGATGACCCTTCTTTCTCCTCTAAGGGTTAAAGATATCTCATCCTTCAACAGTTTCTTAGCATCTATTTCCACACAAACTCTAATATAAGATATCATTTTCATGCGTTCAGTTTGCTGATCAACATATAAGGGTTTACCAATTTTGCTAGCCAAAAAACTAATACCAGCCGCTGACCACATAAAAAGAGGAACATTCTTTATTCTGACCCAAATGGAAACTAAATCATGCTGACCTTTCTTGAGTTCTAGAGTCGGTTGCCATTGTTAAAGTACTAACGGCACTTTGGCAACCGTGATTGGTCCTCCCTCAATGATTTTCCTTTGGTACTCTCCATCAGGAATGTGGAAGAAATAAAAACCATCTTCATTAGCCAATACTTCCAGTAGATGATTTCCCCACGCATTCTTCAATGCATTTTCAGTCATCTTGAAAGGGAGTTTTTTCCCAATAAAGTAGCCCATCAGGCACTCATGCCATTTGGGGTCACACGCCTCTAAGATGCTATATGGTATTTCCAAATCCTTATCCGCTACTGAAGGCATGTATTGAAGACTATAGCCATGCATGGCTGATTTGGCAATGCTTGCCCAAGATCGAGCAGGCATATTATGTGTTTTAGTTGGTTTTAGACCCGTGGGTTTGTCCACCCCTTCCCCAGCTTGATCAGTTTGAATAGCCGGCTTGGTCATACATTGAGTAGGTGGTCGGCTGCCCGCTTGCCCATTTCGTTGGATAGGTAGGTAGCTCATTCCCTGTGCATTCCGTCAAACAGGTAGTGTGCTTGTCAGACTGCTATTACGTTGAGCATTTGTTGGGTCTACCTTTTCCTTCCCCTTACCAACCAATTCCACAAGTTGTGGTTCATCTTCACCAATTGAGACATCACTTGTCCTCTCTTGGATTATCAACATATTCCTACTCAGAGTTCTCCCACGGATTTCAGTCCGCGCATTCCCCAGCACTAATGTAGCTTGGCCAACTTGAGGCACCACATTAGGTTCCCTAGTTGCCTTGGTCCGTGGACTGCTAGGCATCGCTTGCAGTTCAAATGGGTGGGTGATAGTAGTCTCTCTAGCCATCTTCAGCGACAAAGCTCAGAAGAAGCCCTAAATACCAATCACCATCTTGGATGGGACAATAACGAAAAGTAGTTTGGTGAAAGAGGAGAGGATGATGATGGAAGACTTCCCTCAAAATGCCAGCTCCAAGAGACACCCGAGGTGACTAGAATCGTGAAAATGGCTTCGCATGAACAGAGCACAGACACCCAGCAATCAGGAGAGAGATAGTGAACAGTAGCCAATAAAGGCAAAAATGGCAAAAGTCTTGAAATCAATAAATTTTCATTTATCATTCTTGCCCAAAACCTAATTTTGGAGTAGAAATCCAAAAACTTTCTACTAAAGGGTATTCTGTTCCAGAATAAGTTTTCTTGTTCCAGAACTTATTCCGGAATAGAAATTGGCGTGAATCATGTGCCCCTTATGATTATGGATGTAATTAATGCAAGTCATGCCCATATGGTTTCAATCTCAACCTTGACTCAACATATTCATTGAATGCTTGAAAATTGGCTCAAGCTCAATGATAGTAAATATCTATTTGAAATCAACTTGACTATTAAATCAAGATACATAAGGATGATTTAACTTCAAAATAATCAATTTACAAAGGCACTCAAACTCGAGCTCACTTGGAAAAGTTGAATGTTTTCCATACACATAATGCTAAGAGGTTCTTATTCTATTTGGAATGAGTATTGATTAATTAATTTTTTTAAGAAAGATAATAAAACTCGATTAAGCTCGTGAGCATATTGCATTGATTGGTGAGCTTGAGCTTTGCTCAATGACATACTTGAGTAGCTTGAGGTTGAGCTTCAACTCAAAATCAGACAAGTTAATTTAAAGTAATCACCAAACCGAGTTCGAGCTATTCTCAAAGGAGTTGACCGGTAATTTCACCTACGACCGGCTCGAGGGAGAAAGAGAGAGACGACGACCTAGTGGAAACCGGCGAGTGGGGCGACCACGGCAGCACCGGGAAAAAAGTGGCGATTGTGGTGGCTGAGCTAGCGTTTTGTCATTGGGGTGTGAGGATTTCAAAAATAAGAAGGAAAAAGGCATTTGAAATTGTTATCTTTATCAATGGAATGGGACAGATTGAATGCAAAAACAGAGGATGCAATGGTGATTCCGAAAATGTGGGGATGCAAAAACAAAAGAAGAAAATTGATGATGAATGCGTCTAATGTGGCAATGGCGATTGAAAATGCCAAGATTGAGAAACCTCCACAAAATTAACTAATGGCGCCACAACAGTGAAAGACCCGGTAGCATCTCATCCCAGCAATGTCCATCGTCTCAGCCACACCGCCACCACTACCCACCACCGCCAAGAGCCCCTCCACCGTCCCACCAGCCACGACCACCACCAACACCGCTCACCCACGAAGACTCGCGTTCCTCATTGACAACTCCACGTCCCTCGACCACGTCCTCCAAATCCACGCTGCTCTCCTCCGCCACGGCCTCCACCACCACCGCATCCTCAACTTCAAGCTCCAGCGATCCTACTCCTCCTACGGCCGCCTCCGCAGCTCCGTCGCCCTCTTCAACTGCAACTCTGAGCCCACGGTCTTCAATTGGACCGCCCTCATCCATGATCATGCTCGTCTGGGCCTTCACCAGCAGGCACTTCTCTATTTCGTCCAGATGATGGGCGATGGAATTGAGCCCAGTGCCTTCACTTTCTCTTCCCTTCTTAAATCTTGCCCGCTCGAGAGTGGGAAGGCCCTCCACTGCCACGCGGTCAAGCTCGGGTTTTGCTCTGATTCGTACGTGAGGACGTGCCTCGTTGATGTCTACGCGAAAGGGGGAGAGATCGTGTCCGCGCGCCAGTTGTTCGATTCTATGTCTGAAAAAAGTTTGGTTTCTTGGACCGCAATGATCACGTGCTATGCGAAGCACGGGGAATTTAAGGAGGCGCGGGTGTTGTTTGATGAAATGTTGGAAAGAGATGTGGTTTGTTGGAATGTGATGCTTGATGGGTATGCGCAACATGGAAAGCCCAATGAGGCTTTGGTTTTGTTCAGGCAAATGTTGAGTACTGGTGTGAGGCCTAATGAAGTGACTGTACTGTCTGTGCTCTCTGCTTGTGGACAACTTGGAGCGTTGGAGTTGGGTAGGTGGGTCCATTCTCATATCAAGAATAATGCAATTCAGATGAATGCTCATGTGAGCACTGCATTGATTGATATGTATGGCAAGTGTGGCAGTTTGGAAGATGCACTCTTGGTCTTTGAAAGTATGAATCACAAGGACGTGGTCGCTTGGAATTCAATGATATTGGGGTGTGCAATCCACGGGTCTAGCCAGCGTGCTTTGGGGACATTCAATACAATGTGTAGAATGGGTGTAAACCCTAATGATATCACCTTCATTGCCATCTTGACCGCATGCAGCCACACAGGGTTGATCAAAGAGGGTTGGGAATTCTTCAACTTAATGAAGGATAAATACGGGATTCAGCCAAAGATAGAACACTATGGGTGTATGGTAAACCTCCTAAGCCGGGCCGGGAATTTAGAAGAAGCATATCAGCTAGTCAAGGAAATGGAGATAGAACCGGATGTTGTCATATGGGGAACTTTACTTGGGGCCTGTAGGCTCTACGCTAAGACAGCACTGGCGGAGGAAATTGCGGAATTTCTTGTTGGGAAAGACTCAGCAAATTGTGGAACGTATACTCTTCTCTCCAACATATATGCTGCTTCTGGTGATTGGGAGGGGGTTGCAAAGGTGAGGACATTGATGAAGTCCAGTGGGGTGGTAAAGGAGAAAGGTTGTAGTTCAATAGAAGTTAATAATAAGGTCCACGAATTCCTTGCAGGAGATAAGAGACATCTAAAGAGCAGAGAAATTTATGCAATGTTGGATGAGATCAACGGTTGGCTTAAGGCTAATAATTACAGAGCACAGACGGATACGGTGCTGCATGATTTGGGAGAAGCCCAAAAGGAGCAATCCCTGGAAGTTCACAGCGAAAGGCTTGCCATCGCTTTCGGGCTTATCAGTACTGAAGCGGGAACCACAATCAGAGTCGTAAAGAATCTCCGAGTATGCTCCGATTGCCATGAAGTTAGTAAGCTTATTTCACTGATGACGGGGCGGAAGATAGTCATGAGAGATCGGAACAGGTTTCACCACTTTGTAAATGGTTCTTGTTCTTGTGGGGATTACTGGTAGCCTCTAATTTGTTGACATTGTTGTGTTGGCTTGTGAGATGAAGCTGAAATGATCTAGTTGCCTGTCAGATATCAGAAAGAATGAGCATCAGAATACTTCAAGGTAGAAATAAGGCTCTGGATACAAGCTATATGTTCTACTTCTGATTGATTAATGAATCTTTAGCAAGTCATTAACATCATAATCCACACAAATAATTGTATTGGTCTTTAAAAACAGAAACACATTTGACAAATTTAGCCCTAAGAACATCGCCTTCTGCTATTATCTAAGGATAGGAGCTACATCAGTCCTAGTAATACTCAAAAATGGTTTTTCTGTATCTTATCCACCAATAGAAAAAGCACGCCAAAAATCCAAACCTCGTTTATGAATTGCCATTAAAGATGCGCTTGTTTAGCAGAAAATGAGCCGATTTTGAGAAATCATTTTATAGAAAAATGACTTTATTTTTTTGGCTAAATCTTGAAAAGACTCAAATAATATTTTCCATCATTTGGTGTCTTGAGAAAAAGTTGTCAAAAATTCACCTTTTTTATTTTTATTTTTTTAAATCATATTTTAAAAATATATTTTATATTTATTCTTTCATTTTGTCATTTTTCCTTCTTTCTTGGTCAATGGCCAGCCATAGTAATGCCTAGCAGCTGGCCACAGTCTCGGAACAATCACCAGAGGCCAGCGAGGCTTGAGCTCACTAATTAGGTGAGGCCAAGGCGCTGTTCGTCTCTGATGACATTTGCTTAAGGTTGGGTTGACAACGCCTCAACCTCGGTCTAGCCTAATGCCAATGAGCCCTGAGTCTAGCCATATCGACAAGGCCCGGGCCTTGCTTGGGCAAGCTTGTCCTTAGCTTATGGCTATTGTTGGTCATTGCCGTGGCTAGCTATTGGCCAAGAAAGAAGGATAAAAAGAGCAAATAAATAAAACTAAAGAAGAAACAAAGAACATAAAAATAAAAATTTGTAACTACTTTTTAAATACTTTAAAAAGCAATCTTGAATGTCAAGACTCGGGAACCAACATTTGAGGATTTTGTCCTCTAAGCGTTCCAAAAATTGCCAATACCCAATTATCGTTTCAAAAACATTTTTCGGGTGTTCAAAACAAAAATTATTTTCTTAAATTTAAACTTTGATACAAATTTTTTTTCCATTGACTAATTTTCTTAGGCAGAATCAAACACTAAAAGATGAGGTATTATTTTTCATGAAACAAATGCACCGTAAACATATGTTTTATATCATATTGAACAATCAAAGAACCGACCATAACTTCTCCAATTATTCGTACGAGGCAAGATTGATAAGTTCGAAATTTTTAAATTAACACCACGGCAATTTTGCGCGCGAGAGCTTGATTGCAGCTTTGTCAAAGGAGGGTACATTTTCCTTTTCTCTTCTTTATTTTTGTTTTTCATATTGGGACACGATTACAAAAGCTGAAAAATTCAAGGTCGACTGCAGAGGAGAATTTACAGAACTTTCATCCTTTTTTTCAACTTTCTGTTTTCAGCCACGGGTACGTTCGTACCTTGAACTACACATACATGTATTTCGGTGCAGAAGCAAGGAAGCTATCAATGATATATAAATAAAGAGACATGTACAATCAGATGACATAGCCAAGCTCTTGGAAGCTGAAGGTAGCCACGGCTCGGCATGATTTCCTCAGGACGATAGTCTGATGAGAACTCATCCTTGCCACCCAAGCGGACAAGTCAACAAGCAGTCAAGGCAATGACAACGATTCGAGGATACAACTAAGTTGAAAGAAGCTAAGAATTATGATTACAATCTTTCAGGATAAATTCCTTCTGGTGTAAATGCTTCCAATGAGACTCCTTTTAAGAAAAAACAAAGAGGAAGGAGAAATTGGAATACATCAGCACCGTGATGGAGCACCCCAATAGGACGACCCAGTTGGGAGGAACATCCAAATTTAAAAAGCATTTGCAATTGAAATCTGTTCATGTGAAGGTTACACAATTAGCCAATTACATATGTACATGGTTCCTACAAAGCGATCTTGCTGGAAGCGAAAACTGACAAATTTGCCAAGAAAGACGGGATGATAAGAGAAGTCGGAATCAGTGAGAGAAAGCCTACTGCCTAGGGTTAACATGCATCACCTACACACCTGCAGAGCACAGCCACGACAACCAAAGTAGGCAAAGCCCGTGCCTCCTTGGCGATTGACTGAGTTCTAACACTTGAAAAGCCCTCGAAACTTCACATTCTAAAATCCAAGACACAAACCGTATTGTTTGCAAAACACGCAGCAATTTTGTCACCTTCCTTATTCCAACAGACTTCAAAGATTCCTCCATTGCCGGTATACGTCTTCACAATCTTTCCTTCCTTCAGTGACCAGATATGAACAGATTTATCGAGAGATCCACTGGCCAAATATTCTCCATTGGGGCTAAATGCTACAGAATATACAGGTTCCCTTTCCAAAAAGAAAAAGAAAAAGAACGAAAAATCAGAGACCACAACAATCAAGCATCAACATGTCCACGAATCAATTAAACCAATTCTTGGTGAAGTCACAAGAAGACAGATAATATGTTTCCCATTATACAAGTACCATAGCACAAGAGTAATCTCCGCAATATTCCAGATAAATAGCCTTCTTCAGTCACCAAAAACAAAGCTAACAATCATAACAACAAACTAGGAATTTCATCTTTCTATCGTTCCAAAGAGGAGATGAACGGAACGGAAAATGTACCTGTGACCATTCAAGCTGTAAATAAGCTTCCCCAATTCAACATCCCACAATTTCACTGTTGAATCAAATGATGCACTGCATGACAAGACAACAATGATGTTATAACCACCAATAATGAACAGCCAGCAGAATATTTTTATCGGTAAAAGCAATAGTGAAATCGAAAGAGCTCTCAAAATGAGAATGCTTCACAATCTAGAAAAGTAAAGACTTAAGAGGATCGGTCCAAAGGTAAACCAATAATGAGAAGTTAAAAAATTTAATAACCAAGAAGAGCTCTTTCAAATGGATTTTGCACGCATGACACTCTAATCAAAGAAAATATGTAACTTCACGCAGATTTAAGATGCAAAGTAACTTATATAGATAAGAAAACCTTCACAAAAGGACCTGAAGTACTTACACTACAAGAATCGTCATCCTACTACAATGCGAAAGCATTTGACCTATACCTCTGACATAAAAAATCTACTAATTGTGCTCAAAGGTCTTAAATCTATTCAAAAGATGGAACATCCCATTTCCTAAACAATCATCCTCTCCAGTACATGCAGCAGCTTTAAAGATATCCTCCAAAGCCCAAACATTTATAGATGTTGCAAGAATCAGGCAACTCAATGCAGATGACAATATTAACTTTTAAAGGCATAGTTGTGATAATAGCATTTTTGTCTCTGAAATTTTTGTCATAGCTAGAACTTCATCTTTTTGAAAAGACGCTATGACAAGTCCCGGCAACCATATTAAGAAAATTGGAATCACACAAGCCTGAATGGAAAAATAAACTTGGTTAAAAGTTGCAGTAATTCACCTTGCAAGCAATAACTGCTGGTTAGGATTGATTGTGCCAGATCCAGTGGGGCTCCACCTAAGAGTGTATATTTCCTGCAATACAATAATTAGCACAAAAACATGCAGGATCAATGAAAAAAAACTTTGCTAAAGCACGAAGTACCTTTGCATGCTCCCTCAAGTCATGAACATACTTGTCCTGCTTCATGCTCCATATCTGTAGCACTTAATTAGTTAGGAGGCCAAAGAGATGGAATTACTGAGAGCAGACAGATCAAAGACAGAAAGGACTAAAAATTGGATAAATGCAAGGCACATATTTGATTTATTTTTCATCCAAAACCTAAGAAAGAAAAAGGGGATAACAGGAAAGCAATTACGAGCTGAGAAATAGAGTATCAGTGAACAAGACAAACTAGAGGTCATTTTTATAACGTCATTTTTATAACCTTGGCAGTAATGTCATCTGAGCATGAGGCTAGCAATGAACCAGACGGATCCCATTTGACACAATTCACCTCACCCTGAAATAAATTGAAAAAAAAAAGGAAGCACAATTTAGTTTCCAGACAAAATATTAAGCATTTAAATGACGTAAATCCACCGAAAAAAAAAACTCTTTAAAGCCACAAGATTAGGCAAACACTGCTAGTACACAATAAGATTAGGCAAAGACGGAACTCCCAATATGAACCAACCAAATTACACATAAATCAACCACATCAGAACAGTATAATATACTGCTATAAGCAAGCAACGTAGTTTACTCACTCTTCCACTTTAAAACAAATTGGCAAAAAGTTATGCCATAGCAGGTAAAACACATTTTGGTTGATGAATACTCAAATGAATCAGTGCTTAGATTTCAAACTACGACATTATTACTCACAAACTGTTATTATCACGGATGCTCATATTCTCCAGGTCCTTTCACAGTATTATCTCAATGAGGTTACTTAACTTGAAGAGAACTTCATGGCATTCTATTGCATTTTTCTGACACTCAAAAAAGGTCTAAATAAAAAATGCCCCAACTTCACATCAAGAATAAAAGATTTTTCCACTCACAACAACTAAGGGCAATTAGTACCAGCGAGCAAACACGCATTCTACCAAAGTCATGTGATCACAAGAAGGTAAGAGATGTGCAATCATTTAAAATTTGCAATGAATGATTGAATGAATATAACTAATTAGCATCCTCCCATCGCCAATCTAGTTAATTAAGTGAGAGGTAAGACTGGCCACTGGATTAGAAATCACAAGATTCAACATTATTCATAAGAAGTCTGAGACACATTAGCATAATTATGTTACGATGGAAGTACTTACAGAAAATGGGGAAAAAAAAAAGATTGATCAATTTGCCTTTGCTTATGCACCATTTGTCCCTTTTTTAATGATCCGATATGTGGCATACGCTTTCTTCCAATGGGCCCCCTCACTGTGAGTTGTTTTGAATTTTTCCCTGTTTTACATTTTTTCACTGTCATGCATCCACATAATAACCACCTTTTCTCCATTATATCCCATCTGTTTTATATGTTTGATCTCATTCTCTCAAATTCATTTTTTTTTTCACTAACCAGAGGCTTTTAAGGACCCAACCAATGGGACAAGGACTTTGTGGTTGTTGTAGTAGTACCAAGGTTTTTAACCTTTCGACCAGCTCCTCGTGCTCCCTAGTGCCTCATCTAAGGCTTTTCTTAAACCATGCCGTATGTATTTTTACTGACCTGAGGGGTGGATACCATTTTGAAATTTTATTAGGCTCAACCCATGTCTGAAACCTAAGGCTCAACAAAACCAGCATGGATCTTGCCTTGGCTTACATGCCACGCATCTTCTTTGGATCTTACTATTAATCACAACATAGCATCTTTTCACAAAAATTCTGGGTTCATTAATCTAATCCGCCAATAAGGGTTCTGCAATACTATTGCTAACATTATTTTCCAGAATAGATGAAGAAAATAAATATATCACAACACACACACACTGATTTCAACGTGAGCGGCTCTCAAAGCATATAGAAACCAAAGCTCAACCTGATGCCCTGCAAAAGTTTTGATTGGGCGATTTTCTCCGATCTTGCAGACATATATCATGTTGTCTGTGGAGCTAGTTGCAAATGAAGCATTGTTGCGCCAGTCAACATCAAGTGTTGGACCTAGAAAACCACAAAAAAGTAAAAAATCAGTAGCGCAACCTATTATTTTATCCTAAAACCAACTTTATGTACCAAACCTGAGTGAAATTCAAATTGCTGTTTCCCTTCCTCTGCCTTGACATCCCAAACAATAGCAGTTTTGTCACAGCTTCCTGTAAGCAGATAGTCTCCTTTCTTGTTCCATTTTAGAGAGAATATGGGCCCTTTATGTCTACTCAAAGTGGTCTTCAGTTCACCTAATCATGATAGAGCATGATTATAAGCAACAAAAATTCCAAAATGGACTATACGGCCAGATATCAACAGAGAGCGCTCTCATGACACTGGATTGTCCAAAAGAAACAATAAAAGCATGCCAAACAGGCACAAATAAAAGTTGAAAGATGCTGTCAACTAAAATATGCAATAGTGGGGAACTTATTTCATTTTGTCTAAGTTTTTCTCTCATCTATTCTTGCAGGCCTTTCTTCCTTATTACAGTATCTTCAGTATACTCTGCAAGAACATGGATCCTGTAACTTCCTCTTTATGATATAATTTCTCTACATATCCAACAGGAAATAGAGCTAAGAAGACACTACAGCCTCTCAGGTGTAAATCCACAAGCTGGGGAACCAAAATGGCACACACGTTGACTTATTACTGATGGAACTTAACTATCTTTCGTGGAGAATGGGAACAATAGGCTCCACTCAAAATTCAGTAACAGTTTTATCCTGAAAGCACAATTCACATCAATTATGCATCCACATCATGTGTAAAACCAGAAAGGTTCTAAAGGCACCACTCAATGAACCCTAAAAAAACAAAATGAAGTGCTGCATCTTTTTATGTAGTTGTCTATGCCATAAAAGACAGAAGGTTTTGGATCTCATCAATAGTAGGAAGCTACCCACACACTCAAAACTTCAAGTATTTGAGTGCGTGAAAACAAGAATCTACAAAAGGTGAATAATTCAATCAAGGACGTGAATAAGTTTTTGTACTGAGGAACCATTTGAGTGTCAAAAGATTGGGTTGCACGGTTCAAACAAGGACTGTAATACACCAGTAATGATGACAAGTATGTATAAATAATACAGATGTTTGTTTGGAGTAGACATTTGTAGTTTAAACATGGTTAAATCACAAGCAGCTTGATCTCCAAAACATACCATTTGTGGTCCAAATTCTAGCTTGCCCGTCATATGAACCTGTTGCAAGAAGTGTTCCATCCCCCTGCAGAGAGACATGGTGAGGTAACTGTGATCTAAAAGCAGAACAAAAGAAACCCTGCTTCATCACCAAAGTTCTAAGGCACCTAAAAAATAATTGAGGAGCAATTTCTAGCTTCAACATATGAAGAAAGAAGCCATTCCAGAAAATACAAAAGAAAAAAACAGAAAGAAGGCAAGATGACTAAAGACAATATTTGAACAGAATAGTTATATATTCTCTCACAAGTCATCACTAGACTTACATTCCAATCAAGAGTTGTGACATCTTTGCTCTTTTCATTCGTTCTACCCTTTACATGCTTCAATATCAGCACGTCTGGGATACCATTTTGCAGACTAGATTTAGAGGCCCCATCTGGTATGGTCCATATACGAGCACTAGAGTCCCCAGATCTGAGAAACAGTCATTATAGTAAATTGGAAAACATAAAATCTTGACATAAAGTCTTTCAAGTGTAACATAGGTGAGAAGGATGTCATTATCTAGAAAAATCTATGAATTCCAGAATGAAATAAAAAGAAACAGTATACCAATTTAGACCATACATGCCAATTGTAATAATGAAAAACCTGATGCAAGTTATCAAATATTAGGGACAATCACATGGAGAATGACATCAACAAATTCTGTAATTCATCAAGCTAACCAATCTAGTCATATCTTCTCTAGAGAATTACTTTCCTTACCCCAAGTGTGCACTTTAATTTATATCATATCAAGAATATGTAACCAAACATAATAATCTCTGAATGGAATTGTCATTTGATAAATTGCTACTGAACAAAAGAAAGTAAATTGATCATTTCACAAATGAAAATTACATCCAAATGGACTTGTTTGAGAAAGGCTAGGAACAGAAAATATGGGATAACTTTCTTTTGAGAAATGTTTGTTTTAACAACTTATTCTTCCAGACAAGTCCTTTTGGATGGGTCAGTGGATGGGATATCCAACCAAGGGCTTTCTATTCTCCTTAAACAAAAGCCCCAAATCAGTGCAAGAAAGTTAGCTCTAAACCAACACAAACAGAAGCCCCCACTAGTGAAGATCTATCAATGACTCGTTAATCCAACAATCATGTTGTTCAACCAAGATACGAAAGAATCTTAAATACAAAACGTCTTAGAGAATCAAACAATCCATGACCATGCAATGTAATAACTAAATCTTTCATGTGCAATTCTATGCCTTGCAAAGTTCCACATACAACCATCGTGCTTTACAGGGAAAAGCAAATAACATTCCAATTCAATTTCCACTGTGGCTTTCTTCAGAAATGTCAACTCATTTAACAGTTAAAAAAACTCATCCAAAAGTAAAGTAAAAAAATTGTCATCATCTCAGCTCAAATAATCATCTTTATAAGTCCACATTTCACAGACTAAAATCCACTTCCTATAAAGCTAGTCGTCAAAGGGTGTAGAGTTAATGTGCAGAAAGTTACTGCGAAAAATCTAGTTAACGTAAGAACCTAATGTGAAGCGGAAAATGGACTAGTCAGAATTATCAACCAGATAAAGTACCAACCCTGAAGCAAGAAGTGAACCTGCAGGACTCCATGCACAGGCGCAAACCTACAGTGAAGAATTGAAAAGAGGTCCACTGTCAAAATATGAATGATAAATTTCAGATACATGAGTAGTATCAATAGTAGTTCAAAATGAATAAGGGAAAGTATCCACAAGGTATGTTATATACGAAAATTCGAACCTCAGAAGTATGTCCCTCTAATATTGTCACATCTGTACTTGGAATCTCACATGGCTGGGAACTTGACGTGGTAGAAATATCCATTGGTTCAGGTCCTAAAAGAACATGCAATAAAAAGTTACAACTTTTATTTGAAAAAGATATGTAGAGTGAGATAGAATCTTCAGCGAGAAGGAATGTCAATCTCTCTCTCTCTCTCTCTCTCTCTCTCACACACACACACACACACACACACACACACGGACATAGAGAGTGCAAGAGACTACAAGACCACATAAATTCCTGGGAAAGAAAATTGACAAAATACTGCTAGGTTACCCTTTTTTTTTAAAGTTTATGTATGCCATTGACTATCGATCATTTTAATTCCCTTCCAATCACTCTCATTATCTCCTTCAATTGATCCTTTCTCAGTTCTTTATTTGGCAATATCCATTCTTTTGTTGTGCCAATTAGAAGAGTCAGTAGTTGCTATTGAGCACAAAATGGCAAAAAGGAGACAATTGCTTCTTATCAGCATATAGCATAGACTGGAGTTTGCAAATCCAACAGTCATCACTTCAACAGTCATAACAAATCATACAGAAAAGAAAAAAAAAACGTGTATAATTCAATTCAGTTATAAACAGCCACATGACAGATCCTGCCTTCTTTATGTTATAATTTGTTGCTTTCATATGTTTACCCAAAGCCCAATAGTGACACTAGAAACCCTAAAATGATACTGCAGTGATAGACAAGCTCATGTTTAAACCGGCAAAAGAAATTAGCAAGAAAGCACATTCACCAGAAGGTCCATTTTCTTCATGCTTTGTATGGTTCCTGTCCACCTCTTGATTTGCAATTATTTCCTTCTCAGAGTGATCTTCCCGATGTTTTGGTTGCTCCTTCTCTTTGTCTTTATCTTTGTCTTTGTCTTTGTCTTTGTCTTTGTCTTTCTCTTTGTCTTTCTCTTTCCGTTCCCTCTCTTTTTCAAGTTCCTTCTCCTTTTCATGTCTGTCTTTCTCCCTTGCCCGTCCACGCTCAGCTTCATGCTCCTTATCTAAATCTCTGTCTTTATCTCTATCTTTTTGCAAATTTTTCTTTTTCTCTCTTATAATTTTCCTGAGTTCATAGACATCCTTAGTAATAAGATCCAGCGGTTCCAAGAAGGAGAAGTCTTCTTCCACATCTGTGTCACTCTGACAAGCTTACAGTGAACACTGATCAACATAATTTCCAGAATAGAGTATTAAAAATTAAAAGCAGACAAATGCAAGTTCATAACAGGTTTGGCATGCTCACGCTATTCAAGTTTGCTTCCATCTCCAGATACTGGAGTCCTTTCTGCACCAAAGTAATAAGAGCACTAGGGGGAACCATATTCCCATCAATTGTGCATTTGTTAATGCCTGCCTCATATCCCAAGGCAAATGCGGAATGCGTAAAACCTGCATACATTTTTTCAAGCATGTATCAGAGACATCAGTCCAAGATTATATTGGACATTAGAAAATTACAGTTTTGCAAAAAGTTCTCATACTGAGATTCAAACTTTGTAAATAAAAATAATAAAGAGTGAATATACTAATACACAGAGCAAGCAATCGCACTCTCACTTCTACCTCGTCCTTGGTAATACACGTACTTAACACTCCTACAACAACTAAGAGGGATCAACTACATTGATCAAGCAATAGCACTCTCGTTTCTACAACATCCTTGCTAATATCAAAGTACTGGAGATCTTTTCTTAAGTTCCTACTCATGTTTGCCCCCACCTTCAGTGACCCCCTTTTACATCTGCTCATTAAATACTCTAAAGGTCACATTTCAACAAGTCCAAAATTTTGTAAATGTGTTTCTCCCATTTTATTCTCAATTGAAGTTGCAACAGTGCTTTCCATACCCAGGTTCCAGGGCAATATTCCATCATTGTTCTCCTTAGTTTACACTCTTAAGATTAAATTAATATTTTGTGCTGGCACAAGATAGCAAATGTGTTTCTCCACGTCATCCACTTGACTAATCCTCGATGTTACCATTCCCTCAAGTTCCCTATCATCCTGCAATATGTACCCTAACATCATTTTTGGTCTCCAATTTATACTAAGGTTTTCTTTGAACCTTCTTTCCTAGTTGGAGAATGAAAAACTCTAGGAAGTTACCATCACTGCAAGATATGGGATCAAAAAGTTTTATCAGCATTAGGGAACCAAGATTGTCTCTAGAAGCTGCATCATTGGATGTCTCTATTAACCCAGCCAGGATTGCATACAGCGAAGATATTAAAGAAAATTCAAAACGTGACCTGCTGCGCCACGGCTAGGAGAAACTTTTACATACAATCAAGTGAATCAACACATGACATGCAACCTTTTGATAGAGGTTCCGGGAACTAGATGCTGCAGGTACTGGAAAAAGCTCTGCTGACTCAATAATTGTGAACATTCATGAAAACGGAGAGAGGACAAGGGCTCAAATAAACATGGCACTATTTGACATGGATGGTTAATGGACAATAAACTGACAGCATCAGCATTAACCAATAAAGACGGGATGGAAAGATATTAAAGTTACAAGCATTAGGTTTCACTGGATATTCATGACCTTTGCAATACAAATCTTGTTCAGATCAACAAGATAAGGGTCACTAAACTGTTTCTAGTCAATGAGGTGGAAGGACAATCTTGTCATTGGAAATGCCAAAAGCAAGATGCTAATTTTTTGATGTATTATTTTGCAGGATGCAGAAGACCGGGAACAGTAACGGAATATCAAGGTTAACAATATCACAATAATGGCTGCCACAAAATGTATTGTACATAATAAGTATCTAGAAAAGACGACAATTTTTCTGCTAAATCCCCACGTAGGGGAGAGCCGAAGACAAGCCTCTTTCCCTAGGAAAGATTGCGCAGAATAGGGAGGCACAGAGCTGTCTTCTAATCAAAATGAGTAGGAAAGAACTTCTGCAGAATCTAGAAAGTCCACAAGCCAATTAGACAATTCGCTTTGCATTCCTCCAAGGTGATTACTATGAAACTAAGCATGAGCTACCCCCAAAGTATAAAACTTCTTGTGTCGCTCAGATGTAGCTAAAGGAAACCACAATTTATGAACAAGAAACTCTTCCTCCTTGAGCTAAAACAACGACAATCTGCGACTGAGTTCCTCCGCACATGTCCACCAGCCTCTTCGCAGCCAAATATGCAATACTTGCAAAACCCTAGAACAACCCGCACACCAAAACCTAACTCCCGATGAGGCAAAACAACTGGGTTTACCGTTCAAACCAAGAGATCTCGCCATGGCCACTAACGAACACTCATTTAGATGCCTTTTGCCCTAAACGAAAATCAATCCAGCCGTCACGGCAATTTAGCAAACAGACAAGCATGGAACGAACGCCGGCTTCAAGGTGCACTGGTGACCGCACGAGCCACATCGACAGAAACCCTACGGTCACCAACCACCTAAAGCGCCGCCCAAATCGGCCGCCACCGTTCCCTCGGCTACAGAAACGAACCAGGAGAACAAGAAGAAATGAGGTACCTGATTCCTGAAGGTAGCGAAAGACGAGGTAATTCAATTGGACGGAGGTTATAGACGCCATGCTCGCGCGGGTGCAGGGGGGATTCAGCGGTCGCGGAGAGCTGCTATCGATGCATATGCACGAGTTTCAGAGAGAGAGAGAGAGAGAGAACACCAACAGTGCTTTCCGCTAGAAACGGGCGTTCTTGTTTCAAACGGAAGAGGAGATCTTAGCAAACCGTCGTTGTTCGATGCGGCCGCGGATCAAACCGAACCGCTAACCCCTCAACCAATATTTTGACTACCGTGGGTTTTGATTGGTTTTAGGGGCTTCAAATTGGTGGGTCGGGCTGGGCCGGGCCGGATTTGAATTTGAATTTGATTGAAAATGATTTGATTCATGTTAACTCATCTAATCTATTTTGACTCATTTTCATATAATATAATTAAGCGACTTATACCTGACTCAATCTATACCCAATTCATATTAGACCCGACACATATTGTTAAATAATTACATATTTAACTAAGTTTTGTTTCATGATTTTTTTTCAAAAATGCATTGGAAATACAATTCTAGCGACATATATCCGACCTAACTCATACTCAACACATACTCAAATTGACATATATTGTTTAATCAATGCCATATTTAACTAAGTTTAAGAAAAATTGTTTCATGATTTTTTTAAAATACATTGCTAAAATAATTTTATGCAATACAATTTAGTTGATAATTTAAAAAAAAAGTTTGAAATTTGAAATATTTTTATTTTTTGGATTTTCCTCTTCTAATTGTTGGCGAGACTCCAGATCACCAGATTTGGACAAGCTCAACCTCGCCGACGACTTGTCAGTACAATGTGAAGCTCATCGGAACTTGGAAAGTCTCGACCTTGATGGCATCAGGCAAGTTTGACCCCATTGAATCTGCTAGTGTCGAGCTTAGTGGGCTCAGGCAAGCTTGACCTCACCGTTAGATTTAGCAAAGGCGAGTTGGCACCTTGTACCTCATGACTTGGCATCTTGACCTTACTCGAGTCAAGAATTGAGCCTCGCCAATCAAGGACGAGCTTAAACTCACCAATCTCAACAAGGCCTAAGCTCGCTAATTTGGTGAGGTCTCAGCCTCTCCAGAGTTTGGTGAGCTCATCCTGGTTAAAAATGACTTGTTAAAAAAACTCAAAACTAATTAGGTAACAAATTTATGACACATTTAAAACTCATTCAAGAACTATTAAATTGTTAAGTGGCCCATTTAAGACATATTTAGGACGCGTTTGGTAACTATTCTCATTTTCAGTTTCTCGTCCCTGGACAAGTTTGGGACGAACACTTGTTTGGCAAATTCTCATTCTCATTCTGTTCCTAGGAAGAAAAAATGGCTAGGGATGGGTTTGGGATGAGAAATGAGAACCAAATTTTTTTTGATTCTCCATTTTTGGGACAAGAATGTACAATACCAATTAATAAACTAATTTTTTAAAATTTTATTTTTATCTCTTGCCCCGCTGCCGATCATCAGCCACCGTCGCCGCTCGTCGTCGGTCGTCGCCGTCAGCTGCCGGTCATCGGCCCTAGCCAGCAATCGCCGGTCGCCGCCGCCGGTCACCAGCCACCATCGCCGCCCGTCGCCGGTCATCGCCATCGATCGCCAATCGCCGGTTGCCACCACTACTGTCGGTCATCGCCATCGGCTACTAGTCATCAACCCGACCGGCGATCGCCGTTCGCCACCGTTCGCCGCCGTTCGCCGCCGCCGCTGCTGGTTAGTCCACTGTCTCCGCCATCACTAGTCATCCCCATCGGTCGTCATTGCTAGTCGCCACCACCGTCCCGGTCATTGACCACCGTCGCTGCCCGCCACTAGTCATCGTCGTCAGCCGCCGGTTGCCACCTCTACCACCGGTCACTGTCGCCGCCCGCTGCAGGTCGTCGTCGTCAACCGCCGGTCATCGTCGATCGCCGCCATCCTAGGTCGCCGCCGCCGGTCACCGGCCATCGCATTTCTCGTATTTTTCTAGTATTGGGAGGAGAAATTTTGTGCAATTACTAAACGGATTTCTATTCTTTTTCTATTACAAAGACAGAAATTTTGCTCAATTACCAAACACGTTTCTCTTTCCAAAAACTCATCCGAGAACCATTTCTAAAAAAAACTCAGTCTACAAAAAATATGTTTCTGGGACGAGAATAGTTACCAAACGCGCCCTTAATCTTTTAAGTTAACCCATTTATGACCCACATTTTTTTTAAATGCGAGTTAAAATATGGGTTTTTGACCCATTCCGCCACCTCTAATTGGTTCTAACTTTCTTTTTTTTCATAAAAAGAACCTAAACTTTAATCTATTCTCAATTTTACCTAGATTATTTTTTTTCTTGTTTTAAAGAAAGCTACAATTAAGATTCAATCTCAATTTAGCCCGGACTTTCTTGTGTCTAGAATAAATAAATAAATCCTAAGCCTTAGGCCCAGTCTTAGATCTATCCTCAACTTTTTTTTAATCCCAAAAGCCACAAATTTTAGTTTTAGTTTCAATTCTGCCCCAAATATTTTTTTGATCTAAAAAAGTCATCAATTTTCAATATGGCATCACTCTCTCCCAGTGAACCCACTATATAATAATTATCATTAGTTGTTTGACATGGCATTTCGATGTTAGTAACAAATTCACATCAACAAAGTATTGTGGAAAAATATTTCCAAAACGAAATCATTCTTTAACATGAAAACCAAGGAAATTAGGGACGACTAAGGTGATTTTTGGGCAGAATGAGGGTTAATGTTGATAGATTTGAAACTAAAGTTAAAATTGATGATTTTTTAGGCAAAAAAAGTTGGCGCAAATTTAGGATTGGACTTAAAATTGAGGGTTTTTGCTAAACAAAAGAAAGTTTGGAGTAAAAGTAGGACTTGATATGAAATTCACAATTTTTTAGGAAATTATACCGTTTTTATTTAGATGGAATACGACAAGAATGAGTATTTTATGAGAATGGATTAGGGTAGATATGGAAGTGGATTAGTTATTTTTTTTAATGTACAGGATTGTTCTTTTTTGGTCGGTTGGTTCCCTTTACTAGAATCTGTAAAATTTATAATAAGCCATTATTTAAATTAAATATTTGATAACAAATTATAAGATTATTATTTTTCTTTTATTAAAAAGTAATTTTAATTAACACAATTCCTTGTTTAGTAATTTTGATTAGTGTCAAGTATAAGCAATTAAAAAAAACGCAAGGTCATTTCTAAAATATAAATTGGAAGCTCTTCTCGGTAGTTGCATGGGATTATAGCTATTCTTTGACTCCCTCAAGGAATATCAATTTGCTGAATTTAAGGACATAGCTGTAGTTGTGATTTTTCAAATGAAAGAGCAAAATAAACATGCAGTAACGGTGCATTCAGTCTGTTCAAAACGAAACGTTCCATGGTCCACTCGAGTTCGACTTTAATTTCTTTCAAAAGTAAATGGAGATAAGACAGGATAACAGTGTTATTGGGTTTATTCATAAAAACCCACACAAGCAAAATAAAATGGCTAAGAGCTCATTGAGCGGAGCACGTCGGTTTCAAAAAGGCCGACTTTCGAAAACGTTAAACCAAGACCATAACCAACTTAAGTAGGGTTAAATATACTATTTATCTCGGTTTGGTCATTTGTTGTGAGCATGCAATGTAAAGCACGTGATTAGGTCATGTGTGGGATAGTTCAATTTTGTG
Organism: Melaleuca alternifolia; assembly: GCA_019926035.1. Lineage (NCBI taxonomy): Eukaryota > Viridiplantae > Streptophyta > Magnoliopsida > Myrtales > Myrtaceae > Melaleuca > Melaleuca alternifolia. The sequence continues at coordinate 678,338 of JAGKPW010000084.1, forward strand.
AAGATAAAGCATAAATTAAAGAAATGTGAATGAACTATAACCTAAAATGCAACATGAGAATTTTAGGTAATTAAGCGATAGTTTCAAGGACTTAATTGAAAAATCAAACGTTGCTTGAACCCTTTGGGTAGTTATTGCTAACTAGTCCCTAATGGAGTACTCATGTCGTGCCTCTCTTGGGCCGTGGACTGGAAAAGGTAAGTATACAACTACGAAGGAAAACTTTTAAAAATCTGAAAGTCCAATTTTAGAATTAAAAACCAAGCAATAGAGTCATCACCAATCATTTTTCAAAAGGCCTAGGATGATTGGCGCATGTGTGAATGAGCTAGTAATTTTGTGAGAAAAACAAAAAATGTGGTTTGAGGTTCCGTTATCGTGTAAAAAGGTTAGCACCGCCACGATATCGTTTTGATATCACATTTTAATATTCAAGTATATGGGTGAATGGTTTTCTGAATATGATGCAATTTCTTTTTTGTAGATGCATCATGTGCGTTTGTTGTTGTTTTCATTTTTTTTAAAAATATGTATTTTAGTACCTCGAGTTCTCCAAAACAATAATTGTGCCTAACGTTCCTAGATAAGATGGACAATGGTGCAGGATAGGTGCACGGATGTGGAGATGATAAAATATTGGCTAGTCTAAGTACTCCATTTCGGCGTGGTCCTGAACCACTCAAGAATTGACACATGAAGCCACGTTAGCATGTGGGATTGGCTCATTTGCAAAAAAAAATTCACTCAAAAAATATTTTTCTTTCCCCATCATCTATCACTAGACCTAACTAGCCTATACACATTTATTTCACTCTCTCTTCCATATCCTCTCTTCTTGTTCTTTCCTTCTCTGAATAAGAAAAGTGAACACTCCTCTCCTCTCTCTCTCTTTTAGCTCCCTCTCCTTCATTCAAATTTGGGATATCTACCCTCACTCTCAGATTTTGCTATTTCAACACTTGTTGCTCCTCCATTGTTCGTTGTTGTTTTGGAACTTTGCTAGACAGTGTACAAATGGTTCGACAAATCTCGGTTGTTTCAACATTGAAGAGGCTAATGTAGCTATTGTACAAAGTTGTTGAAAAGTTCGGGATGGTGATATCTAGGGCTAAGCATACTGAACCGCCTACCCGGGAACCACCTGGACCGGCTAGGTTGGTCCGGTTCTTTGAAGTTTTAGTCCGATCATCGGTTTCGAAAAATGGAATCGATTCCCCGGCAGTCCGGTTCCCGATTCTTAGGAGGGTGGGACCAGACCCGACTACCTAGACTAGATTTATAATCGACCATAGTTTCCCTTTCTCTATCTCTTTTCCTCCCTCAATTAATACTTTGTTGTTGAGTCTTGCCTCCAATTGGCTAAGCTAGCCAGCTCCCACCATTGACAAAGTGACGATTGGAGGAGATGGAAGAGAAGCCATGGCTCCTGTGATCGCTTCCGCTGGTGGGGATGGTGGCAATCGAGTGCCTTGACGTGGGCTTGACGACGCTGAGCAAGGCAATCACGTCTAGAGGGATGAGCTACTTCGTCTTCCTCGTTTACTCCAACAGCCCGCTTCTCTCCTTTTCTTCCTTCTCTTCTTCCTCCAAAACACATGTTGTCCATTCAGGCCACTAGTGCAGGGATCGGAAGGTGGTCATTTTGTGCGAGTTTGTGACCTTTTGCTCTCGATGGATCTCGTTACTTGCTCCCGCTCGATCTCCTCACTTGCTTCCTCCTTCGTCTTGCTCTTTCTTTCGATGATTCGCTTTTATGTGGGTTGCCAGATCTTCCTCTTTGGATGGTAAAACTAGTTTGAACTTAGGAGGAGGTAATGCATCTGTTGCTTGGAAAATATTTTTGGTAATGCATTTGATGAGTATTTTTTTGTTTTAATTTTTCCCCATCCTATTAGATCGCCTGGGAATTGGTCCGGTTCTAGAATTAGTTGGTCCGATCCCAATCCTAAAAAATGAGGACCAGTCTCATCAAGTGGGGTTCCTGGTTCTAAGGGGGAACCAGACCGGTCGGGAATTACTCACCCCTAGTGATATCAATGAATGTCAAGCCGTGGCCACTACTGCCGTTGACAAACGTGGGTAAGGACAACAAAGACAAAGGTCGTGGCGAATCCCATATTAGTGTTGCCATTGAGCACCGAAATGGAGCCTTATAGTAGGCATTGCTTTGGCTGAGTTATTGAGTTTAATTGAAGAGGTTTTGCTTATATTCTATTTTTGGTTTGGAGCATTGGGATTAACCAACAATTTTCCTTATGTTTCCTTAACCAATACCTTGCACAATTTGAATAAGATTTTGATTTTTCAACTATATTTGAGACACAAGATTGTTCTTTGTTTCATGTTTTGTTGTGTACTCTTTGAGTTTTTATGAGCTAAATTCTCGAAAGGTGATAAGGGAAGTAAAAAGTGCTATAAAATGACGGTCATTGGTTTTTCCAACATCAAGAAGAGCTCATAAAATTGCAATAATTATCATTGTCGCATAGTTAAAACTTCATGACCATTCACAACATCACCCAACTTAGCATACATATCGACTAGGAATATGAGAACCAAAACATTGTCACCCATCTTCAAGACTAGTACATACCTATGAACTAATTTGCTTGGATATGAATTCCCATCTCCCTAACGGACTTAAACTATGCTTGCTTGCCATTTTTACAGGATTAGGCTTGATGCCACATTGACACATCTAGAAGAATGAAACGAAAATATCATTAAACTAACTTACCTGTAGATACTCGCTAATCTTTGATATCTAACTCGCAACATCTATCTTGGAATTCCAAAAACCATCATTACTTCTTTTACCTTCCAAAACTTCATTAGAAAGAAAATTCAAAAAATGCAAGGGCTTTATCCTAGAACTTGTCAGGATATAATGTCGGAAATGAGAAGAATAACAGAATCAAACTTTAAGGTGTGATAATTGTAATAACCCACTTTTGTTGACTTTTCCCATTTTTTTTCTCTCTCTTTCTCCACTACTGCAACCTCTCATCCCACTATGCTTTTCCCTCTTAAATTATTTTTTTTCCTCTTACTTTTCCCCTTTTCTCTTCCGTATTCTGTCCCCACCCCCGTCCTAGTCAACTCTTCCAATTTTGTTGATTCCACCTTGGGAGAAAATATTAGGTACCCAAGTGGTACCATGTCATCTATGCAATAATCCATTCATCATGTGACACATATCCAATGCAGGCCAACCTGTCAGTCATGGTTCCCCCTTTTCTCTCTCTTCATGTTCTCCACCTTTCTTTCTCTCCTTCGCCCGACCCCTTCTCCAACCTCATGCTTGAACCACCGCCATTGTCGGCTGCAGTGAACAGCACGGTCGGAATCTCTAGTAATGGGCTCACCGTCATCGTCGAGCCATTGTCGGCTACTGAGGATCCCATCACCACCAAGCCCCCTGCTGGACTATCCACCCATTGTCCTCCCTTTGTTTCATTTTGAGCTTATGACAAATGGGAAGAAATGGAGGTGTCGAAGAATAGATAGAAGGAAATGGAGGTGCTCAAGAGATGTGGCTCCTAACCAGAAGTACTGTGAGCGTCACTCCACATCGCAAGCTCTCAATCCCTCAAATCGTGCCAGAACGCTCCATACCAGACACCAAACTCACCTTTAGTTTTCCTACAACGGTGGCCTCAGCTTATGACAAGAATTGTCCTCGTTTATTTTTCACCTCACCTTCTCTCTCTCTCCTTTGCCTAGGATATTCAGCGCAAGGTTCCCCACCGTCAAGCGCATGAAAGGACAACCCGTCGTCGGAGTCTCCTATCGTGCTGTTCGCTACAACCGATAATGGCGATGACTCAAGCATGAGATCGAAGAAGGGGTTAGGTGGAGGAGAGAGAGAAGATCAGGCGAAGGAGAGAGAGAAATGGGGACCCGACCCTGTCGGTCCGGTCCGGTCCCAGGGTCAACCCGGAACCGCTAAAATTTTCGTACAATAAATTCTATGAAACAACCCATGTCCGATAAAGACATGGTGAATGTGTATTTCATAAACAAAGAAGCCCCGACAAAATCAATAGAGATGGAAACAAGAAGACATGATCATTCAAATAAGGACATACATTTCTTACGAGCTTTCCACTTATAAAAAATTAGACAAGCAACATTGCAAAGATCCACTAGACCCCAAAAGATATAAAAGAGGGCACTCCACCAATCACTAGATTAAGAACCTGATGTAGGAAACTCGATTAAATGATATCTACAGTGTTGAAACATCAGATGTAGGCATGCAAATCCAAAACTTGGTTCCATATCATAGCTTGCGCAAATGAAACCCAATCGCGAGGGAGAACAAAGCTTCCGCTGGTGGAACTCACTCACGCCCGTTGACTCCACTAAAAGATGTATTCCACATACTATAAACTATAATTGGATGTATCCATACGTGAGATCTGATAGAAATATTCCATATGCGTAAGATCTTAAATCACTATCTATGTTTCCAACAATTTTTCTGGTGTTGACGGCTCATCATTGGACAGCCATGCCTTTGTGTCTACACAATGGAACCCGATTTGCAAAAAAGAATATGGCTCTTCTTGCTACTCTGTTGGACAGAAAAGCACAAACTAAGGATCTTATACTCCTTTCCAACCCAGAGAACCGACGATTGTCTAGTGCTTCAGCCTGGAAGTGAAAAAATAATCTACACTCCAGTAAGTTTTGTTTGAATGATTATACTAATGAAAGTCGACTTGTTACTAGCAAGGAATAACTGATGATCTAGGAACCATCAATTGGTATTGACTTGCATAACATAATTCATATTCTTGATATTTATTGCTCTGTACTTTTGTAAAAAATCAGCAGAATGACAATTTTCTATCAACTATCTTATCAAGTAAAAAGGACAGTCCATGACTATTGATTGCTTTACAGGAAAGAAGATTTGAAACTTCAGGAGAGAACAGTGCCATCTACCTTTTGGCACCCGTTAACTAATTTGGGTTGAAGCTTATAAAAATCAACTTGTAAAAAAATTAACAAAATTTATTATTTTTATGTAATATATTGTCGGGTTGGACCAACTTGACACCTTAGGGCCGAGGACCAACCGTACAGTACCGGGTTGGAGATTTTAAGACCGAGGACCGACCCGTTCATCTTCAAACCCGACCAGGACCAGTCGGGTTGGGCCGGTCCTGGGCCGGTCCTGGGTCGACCTTGGACCGTTGCTCACCCCTAATGGGGAGACCCTGAAGAGAAAGAAGAGGGGGAGCCATGACTAACAAATGGGCCGCATTGGACTTGTGTCACATGATGAATGGATTACTACATGGATGACATGGTACCAGTTGGGTACTAATATTTTCTCCTACCTCGACGCTCTTTCTTCCATTTCTGGCACATGTATGTGCGAGGGGGGCCTACTGCACATCCCCCTTACGCTAGCTCACTCATTCTCTCTCATTCTTTCCCATTTCATCCTCTTTCCCTGAGTCTATTCCCTGGGCATTGTTCATCATCTTCTTCGTGATTTCCTTTGCTGGTTCTTCATGGTTTGCCTTGAGAGAAGACACCGCCTTGGTCGCTATTGCCCGTTACCGCCACTGCTTGCTGCTGCCACTATGCCATCTATGGATGCTACCACCCGCGAAGGCCGTTCTTCGGCCACTGTAGCGATCCAACCACACCAACGCGACTCAACAGCGCAACTTGCGACTTCCAGTGTCCAGTCTAGCTCTGCTAAACGTCCAACCCAACTCGAGCTCGTCGAACATGCTCGCCTCATGCTTGTTTCCTCACCTTCGTCATTCCTTTTCATTGTTTTCCCTACCTCGAGTGTTGACATTGTTCCTTTGTCACTGAGCTACTTGGCATCGCAGTCTCCATCCACAGCCTTGACTCAAGCTCTCGCCGCTACCTCAATGTTGCCCACGCTACCTAGACCCTGCCCTATTGTTGTGTTCCGTCAGTACCAGGCGTCCTTAGCTGCCACCTCCCTCGCAAGCTGTCTTCCTTTCCATTTATCCTCCACATCATGTTACTCACTTAATTTGTGGACACCTTCAGCCGAAGCCAACTTATGTAGACACCTTCAGCTGAAGCCAGCTGCTGCCCTCCGCCTCCTCGCATCGTGTCATGACTTGTTAGACCTGAGTGTCATGACTTGTTATACCTTGTCAGGTCATCCGTGAACTCAAAGTGCGAATTGTGCGATGTATCGTGAGCTTGCTGCAAGTCGTTGGCACCAAACTACTAGGACGCTTAGACCTGACCGTGAGTTCATGTCCTAACTTTCAATTGGGAGCGTAATTCACTTTAGTAGAAATAGTTTGGTGGACAATAAAAATTTTAATGCATGGTTGATAATTAGGACTAAGTGGAAATTGAGGATGAATGTGGAGATTTTATGGCGATTTGGCATGTGTAAGAAATTGTTGAACCAAGGGCGACCAATTGAGGTGCTCGTAAGACATTAAATGATAAAATACCGTTTGAATTAGGAAACCGGGCTAGCCTCAATTGATGTACCGAGGTGATAGCGATTTAGGGTGATTAAATTAGATTAATTTTACCATATACTATATGACCTAGTTGTATGTTCGATTGGCCATTAAGGGAAAAATAGTAAATTGGCCATTACGGGGCAATTTAGTAGTTTTGGCTAATTATGGGCATTTTGATAATTTAGTTGGATCGGGGATCGTTAGCCAAAGATAGTCAATTAAGGTGATGGCACCCATAGAATGTCGAATGGTGTATTATAATTCGAAATAGGGACCCAGGCAAATCCCTGATTGATGTGCCCTGGCGGTTGACCGATTAGAATTACTTGGGAGTCATTTTATTATTAATTGTGATTACTTGATTTAATTGCTTGATATTATTGAATTGCGCATTAAACTGGTAATTAATTGATACGTGCAATTGATTGTGATTGATTGAATGATTGGGGGCTCGCATTGAGTGTGGACTAGTGAGTTGATGGGTTGGTCAGGCCTGGGAGCCCATGTGACTGTACGTGTGAAGGGAGGGTCAGTTTACTTATATTGATAGTGATGATTAGTACCTTGAGTGGTAATTGGAGCTTTATCCTTGAGGCTCGCGTGAGAATTGATGGGATCAATAGGGACCTTAGAGTGAGTGCCTTCCTAGTTGGGAATTAAGGTGTGACTTACTGAGATTTTATCTCATTTGTTGTATAACCCCATTTTATAGGTCCAGATCATAGCGTACCAACCCGAGGAGGAACCTGACATACTTGATCCACCCCCTGAGGCTGGCTGGGTAATTACCTCTTCATGTTCAGCTATGGGTACACCTTGGAAAATCATGAGGCCACGAGATGGGAGTTTGATTTTGAGACCTAAATTTGGGTCCCACATCAGTACTGGATTCGGTACTCGAGCGAGGTTAGAGGCCCCTTGGTGGGAGACTGGGACTACTACAAAGCACCTTGGGAAGGATACCACTATGGCTCGTGGCTCCGGGACTGGCACGATATGGACCCCCAAATGGCTGTGTGATAGACACTTAGGGTCTGCCATCGCTTTTGTCTAAACTTAACCCAGTGTAAATGAATAGTTAGGTGATTCCCGGCCCATAATTTTATATTGTACACATCAATGGGTTGGACCTTTTGTGGGTCCACTATTTGTAAACTCTGGTCTTGTGCTTAATCGACCAATTCTCTTTGATCCCAGGTTGTCAATGATTTATTTATTATTTCCGCTATATTTATTTAATTATTATTAATTGGTCGGCGATGACTCTTGGGAATGTCGCGAATTTAGCAACCGATGAGGAACCTTTTTCGGGGATTGTTGCGCGCGCAAGAGTGGAGCTTGACAATAATACACTCTTTAAGGAATTATCCATTGCATTTATTTATTTATTGTTAATTGGTCAATGACGACTCTGTGAACGTCGTGAATTTATCGACTGATGAGGAACCCTTTTCAAGACTGTTGCGCGTGCAAGAGCGAAGCTTGACGATGACACACTCTTTAAGGAATTATTTGCCCTATAGTGTTGCTAATGGTTCCTAGCAATTATCCTCTAGGATACAATAAAGTCTCAACGAAAATATCATATAACAATTTTGATATTTCTCTAGAAACTCTCTAGGAAAAACAATTGAGAGATTGGCTATATATATTTTTTTGGAAACGAAAAAAAAATGAAGAAGAACTAAAAGAAAAAGTTAAAGAACATGATATTTTTTCTCTTTTAACAAAAATGTCCCTTCGGAAAAGTTACAAAGTAAAGGAACACTTTTTAAAAAGTCACATAGAAATTACAGAATAAAAATGATAATACAATAGTAATTTATTTTTTTATTTTGAATTTCATAATTTATAAAAATGAAATTGCACCTTTTCATAGTGAAGAAGTTATGTATGAAGAGTCACAATTCTTCAAAGTCACAACTCTTCAAAAATTGTGTTCGAACTAACACCACATTCCAAAGGTTATAAAACATCTAACATTCATTAGTAAAGAGATCAAAAATTCAAAATTAATAAACAAATAAAATAATAAAAGAGGACTAGAGCTTACTATGGACCACCTATGTGCAAAGTGCTAAGTGAGCCTAATAATCACGCAATTATTTATCCACCTGCATGTGGGTATAGCAAGATCATACCTACTTAACCCAATATCTTCATTTGTAAGAAAAATATATATTTACATTTTTAAATTGACCCATAAATTCTCATCTTTCATATGTGGTCCAAGTAAAGGCTATACTATGCTTGTCTAATAAACAAATAACCAACAATCCCTCACTTTATTTATAAAACAAATTCAAAACAATACAACTAAAATTTCGATGAGATTAATATACATAAAGGTCTCTTTCAAGCTAGACCTTTATTTAGTATAAGTATCTCAAAAATTATATAAAAGTTTCAAGTAGCTGCCGGCTTCTATTAGTTGCTAGCTTTAAACTTGCCATTTTGATAATAGAACCAAACATACTGCACATACATTAACCTCTTGTTTCGATGAGAAATCATAATATACTCAGCGCTATTATTGCCTTGTGCTTGTACTTGTTTCATGAGCTCTCTTAAAAGCAACCCTAACTTTTGAAAGGAGCGGCACCACTTTTAACCTTATGTAGGTGAAGTATCCACATGTGTTTCTGTTACTAATAAACACATACTTGTTCATATTATACTTCATCATGAATTTAATTCATCATGCAAACATAACAGACGATACTGATTTCTCATGTCCGGACTAATGTCAATATCAAACAATCACTTTCAGTAACTTGTTCTTATCCATTAAACCTTATAACTAGTGATTTGCTAGGTTACCATTATTGGTGATTTTAGTCAAAGGGTTTTAGCCCCATATCTTTCATTTTTACCATGTCTCTTGGTAAAAATTTGGTAAAGGGATTTGCGATATTTTTTATTGACCTCAGGTAGACAATTATTATGGTACCATCCCAAGTCAATTGTCTTACATACTCATGTCTTAGACTAATGTCTAGACTTAGGTGCTACTATAGGCTCTTGCTAAATTAGCTTGATTATCACAATGGATAGAATTAGGAGGCATAGGACTAGACCATAGTTTGATATACAATAATAATTTCCTGAACCACTCAGCTTCTTTCCTAGTTGCTGCTAAAGCAATGAATTTAGATTCCATCATCGAGTGAGTTATACATGTTTGTTTCTTGCTTGCACAAGAAACAACACCCCCACCTAAGGTAAAACTCAATCCAGAAGTGGAATGTTTATCACCAATACTTGTAATCTAACTAGCATCAATGTATCCTTATAATACAATCGGATAATTACTATAGAGCAATCTTAATCTTTTAGTTATTTTAAGATAAGCAAAAATTTTGGTAATAGCCTTCCAATGTTCTATACTTGGATTACTAGTATATCTACTGAACTTTCACATAAAATAAGTAATATCGAGTCTAGTACAATGATTGCATACCTTAAAGACCCTATAGTACTTGCATACTCAAGTTGTATTATTGCTCTAAAGGTATTATAATTCAATTTAATAATGGAATCAAATCGAATATTCATTTCTTTAAAATAAATATGATTATATTTATTTAATATTTTTTCAATATAATCATTTTGACTCAAAGAATTACCCCACTATATTTCTTAACTTTGATATCCAAGATAGTATCCACATCACCTAAATCTCTTATTAGAAAAATAGAAGCTAGATATTCATAGTCTTATCATATTGTTCCAAAAATAAGCATATCATCAACATATAAACACACTAAGACACCAGTCTTTAGTGAAATTAGAAAAAAAAATCACTTATCAGCACTATTATACTTGAAACCGTTAGACAATATAGCCGAGTCAAATTTTCCATGCCACTATTTTGATGCTTGATTAAGCCCATAAAGAGATTTAATCAATTTACATACTTTCCTTTCATTTCCAAGAAGAACAAAACCTCTAGTTATTCCATGTAAATTTCTCCAATTAAATTTCAATTTAAGAAAGTAGTTTTAACATATATTTTATGAACATAAAGATCATATATGAATGCTAAAGCAAAAAGGATTTGAATAGATGTTATACGCGTGAGCAATGTAGCACCAACACGGACACATAACACGCGATGTGACATAGCGCGGCATAACACAACATGACACGACACGCCGACACGTCATTTCTAAAAAAGTAAAAAATTCTGGCATGTTCCGACATGTTATATATTAAATAAATATTTTTATATATAAATGCATAAATAACTAAATAATAATAATAAGTGCTTATAATTAATCTATACTAAAAACATTAATCCTACATTTGTTAATATCATTCATTGTTTTAATCTGACAAATTCAACTACATTTTATTGTAACAATCCATACAAATTGAAGGAAAAAATGAGTAATCCACATTATAATATTAAATATAATATTTAAAAATAAGAAAAAAAAGAGTCAACATTCCATCATCAAATATAACAAAAAGTCATTCATCCAAATGTAGGGTCCTAGAGAGTGTCAGAGTGTCGGACATGACACGAAAGTTGTCGGACACAACATGAAGGGTTTCGGAGAGTGTCGGTGCTTCTTAGCATGTAAGCGTACTTATTAAAACAATCTATTTCTTCCTTTTGTCTATTTCCTTTGGCCACCAATCTAGCCTTAAAAGTTTGGATGTAAGCCATCATAATTATATTTTCTTTTGAAAACCCACTTGCAACCAATAGGTTTAGATCATTTTGGTAAGTTTGTTAATACCCAAGTATTATTGGACATAATCAAATACATTAATCATTTATCACTTCTTTCCAAAATGAAGCATCTTTAGAAGATATAGCATCACTAACACTTTTAGAATTATCTTCTAAACTTAATAGTAAATGGTATTTATTAGCCACATTATTATCAATCTCCTTTAACGAGGAAAACATGACTTATAAAATCTGGATTTAAATCCTTCATTATTGCTCTAGTGCTTCTCCAAGGTTTAGTCATGTCTTGAGAATTATTTATTCTTTTTTCAGGAGAATCTAAGTGTGGTTCTATAGGTGTTGAATTATTTTCAATAATTACAAAATCTATAGAATATTTATTCTCAAAGAATTCAACATCTCTTGATTCTACAATGATGTTAGATTCTAAATCAAGAAGCTTATAAGCTTTATTATTTTCAACATATCCAATGAAAACACTTTTGATAGCTCTAAGGCCAAGTTTAGTTCTCTTGGGGTCCGGCACTCTATAATATGCCAAACACCCCCACTTTAAGGTATGACAAGTTTGGTTTTTTTACCTTTCTACAATCCATAAGGACTAATGTTATTTCTCTTTGACGGTATCCTATTGTGGATGTAACATGCAGTAAGCAATGCCTCTCCCCAAATATTAATTGGTAGCTTTGAACTTCACAGCATGCAATCAATCATTCCTCCTAAAGATCAACTTTTCCTTTTAGCCAAACCATTTTGTGGTGGAGTATAAGGTACTAAAACTTGATGATACCATGTTGTTCACAAAATGATGAAAAGTCATTTAAAAAGTATTCTCCACCTCTAATAGAGCGTAGAACTTTGATTTTCCTTTCTAATTGATTTTCTACTTCAGCTTTATATTTCTTAAACATGGTAAAAGCTTCATCTTTTGATTTTAGGAGATAGACATATAAATGTCTACTACAATCATCCATAAAGGTAATAAAATACCTTTTACCATAAACATGCCATTAAATTCGCATATGTCGCTATGCACCAAATCCAGAAGATTCAAATTTCTTTTAACTCTAAGAAAAAGTTTCTTTATTAATTTATACTTACCACGTATTTCACATTGATCAAATTCACCATTAAAGTTATCATGTTTAACTTTTTCATATTTTTCAAATAGTGAAAATTAAAATGTGCTAATCTACTATGCCATAAAAAAGAAGAATTAATGATATAAGCAGAAGATACATTCTTATTATTGATACTCAATTGATATGCCATTGTTAGCATAACCCTTTCCAACAAACAGCCCATTCTTTGATAGAATAACCTTGTCGGATTCAAACAAAACCCGAAACCCTCTCTTACAAAGCAAATCAATAGAAACTAGGTCCTTCCTAATTTCGGGTACAAACAACGCATTAAGAAGGGTAACTTTCTTTCCAGAAGTAAAATATATCTCCATAATGCCTTTGCCAGCCACCTTTGCAAGAAAATTATTTGCCATTAGGATTCTTAAACATACACGTCAACGGCCTTTTCAAAGTGTTTAAACATTGATTGGTCCTTACACACGTGAATTGTATCACTTGAATCTAACCACAAACCAAACTCAATAGACGCAATATTGATTTCAAAAATCATTGCAAAAAAATAATCACTCTTTTCAGATATATCCATGTTTAAAAACATGGTCGTAATCATTGCCACGAAATTTTCTTCAATCAAATTAGTATTTGCCTTTGCTGTTGATATATTCTTATCCATGGATATGTTCTTGCGGTGCCTGCATTCCTTTGCGTAGTGTCCTTGTTTGCTGAAAATAAAACAACGATCATTTTTCTTCCTATGAGTTTTTTTTTTTTTTTAAATTTCAGCTCTCTCTCGCGTTTCAAGTTTTCATGATTTTCGGATTGAAATCCAATACCATCCACAACATTCACTTTGGTATCATAAAAAACAAAAGTATAACGTATACGTGACTCTTCCTTAATTCAAAGATGTTTTTGAATTTGTTCCAAAGTAATGTCATCAGACTTGTGCATCAATCTTTTTCCATAATCTTTCAAACTTGGAGACAATTTCGCAATAATTGTTCCAGCTTGAAATGATTCGTGAATGTCCATTTTGAGGGCACGGATTTTGTTAATTAGCACTTGCAATTCATGGACTTGCTCTAACAAAGGTTTAATATCAATAAACTTTAAGTCAAACTATTTAGCAATTAAGTACTTGTTGGTACCTTGCTCCTCTACCTTGTACTTGAATTCGAGTGCATTCCCAATGTCTTTGGCAGACTTAATCTCAATGAATAAGTCATATAGTTGATTGGATAGTGTAATCAGAATATGCCCTCGACAGAGTAATTTGTCATCTTCACGTTGCTTCCTCTCCTTGTTAATTATTTCAACCACATCTGTACTTGGTTGTCCCTCTTCAACGGTAGGTTTCATATCCTCTATAGGCTTCAGATTTGGGTCCAAAATATAGGATATTTTTAGGGCAATGAGGAGAAACATCATATTGTCTTTCCAACGAGCAAATTTGTTTCCATCAAACCGGTCAAGTTTCAAAAGGAGATGGTTTGTTGGTACTTCCACGCATGCCAACAGTAGTCAAACTGAATATCTTAGGATGATGTTTATACCAAGTTAGACTAGTGAATGGTTCTAATGGGGGAGATTCAGTATCATTAAACATGTAGACACTGGATTGAGTGACTATGACTTTTTGGCTAGTTTGCAAAATTGATGGATATCAAGATCATTATGTTGATGCTTGTTTACCTATTTGAGGATGGGTTTATAACATGGTTTAACAGGTTGATTTTTTCAAGATAGAAGATATGGTGGTTAGCAGTTTGTAAGAGGAAGATATGGTTTTCTAGGATGAGGCGTTCTATAAGAAACTATGAGTTGACACCTGCCTCTATCTTCGCCAAGAAGGCTAACGGTAGGGTCACCATCAAGATATCTCTAATAGCAACTGTCTTTAGGCTTCTTCTTCCTTTTCCTTGAGGATGATCTATCGTCTTCTTTATAGTCATATGGACTCAAACAACTAGGGCACTTGCAATCAAGATCCCAAAAGCAATGACCAATATGGGGGTGTTTGAAATGAATTAGCTTCCCTTCGAAGTCAAAGGATTCAATTCACTCTTTCGGATATTGAGAATTGTTGTCCTCAGAAGAGTTAAAAGTACATGGTGTAAAGGTGAAGATGAATGGGAAGATAGATTCTCTGGCTTTTCATGGGAGTGATCAAAAGTGATGGCTATAGAGCCATCCTTATTCTTTGTGAATTTTACTCTGTGGCTTGGATCGGTGTGACATTCTTATGGAGCTTTCATAGTTAGTCACCTAAGTATTTGAGACAAGTTTGACTAATCTAGATATTAAAGTCTGTCAGGGAACATGAATGCATGATGGTGTTTAATTGTTATCCACCAACATAAACAAAGCATCCTCCGTTGGAGACAATTTCAGGTCTAGAGCATGGTTTTGAACTCCATATACCATCTGGTAGTGTAAGGTGGCAGCAATAAAGTCTGGTGTCTGGGGAGTATCAGTTATTTGCAAATGAACCTTCAAGGCATTCAGCAAACGATGGTCAGTAAGGGTCATGTTGAAGTTTGGGAATAGAGTGACAAACACTATGCCAACATTAAGAGTGATCTCCACTATCCCTATATAGGCATGTTGGTACTTAAGGAACTGAGTATCGAGGAGGGCCATACAAGCAGCTATAGTAAGACATTTTCTGCCATGGAAGGTTAAGGCAAGGTGTACTACACCAAAATAGAGATGGGTATAGCCTTGCGATTGCCACCGTTGCACAAATTCAGGAGGGATTTGGAGGTTAACAAAATGTTCTTGTTGGGTAGCAAGATTGTGATGTTGGTTAAAACGGGTGGACTAGACATGTACTTTGACATCTTAAGGAGTATGGTGGATGAGTTTTTGATGGAACGTATGGGAGAAAATGATATCGGTTTGGCAAATGCAGAATAAAGGTTTATTAAAGAAAGTTGGGTGATAGAAATCTTGTCATCTTCACTAAGGTAAGTAACCTCATAAAGATAATCAAGCTTTGAAGTATTCAACTTGCAAAATGCTAGGAGATCTTATGAAAGAAGGGCATCAATGACCAAAGGCTGTTGTTTTGCCATACTCAGTGTTGAAGAAGCTGGGCATGGATCAGTTCCTGAAAAGATCCACACAACAACCAAACCTAGCTTCGAATATTTCATAAAAACTTATACCTTAACTCCTCATGAGAAGGATTTCCCAAATTCCTTTTTATATTTTGCTCACATTTGGATATCTTGGGTACTCTCTTGGCATTATGATTTCTGGAAAGCACTAGAAAATGATATCCTTGTTTAAATCTAAAAGTATTGTGTTAAATGGTGAGATGGTTTCAGACTTTGAAATAAAGTTGATAAATAGGAAATTCAAAATTGGATTAATTAGCACCAGCATGTCAAACAAATTCCTGAAGTCCCTCCACCAGAAACAATAACTCGTGTCTTACATGACAAGGGTTTCATACTTTCATCACTTGCATCAGCAAAAACTCCACAAGAAATGGTGGGTTTACTTAAGTGGGCACTTGCAGAGTTTGAATCAAGTTCTTCACACAATGGATCACACCACAACGGAGATGACTGTTATGGCATTCATTAGCACCGAATTGTGGAAGAAAAAGCCAGAATCCTTAAAGATGAGGAATCCTAAGCGGAAGCTTCCCGGAAGCCACCAGCAGACATCATCATTTTGAGGATTGAATATCTTGAATGATTGTATCCGATACATCATGCCGTCTTCTCAGAATACTCTGTAGCATTGTGTACTTTAGTATCGCATACTTTTTTCTAAAGACTTTACTTTTTGCATAGTATTCACCACATTTCTATATAAACCATCTTGAGGTAGAAGATAAGGCAAGTTGTGAGGCAGAACCACTTCCATCCGCCCTTCTCCTTCCATCTGCTCTTCTTCCCTTCCATCTTTGAAGATATCCATAAAACCTTTTCGAAGACCATCTACCTTGGAAGATCAATCTGACCTCATCTTTTATAGAGATATTTCACATTCGAAAGATCTCTCCTTGGATATTAATCATCCCATACTTAGGCCTTTCTATATTTGATCTTCAGATCGCTCCTTTCATATTGATCATCCCATACTTGGGCGATCACCTTTCCTATATCTGATCTTCCTACACCCAGGAGATCAACCCTTCCATACGTCCTCTTCAATATTTTATACGGTAAGCACAAATTCACTTACCGACCTTCTTCTATTTTGTAGAAATTTTCTATCTTTTATAAGCACTTGTAATTTTGATTTTAAACTTTTGTAAGGAACTTTTATATAGTGTAGGTTTGGTTAAGAATAATCCTTATTTCTTCTTACCGTTTTGCCTTTATCACTAACTTCATTTTGCGTGCGGATTACTACCCTATTGTGAAATGAAGTGATTTTTATTGTATTGCATAACACTATATCTCTATCTTGCATGCAGACTATCGCCTTATTGTGAAATATTTTACATTGTTATACCTTATCTTCATCTTGCATACAGACTACTGCCCTATTACGAAGACTCTTGTATGCTTTCTTGATATTCTTGTTTAATATTAGTTGAATATCATACCTATTTTTATATTGTCTCTTTGTGGATTGAAATTTTATTTATTGCAGAGTGGCTTTCTTTTTGAATTGATCTTTTATTATCTGGATAGATAATGAAAGCTCAGATTTTAATAGTATCTATAGTTATTCAGAACTAGAATCTGACGAAGATTTGGATCTTTAAAATCTATCATATTTTACTTCATCTTTAGCCATCAAAATCCTTTTTATATTTAGATTTCAGTTCTCTTGAGTTAGGATTTATTGAATTCCTACATTGCAAGCTCCAATTGGTATCGAAGCCTACTTTGATCTTCTTCAAGGGCCCAAATAGTGCTGAATTTTATGAGGAGTATTTTATCAAAATTAAAGGTATCAAAGTAGTGTGTGTATATTGTTTCAGGCAGTCTTTTGCAAAAAGATGAAAGAAGTGCCTCTTCTATGAGTGCTTGGTGGGCGGCTATTGTTGATGTGCGTGGAGTAAAAGCTTCTTCATAGAATCACGTGAAGTGATTTTGTTTGTGAATTTATATCAATAATTCAAGTATTAAAATCAATTAAATCTTTTGGTATCATTTGTGTATAATTCTTTAGTGAGATTGAGAGATTATTTCGTAAGAAATTATAGGTCTAAACACATGTGAGTTATTAGGTGTAATTGGAGTTGAGAAACACTGAGAGTGTTTGTGTAACTCGAGTATAGACGTAATTTTCATTGTATCACTTACTCTAAAATGGGCGACAACAATGGCATTGTCACCCTAGTGTGCCACTCGCCAAGGAAGAAAAGGTAAAGAAAGGAAAGAAAAAAGAAACAAAATTTAAAGTTAATCTAAAGTTATTAAAATTTAATAAATTTTCCTCAAATTACCAAATGATGAAAATACTTTCCAAATCCTTTTTAGGATTTAGCCAAACATTAGAAAACAAAGTCATTTTCTTGGAAAATGATTTTGCAAAAAACTATTCATTTTCTAAGAAATAAATGCACCTTTCGAAATTATCGCAATAATCAAGGCAAAAAGTCCATAGAACACCACCTAAATGTTCCAAATAAAGAGTTATATAAGAGTTACAAACGAGCAATATATAAGAAGATAGGAACCTAATATATTAATTGGTGGGTTAGGGTTTATAAACGAAAATTTTTTTCCCACCTTTTCTTTTTTTCAGAAAAGGTTTCACTCATATAATACTTAAAACCAAAAGGGCCCATAAGAGGGGCCTCATTACAAACCAGTGTCCATAAGGCTTGTGGCTAGTTTTGATAACCAATTTCGTGGGATAGCGCTTTCCCTTCGGCATTAGCCAACTAGTCAGCTATAATTTTCCTTTGACAATCATTTTCGGATGAATGTAACCACATCATCACCATCGACTTGGTGTCCACATGATACTCATGCTCATAATTAGTAGGTGCATCATATCACTAGTTTGTTTATGCTCTCTATGGATAAACCACATGAAATGACTTGCGATTTTACTCAATGATACTTCTAAGAATTTAAGCTTTCAAAGACTTCATAGATCAGTGATGGTTGTTCCAAGTTCTTATGTGTTAGGAAAATCTCCTATGTTATTTCGATGATGATAAATTGCTCAAATACTATTAATGTGTGTATTGGTTGAGTTAAACAAGGTGATATATCCACAAGCCAATATGGAGATGATATCATAATCAATGCTAGATTAGATGTTATGAGAGCGATTTAATGTCTACGAGGAATCACTTTGATATCAAAGGTGAACAAGGTATTGGCTATTAAAGATGTCTACAAGTTAGAAGGATCTTGTGATAAAGTAAACTTTTGAAAGAACCTTGAGGGTGCCACACATGGATGAACAGTTGAATGACCTTGGTGATGGTGAACAAGCCTTAAATGAGAATGTTTAGTAAAACTTGGAAGTACTAGGACGGTAAGCATCTTGGTAGAGTTATCATCACCTATGTGCTTGGAAGGAGCAAAAGATAGATCTGCAAATGGTAATTAGGAGCAATAGATTATTGGCATAAGGTAGTTGTCGAAATCATAAAGGTGGAACACATGTGACATCGTCTTTCAAACCTCAATATGGTGTCAATGGCTATCTTCAAGGCTTGAATCTGGAAAAAAAAAAGGCACTAGAGTTGATTAGTAGAAGTTTTGGCATTAATGAGTAAAACACAGACTTTGACAGAAGTACACTAACACTGTTTTAGAAAACTCTACTATCAAAGAGATGTTGTCGATGTCAGAAATCCATTCTAACAATTGTGAGTGATGCTCTTCTATTGGCAATAGTAGGAACAATGGCTACTTGAGGATTCTAAGGTTTGATGGTTGTATATTCAATCCAAGAGAAGTATTTGGGATGTGTGGAAATGAACAAACTGAGTTATGTGCTTTGAGTGTTCTTCTTTGCTTTGTTTTTGTTGTTAGGTGTTATGTATTCCTGATGTTAATGTCAGTGTGGTGCTAATGGTTATGATCATGATAAGAGCAAGTACACAAGAATGATAGCAATACGTAAGTCCTAATAGTGTGAGCTTTTGGAAATGACCTACTGATTGTAGCTTGTCTTAAAGATTACTGGTGGATACCAACTTTGTTGTGACTGTTAGTGTTGAGAGTGGACATAGAATTTGGGATAAAGTCGAACCACTATATATATGCTTGTAATATCCTCTATATTTTCACTATCAATTTTACATGTTTATTAGCACCATTGTTTGTTCGTTAGCAACACATACACTTGATTTCTACAATTTGATTCTACTACTGTTTGAAGTTTAACTAGCAATATTCTGCAAATACTCTTAGTAGTTCCTAAAGAATCTATTTACCCCATCCATGTTGTATTGTTAGCCCAACATTGTGAATTCCTTGTCATATCTGACTTGCTTGGCTCTTGTCGAAGTCTACAGTAGCTACTCTTCAGCTATCATGGACATCATCCTAGTCTTCCAACTATTATCACATACAGATAAATATTGTACAAATGATAGTTTTGTAGAGTTTCATAGGGATATTTTTGAACAAAAATATAGCCTAGTAAGGACAATAATGAAAAGTACACAAATTAAATGGCTATTAAACATACTTAAAGATACTCAAAAACATTAAAAGAAAAGGATGCTACCAAATTGGGATGGCCCGCGACCTCACCACCATAATATATAGATCAATGGTCGAGGAAATAGGTCACGACTGATCAAATCGAGCACCTCTAGATAAAGATGAAGGATGGATGACTTGTGCATCACGTGACTCTCCTAAAACAAGCATCATGACTAAGTGCATTATTGATTGAACGATTGGTCAACCATTGCGACGCCTAGCATCAAGCACGGTTCATGACCTTCCCTTTGGCCAATTCAAGATGCCGGCGTTTGTGTCAGCCCTCTAACTCAGTTAGTTTAATCGTTTCTCCTCATTATTTTCGTTAGTTTTGCACCTGAAGGTGCTATTACAAGTTTGATTGGCCGCACATAGGCCTCTAGGCTGGGTTGTAGCTTACCGGTGGCCGGTTAATGGCCACTACCCAGCCTAGCCATGGCTAGGCCGTCACTTGTCAATGACCCAATATTTGTCACGTGCCAAGGCTGGACCAGCCAGATCACTTCGGACTAATTCTTTAATAAAGTTAGTAGAATGCCCTAAGCTTGTAAAGTGACCAAAGTAACCCTTGAACTAAGAAATTGAACAATATGCCCTTTTGATTTGGTTGTATGAAATGCCACTAAAATGTTCAAACATGTATGCAGTGTACGGTGGAAAATCTTTTTGGTAGGAAAGAAATTCCAATTTCATACAAATGTGTAACAATGGCCTTTAAGGAAAAAAATTGGGCGTCAATGCTTGATACAGAGCAATTTAAATACTAAATGTGTGATTTGAACAAGTGACGTTCAATCAACTACACCAACCAGGGAAATCTTTGGGTACAAGTAATATTACTACTTACTATGATATAAGGTAAGTTAGTGAGCAAGACCAAAGAATTGATGAATTTGCTCAATGATGTAGTTAAATTTTTGTTCGCTACTTGAATAAACACATGGCATTCCATTTTGAAAACATCAGCTTGTAACTAATATAGCAATAAAAACCTCTCCGTAACTAATCTCCAACAAAAGAAGAGAAGAAGCATATTCTTGCATTAAATTTGTAGAAACTTCATGCAAGAAGAGTAACTTGCAAGGAAGCAAAAATGTGGAAGAACGAAAAGCAAGAAATTTGCGATAAGAAGGCAGATCAAGAAGCATGTGACCTTGCATTTGCAAGAGAAATTAAAGTATAAAAAAATTTTGTACTTTAAGAAGGGATACATTTATCCAAGAAATGTACTACTAGGTTTAAATAAAAGCAATCCACAAAGCCACCATTAGCACCTCTGGGAACCTCCCCTACAAAGTTCCAAAACAAATAGGAAAATAAAAATGCCCAAACCATGAAAGTCAAAATTTAGAGGTAAAATCTTACTACATATACCAGGAAAGCATGCCAATGAACTATTTCGCGACAAATTAATCGACCAACTTAATCTTTAGGGACTCTCTTCTCCATTAAAGGGCGCACTCTACACATTAATTCTAAAGGTACTACTTTTGGCATGGTGCTTCCTGGGCCCTCCCTCATGTCAATCTCTTCTTCGCTCACTCTTTTCCAATCAAAACACTGAATCAATAAGCCCAACGTCCACCCCATGACCTGCTGAGCCAAGGGTGCACCAGGGCATGCCCTCCGTCCCAGGCCAAAAGGCAATATAAGCTTACGTTGCTTTTCGCCGCCAATGCCCTCGAACCTTTCTGGCTTGAAGCTTAATGGGTCCTCCCACAACTCAGGATCTCTATGAATAGCCCATGCATTCACCGTCACAATAGTGTCGCGTGGAACAAAATACCCTCCTATGGTGCAATCTGCTGATGACACGTGAGGGGCGAGAAGTGGTGCCGCTGGATTTAGTCGAAGGGTCTCCAAGATGATGCATTGAAGGTAAGGTAGTTTCAAGACATCCGATTCTTCTAACATACTATCGTGACCGATAATGAAATCAATCTCATCTTGAGCCTTCTTCAACTTTTCAGGGTTGTTTAATAAATTTGCCATTATCCATTCTAATGTAAGTGATGATGTATCTGTTCCTGCAACTAACAAAACCTGCATATATATGTGTAAGAAGTTAGAGTAAATCAACTTTAGGAGTTGAGATAATAAGACTTCAAATGGCAATAACAATTCTTTCAATAAGACTATCTTAAAGAAAAGAAAAGGACACCAATTACACGATAAAGTCAGAAAAGAAAAATGAAACACGGCATGTCATTTACTGTAGGTCCGCCAGTAATGCAAAAATCCTCTCCTACAAATCAGTTTCTTCACTTAATTTCTTTCCAGTAATACTTTCGATCAAAGCCGATCTTTCAATATTGTGACTAAAAATATAGTAGTGAAATAATCAGTATGAGTAATTGGTATGTGGGTGCATAAACATATACGTTTTCCTAGCGAAAATCTAAAAGGAAAGAGTATGAATCTCAATAAGTCATTGCCGTGTCCCAACTTGACGTTTAGATCGACATTTGCACCGATAGTCCTAATAGGTGTACCACTGCCCAATATGCAATCAATAATTAAACATTTGAAATCAAATCCAATTTGAAAAACTTCAATCAAACCAACCCAATGCGACGAATCATTATTACCAATTTTTCTTTTTCTCCATTTGATAATTGAACCCTTCATAGTTACAAATCCAAACGACCAGGTAGCAAAGTTTTGATTTGTAGGGTCAACATATTCAGCCCAAAGTCTGGTTGAGCAGATTCGTGGGTAAGCCCATCCACAACTCATCCACTGCTCCTCCTTCTATAAACTCCCAAAATCAGAACAATTAGAACCACTGATCTAAATCCATGTGAATCATCCTTATCTTCTACGGAGAACACAGACAAGAATTGCTCCAAGTGGTACACAGAGAGTGAATGGCCAGCATCCCCAGCGACAAACTTAAGAATTTTGACCATTATTGTAATCACTGGTTTCGTTCATGATGGAGGTGCATTCTAAATCTTCGAAACAGAAGCGACGTAAAGCGGTCAGTTCTATGCTGACATGACAAGATTTCAATGCAGCGACTGACTGACGAGATACGGCAAGTTTGCCGCGCATATTCTATGAAGAGGGTTAAATTTGCCACAAGAAATAACAGAAGATGGATGTAGAGAGAGGAATAAGAGACAATGCTTACGATGACAAGCCCTTTGATCAAGACGTCCGAGTAGTCTTCCGGCTGAGACTCTTGCAGACGCAGGAGATGACTGATCATGCTGTCCGCGAGCTCTGGGTCGCCCTTCTTCCTTCTGTGCTCGTCGATCAACCCCTGGATGAAAGTATCGATCTTCTCCCTCAGCTTCAGCATCCTCTTCTTGACCCCATTGTAATCGACCAACTTCAGTATGGGCAGGAAATCGCCCGCGTAACTTATCCCGCCATTCCCAACGATCTGCTTAATCACCTCCCTCGCCTCCCTCGCCTCGGCCTCGTCCACGTTCACGCCCTCCCCGTAGTACCGTTTCCCCGCAATCATCCTCATCATGATGTTGAACGTCAGCTCCGACAAGAGAGTCTTGAGCTCAACCCGGTGGTGGGACCCGAAACCGCACCTGACCAGCCGGAGCATCAGCCGCCGGATCTCGTCCCTCCGGATGTGGGCGAGCACGTTGAGGCGGTGTGACGAGAGAACCTCGATAGTGGCGATCTTCCTGAGGTTGCGCCACTTGTCGCCATAGGACGCCGATATGAGGGTGGTGTAGTCGTAGCCGAGGTGCTGGCCGATTAACAGCTTAGGGCGGTTGGCAAGCACGATGTCGTTCTTGGTGAAGCATTCTTCGGCCATCGGCAGCGACGACACGACCACGAACCTGCGGACCCCGAACCAAAGGTTCATGATGGGACCATACTTAGTGGAGAGGCTGTGGAGGGTCCTGTGGAGGGGCAATTTCAAGTGGTGGAGGTGGCCAACGATGGGGAGAGAAGGAGGCGATGGAGGGAGGTTCTTCGGTTCGCTTGTTAGGAAGAAGTGGAGAAGAACTAGAGAGAGGGCAGCGAGGAGGACCGCATACAGAACTGTGTTTTCCATTGTTTTTTCTTTGCTTCGAGTTACGAATTGCTGGTGGAGGTTCTTCACATGTGGCTGTATGTATATATAGAGACCAGAGGCCAAATCCTGCCTCCTGGAAGCCTCGAAGAGGCGTAATCCATTGAAGTACTTGGATATTTTCAGTTTTGAAGATTAATCATTGTAATCGCATCAATTACATATAAATTATTTTTGGATGGCAAAAATTTTGACTTCAATTCTGTACAATGCTCTTAACCGGGTTACACCATCGTGCCCTCTATGGTTTGAGACATTAGTTTAGTAATTTTTAAGAAATATTAATTAATAATGACACAAATAATCTATTGAAATGTCAATTTGTTTAATGTGGTTGGTGAACTTAACTTAATATGCAATGTGGTTCTTGAATTTTTAATTTATTCAATATGATTTTTGGACTTTATGTTCATATCAAAACTAATATATAAACTATATGAAAATATTTATTGAGCAAATAGAAAAAGTCCAGGGACCACAACAAATATTTTCATATAGTTCAAGAACTAATTTGAATTTAAGCAAATTGAAAATTTACAAATCATATTAAAAATTTTGTCAAAATTCAGAGATGTTTGTGTCATCTTCCCTAATAATAATTCTAACAACTTGACACATATAAAAAAATGGGATCATTGTAAATTGGAAATGAGCGGGCCCATGATACTCTCTCTCAATTATGTCTTCAATGGGGATCGAACAGCTCTTATAATAATGATTCCAGCTATACTCCATGATACGTTACAAGTGTGAATTATATTACAAATCTAGTATGGCATCTCGCTTATACATCATAATTAGTCCATAATTTATTGATTTAAAAATTTGAATGTAAGTGAGTTCAATTAAATATGTTGATACCACTTGCACTGGAGCTCCTTATTATTAATCATCTCCATAAATATATTGAGTTTCTGCTACAAGCCCTTCACATGTTAATACATCTATTTCACTCTATTTATTTTATAACCAAACAAGATTTACCTTCACGTGCTTTCGAGTCCAGAAAATCAGTGACCAGAGCTGGAACCTCAAGGAAAACATCTACGAGCACCACGTGCACGTGGACCAAAAATAATTTTGTTTGTTTGGATTTGATTTGTCTAATTTACCCCTAATTTAGTTTTTGAAATTTCAATGAGTTTAGAATTATGCTCATTTGAAGGGCCTTAAGCCCAACTAGCGAGCAAATTGGAGTGTGGATAAGTTTTCATGATTAATAAATTTTGTGTACGGGATAATAATACTTGTATTTTTTTTTCCAAATGTAGGTGATGTTTGTAAATTTTAGCCCTTCTTCTATTTCCAAACGATGTTAAAAAAAAATACTCCATGCTCAATCATAATCCAAAATCAGCCAGAAGATGCCCATTGAAGCCGTGGGCACTTTTGTGATGTGACGAATCGAATCACATAACAATAATTGCAAGGGACACAGGTGGTAGACCTTTGTGATGACGCAATTGTCCCTATGCTTTATTATTAGAGATGAGCAGAAGAAGTTGAAAGCAATCTCACTACCTTGAGATGATGTCGTCATTGATTACATTGTGCTTCATACTTCATGCTCAACCATAATCCAAATTCGTGTATGGGATGATAATGCTTGAAATCTATGTTCATTTTCTACAACTGATGGCTGTAAATTCAAGCAATTTTATATATTTCAGATGATATTAAAAAAAAATTGATGCTCAGCCATAATCCAAATTCGCCAAAAAATTGCCAGTAAAGCCGTGGGCATTTGAATGATATGACAGATATATATCATACCGAATCACATTAAGACACATTTTATAATATATTAATATTTCACTAAAGTGACCCAATTTTCGGATAAACTTTTTATCAATTGCAAATCATGTCAGAATCCCAAGGACCAGCTGGTGGTAGACACATTTGATGATGCAATTGCCCGCACGCTTGAATTATAGCACTAAGCAGAAGAAATTGATAGCGATCTCACTACTATGAGATAAGATGATACCGTCATCGATGACGTTTCGGTGCTTCACCCGTGGGGTCTGGATTTTTTTAAGAGGGAGAAGGATAATATCACATTAAATATTGCTGTAAGAACAGTAGGAGAATCTAAAGTAAATTGGTATACAATTGGGGGGCTTTTGAAATCATTTTTTAAATACCGGACTACATTTAGTATGAAAGATTCGCAACCTATCTTGAAGACGCAATTTGATCCAATGAACTCTTTCATGGAATTGCACGCAAGAAATGAAACAGCAAGTTGTTACCTTTTAAATTAATTCGATTTATTTTCATAATATAATAATATAAATCATGAGTAAAGTGAATAAGTAAAATGCAAGTAAGCATAATAAAAAGATTTTAACTATTGACTTGGGTTTTGTTTGTTTTACAGAAACATTTTCCTTATTCTTGTTTATTTCACTTAAGAAAATGAGTCAACAAGAAATGTTTCCTTAATTTATGAAAAATGTTTTCCTATCAAAATTTAACTATTGGAAAATGATTTTCGCCTTGAAATATTCGAAAAACATTTTTCGGTGGTGGTGCTTGATTCCGAAACATTATACTTGAGCACAAAAGACTTCAATATCGATTCTCGAGTCCCAACATTCAGACCCCCCTTAAAAATATTTAGAAAAGTTCGAAGTTTTTAATTTTTAATCATGTTTATCTTTTTATTTTTTATTTTTCTATTTATTTCCTTTTGCCCCTCTGCTAGTGATTGGCCACAGGCCAAGGACAAACTCATCGGAGATCAGAGAGCTCAAGCATCCTAGATCGGCAAGGTCAAGGAGTCACCAACCTTAGGTTGAGGCTGGCAACACCTAGTCCTTGCCGATCAAAGGAGCTCAAGCTCGCCCAAGGTTGGAGAGGCCAAGGCCTTGCCTGATTAGGGAGCTCATCCTTGGCTTGTAATTAATCAACTAGACCATATAAATATGGAGTCCAATTAATTTTCTTGTTCAATCACTTGCTTCCACAATAATTGATATCGAAACTAAGCTTGGCTAAGTTAAAGCGAATTGATGGCAACAAAAGAAGTAAAAGTAAAAATTGGTAGATTTGATGAGAAAGATTTTAGTTTTTGGAAGATACAAATTGACGATTATTGTACCAAGGAAATTTGCACTTACCCCTCTCTGGCGAGGAGCCATAATCGATGAATCGAGCTAAATGGAAAGTCCTGGATAGACAAGTGTTGGGTGCTATTAAGTTGACATTGGCTCGTAATGTCATGTTTTATATTATGAATGAGAAAAACACAACGGATTTTAATGAAAGCCTTATTGGACATGTATAAAAAGCCTTTTGTGATCAACAAAGTTTGCTTGATACAACATCTGGTTAACTTGTAGATGAGCAAAAGTATGTTGGTTGCCAATCATATCAACGAATGTAATGTAATCGTTAGTCAATTGAGTTCAATTGAGATTGACTTTGAAGATAAAATATCTATTTTGATTTTATTATTCTCATTACATGGCAGTGGGGTGATTTTATTATTCTCATGACATGATAGTGAGAATATAGATTAGCAATTCCTTCGGGTCAACTAGTCTGACGTTTAATAGGGTTCATAATTTGATTATGAGTAAGGACATCCATAAAAAAATTGGTGAATCTATATAAACTGCTTTAGTAGGTGAAGGTAGAGGAATAAAAAGTATTCATATTAGTAGAAGTAGTATAAACCTAAACAGGCAGAGTCAATTTAGGATTGATGTTCTTTGTTGAAATTGTGATAAGAGGAGGCATCTTAGAAGGAATTGCCTTAAGTTGAAGAATGATAAGGTTAAGGGAATTAGAGTTGAATGTGCAGATGATGTCGCAAATGTAGTTGATAATAAATTAGATAGTGATGATTATATCTTATATGTCATTGCTAATTAGTCATTTGATGGTGAATTATGGATTTTTTTTTTGGTAAAATGGATTTTGATTGTTTGTTTCAAGCTACAGCAAATAAGGATTGGTTCACTACATAGTAGTACCAAAATAGTAGCAAAGTGTAAGTGGGAACAACATTGAGTGCAATATCATGGTTATCGGTAGAATTAGAGTGCATGATGGTATTATGAAAACATTGACTAGAGTGAGGTATGTTCTAAAGTTGAAGAAGAACCTAATTTCTTTAAGTACCCTAGATTCAGCTAGATATCAACATACTTTAGAAAAGTGAATTTCTGAAAGTTACTCAAGGTGCTTTTGTGATAATGAGATCAATCAATCACAGTAGCTTGTATAGGTTTTCATGTGAGATAGTGATGGATTTAGGTATGCAAATGTTTGATGCATATATTTAAGAGTCTTAATTATGAGATATGCATTTGGGGCACTTTAACGTGAGAAGCTTAAAAGTTCTAAGTTAAAGAATTATGTTATGTGGTTATATTACTAATAAATTGAATGTATGCAAGTATTGTAATTTAAATCAATGCGCAGAAGGTGTAGTTCAAGAGAGTTCTGAGAAAAATCATGAAGATTGTGAAGTTAATTCACTCATATATTTGCAAATTTCATAATATATTGGACGACTACTCAAGGAAAGCTTAGGTATTTATGTTTAAGTACAAGTTTAATATTGTTGTCAGGATTAGATAGTTGAGAGTTTTAATTGAAAATGAGACTAGTAAAATTATCAAGCATGTATGGACAATAGCATAGCGTTTTGCTTGGAGCTCTTAAATAAATTCTACACGAAACAACAATAACATATTGAGCAGTATGTTACCAAAAACGACCCATAAAATACTTTTTAGTATTGGTATGGCTAGAAGATTACTAATGGATACACTTGTTATCACGAGCTACCTAATAAATGTAACAGCTATGCATGAGCTCGGCCCAACAGCCCATGCTGCGCCCAACCGAGCCAAGCCCATCGCTCGAGCAAGCCCATGCCGCAGCCCCTCTCTCTCCTCCATTCTCCCCTGTTTTCTCTCTTGCACGCGGAAGGTTGGGAAGCTCGTCATGCGGGCCCCACACAAGCGAGACGGCCGGCCATTCGCTCGGGGTCTGCTGCAGCAGCCCTGAGGAACCGGCCGGAAGTGACCTCAGCCAATGAGAGCTCGCCGTGAGTCCCAACCGGCGACAAAACTTCCCCCGCACGCCTACTTCCCCTGTTTTTCGTCCGCCCGGTAAGCTCACTTTGAAGTCGCGTATCTCTCACCTCGAGTCTCCGTTTGAGCTATAGTTTGTACCATTGGAATCGTGGAGAAGTCCTCTTCAAGCAGCCGCCGACCGTAGCCACCGACTCGAGCCACACCGTCGCCGGTTAGCTGAGAAAGTCAGCCCTCGCAGCTGAGCTCCCCTGTTTTGCCGGAAGGTTGTTTAAGCTGCAAATTGCGATTTCGTCCATTTTCTTCGGTCCTTAGCTTGATTTGTTGGTTCCAATGGGTTTGTAGACGAAGTTAAACCCCAGATTAGCTTTCAATTTCATTCGATTTGGTTGGGTTTTGGCTAATTTTGGGATTGAAACTGGTTTGCCCCAATTTCTTGAAACCGAACCCTAGAATTGCTAATCCGTCGTTTGGGACCTACCCACTTGCAATTGAAGCTTCCTTTAGACTCGTATGAGTATTATGAGTGTAGTTTAGGAAGTTATTGGGTTTGATTTGGTCTTGGGTGGATGAATTTGAGCGATTTTGTTGACTTCCTCCTCCCCCTCGCGCCGAACCGCCGCCCCTCTCCTTTGGAGCTCGATTTCTTTCTCCTCCGACCACCTCAGCCGCCGTGGTTGGTGTCGTTGGACTCATAGGAGAGTCCTCTACAAAACCCCTATGGTTTCGAGTCTCGGTTTTGCATGTGTGCGACGAATCGAAGTGGAAACCGAGCGAAGCTCGCTCGACCCGAGTTTGACCCGTTTTGGCGATTCAGGTCTGCAGGTTGAGGCCACATGCGTGGGCCGAGCTTCGTGGGCCTTGTTCAACCCAGACCGCGACAGCAAGCTTCTCGGCCCGCGAAGAGGAAAAGGAAGAAAAGAAGAGAAAGAAAAAGAAGAAAGAAAAAGAAAAAGGAGAAAAAAAGAAAAATAGTCCGCGAGTCGCCGTGTGACTTTGGAAATTCTAAGGTGAGGGAATTTCCTAAATCGCTCTTAGGCATACTTCTGTGCTAGTTATTTATATTTATTATTTTATTATTGTTGACGCTTTTAATATTATTAGTATCATTAATAGATTATTATTAGCATTTATTAATATTATTATAACTAGTATGGTTATTAATTTAGTTAATTAATAGTTTTTATTTTATTAGTTTAGCTTTATTATTATTATTATTATTATGTGGTTAAATTAGGATTGTTTAGTCAAGTGATTGGTTTGCGAGAGCAAGATTGAGAATTCGAGGAACGGGTTGAACTATAAGCCAATTTAGATGGCTTTAGTTAGTTCCTTTAGCAATTTATTTATTTATTTACAGTAATTTATTTATTTAATTACAACATTTATTTATTTAAAGTTTAGTATTATTTTATTACTGCGATTGATTGTTTATTTAGACTACGTGATTAGTCTAGATCAACGGGACTTGGGATTAGACTGGATTTGAGCGATGGACTAGGAATTCTTGGGATTGGTGTGAGTTAGCAGGTTGTTTAGTGACAAATTAGGGACCCTAAGGCCGGGGTAAACCTATTTGCGGGATAGGGAGTTAACTTGCTGAGATAATTAGTATCTCACCCCACCACCCCAACCTTCCCCAAGTATCAGTAATGGACCCTGAAAATAATGTGGAGTTCGAGGAAGAGGTGTTAGAAGATGACATCGACGAAGATAACCTACCATTGGAAGAGCTTGAGGAGGAGGATCTAGAAGAAGCAGAGCTGGAAGAGGGAGAGCCCGAGGAAGAAGAGATTGAAAAAGAGGAGCTGGAGGAAGAAGAGATAGACGAGGAGGAACCAGTGCAAGAGGAGCCAGAAGAGGAAGTGGTGGACGACGGACCAATGCAAGCTGTGCACGACATGGTGATGGGTTGGCGCCAAGAGTTCGACCAACAGCTGCAACTCTGAGAACCCACACTCAAGCCCGCAAATCAGGGATGGATCATAGACAGGGTCGAGACCCCCTCTGGAAGAGTAGCAGAAAAACATGAGACTACCATCTGGGAATGGAACCCTCTACTAAGGAGATGGGTCGCTCATCAGTATTGGGAGCGCTATGAAGGCGAGGTCGGAGGTCCATTAGTCTTCCACCAAGGACAACATGAGGCACCAACAGGGGTGTTTGATTATTGGAACCCGGACCTGGGTTTCGGCGACCAACCCGAAGGCACAGTCATAGATCCATAGGATAGGTAGTCTAGGTTGGTCTACGGGACCCGCTTTTGAAATTGTACAGTATCGGGGTATACTAGGTTGGTATGTGCATGGATATGTATATGCCTTGATGGATGAAAATTTTGGAAATGTATATTATTACGCTTTTGTGTGCCTACTCTGATTTTCAAGTGAGGACCGCGACGGAGTTTGGACCAAGGTAATACGAAAATGACAGGGCTGTGCACGCGCGCCGGTCTCGGGGCGTGACAATAAATCTCCATCAACTCCGACTGAATGTCGAACTCCAAAAAAGTGTGGTCAGATAACATTATTGCTTATCATATTAATAGAATATTAAGTTGCATATGTTATATTCGAGTGAGTGATGATAAACTCAATGAGACGACATGAAGTGTTCATTTCTATGTTATACACAAGGTGAGTGGGGTTATCGGTTGTGGTGTTTGGAATTAAATTCACATATTCTTAGCAGAGAACTTACATTTAACGAGTCTCTAGTATTTATAACTAAGAGTGATTATGGCATCGTGTCCTTAGGAGGATTGATGAACATCGTGTCCTTAATTGCAACTATTGCTATTTGTCGCTCCTTCTAGGATGCAAACTTTTATGATTTCGATCATAGATGGGGATGCTCATTATGTTCCACATAAGTTTTCTCGTACAGCTCCAGATCAAAATCAGCAAAATGCCCTAACGATGGTAAGTATGTTAATTGGGTACTTCTTGGAGTGGCATTGAATAGCCTTTTTTACTTGCTCTTTCATGTCGGTTCAGAGTAGAGAAAATGATCGAGTTACTTTTGCATTTCATTCCACCGTGTTAATTTTTGCGGCAGTCATTGAAAATTTCAGACAGAGATGAATGACGTGCTATGAACTTGTTTGTCAAGAAGGTCCTTAGAACAAGAACCAGTTGTTTTTGTTTTATTGATGCCCATACTTTTGTAAAAGGAACGAATGCAAATTCTATGCGAACACCGGCAATAAGCAAAGAGAGAATGTCGGTTAATAATGATGAGACGAACAAAAAGGTAACCCTGAGCTTAGTTTTTCTCGAGTTTGGAAAAACCTAATTAATATCTGGTACCGAAACTGAACTCCAACTCAAAGACTTGTGCGCTCTTGAGGAGATAATTAAGCACCGAACTTGGGGACTTTGGCGGTCGAGATCTGTGCAAGGAAATGCCCTGCCACGATCCCGCTCTCTTCACCTCTCCCTGCTCATCGACCTCCTCAGTATCGTCGACAACGTCTTCGACCGCCCCTCCTATCTCCCTCCTCTCCCGCCGGCCATCGCCGCCACCGCCACAGGAGGTGAATCTTCCTCCTTCACCGCCCTGTTGACCGCCCGCGGCGGTGATGACTTGTGGTTCACACTCTTTGGTAGTTTCTGGGCCTCGGGGAGGCCCAACGGGAGCGGAGAGTACTCGGCATGCTTGTCGACGGCTACGATGGCCTTGGTGTTTCTGTAGGGGACATGTCGAAGGTTGCGGCCAGGGATGTTGGATATGTTTATTTCTAAAACAAACATTTAAGCCACTTTCCTTTTTTCCATATAGGATAAAAAGGAAAGTTTTGGTCACTTTAAATATGAATGGGCTTTACTATTTCAAACAATGAGAAATGAGGTAAAGGGCTATACCTCACTATACCCGCGTGCGGGTGCGCATTTTTGACGCGTTTATTTGACGCAGTTAGCACTTAGCACGCTTGCGCGCCACAGACCAAATTAGCCTTAATCAACTTATCATTTTATTTTATTTTCGAAATTAATTTTTATTTATTAATTTATTTTTTACTCTTTTAATTTGTGACTTTTCGGACATAACTTGACTTATGACTGTTCGGAAAAAAACATATTGTTTAAGACACAAAGAGGTGTGTTTGAATTACAAGTCTTGAACACGAAAATGTGTGTCTAATTTTGGCAGTTTAGACACCAAGAGGTGTGCTCAATTTAACACACATATATTGATCTTTTCTGTTCTGTTTTAAGATAATTTCCATTTTTCATTTTCTTCAACAACAAAATACAGCCTAGCCTTCAATTGTTTCGTAGAGAGTTTAAAGAGATTTTCTGGAATTGCTATCCACTAATCTCACGAGACTTTGTTGTATCTTGAAGGGAATTTGCCAGAAACCTATAGCAACCAAGTGGGGCAAATTGATCCTAAAAGAGAGTGATTACACGCCTCAAAGTCCAACTTTATTTTGATTCCATTCCTTCTCGTACAAGAGTTTTCCCGACAAAGGAAGCATAGGGTGTCAATTCGGGGGGCTCGCCGGCTCGTATCAGTGAGGGGAGTGGTACGTAGCGGAGCCGAAGACGGTGGAGGACTCGGAGTTTTGCGACGGCGACTTCTTCTTGGCGCTTCCACGATGCTGCGGGCAGAGGTTGCGATGGCTCTAGTGATGGTTTTGGGCCTCGGAGAAAGGAGGAGGAGATGAGGAAGGAAGGAAGACCCGAGAGAGAGTTTTTTTGAAAAAACAACTGGCGCACGGCTGGAGTTTTTTCCGAGAGAAGTCCTTGCTCCGCATTAAATGCATTCTTGCAGATGAGAGAGAGAATCGGCCCCATCCGTCACATGTGGCTCCACGTAGCCTTCACGTGTTTGCTCTTGATTGGTCCAGAATCACCTGACCGGTGATCCCAGACCACCTAATACTTTCTGGCAATGTAGGGAATTTCATGTCGTGCTGCTTGGTTTGTCAGACAGTAGGGCGTAAGAGTACAACTAGTCGTCGGCAGGATCTCCTTACGATGCAGGGTCATTGATCACGGCTAGTGTAATCATAGATGATTATAGGGAATAGCGAGCAGCATCGTCAGATGTGGCCAGCTTAGTAGAGGAAGGGCGGCAACAAAATCGATCATCGGCAGTGCAGGTCGAGCAAGACAGCAGCTCATCGTCCTCACCAACCTTGGCAGGGATCCTAGTAATTGGTCATCAACAGGGCGTCAAGACAACAGTGGCAGCGTCACCAACCTAGGCTAGCCAAAGGAAGTAGCGGCAACAGTTGGTGGATAGAGGGGAGCGAAGCAGCTCCGGCCTTGGGGGAAAGGGGGGTCTCGACCAAGGACGCTCGGTCAAGAGACCTCAGCTCTCTCTATTTTCTCTCGCTTGTTTTTTTTCTATTTGCTCTGAACAATGAATTGCCGATCTCAAACATTAAGGCATAATGATGTAGCTATAATGTTCTTAACCCAGATTAATTGGGCGAGCTTTAATGGTCGGCCTTCTCAGAATAACGGGCTCAACTGAACTAAAGCCACCCCTTAATTTGGCCTTTCACGAGGTGAAACTTGGTTGTGTAGGGGTCGACTTCTGCCCATTCTCCCTATGAGTTTCAGCCAAGCTAGTTGTGAGTGGGCTTGGCCAAGCTAAATTCGTCTCATGGGCTTACATGAGGCCTTTTTCCATGTAATTAGTTAAGTTAACCTAAGCCCTTTCATTGATTAGCTCTCATGGGCTAAAACTAATCAAATTGAGCTTGCATTTGGCCCATCTTTTGCATGAGGTTCCAACTTTATACATTTGTTTGGAAGAAGGTGTACAAAGTAAGCACTACCAAAGACTCGAAGAAGACATTCACCGGAGACACTACTATACAATTGCTTATAAGGAGAAATGTTACCCATGATAGTTGAGAGAGTATGCTTGATAGTGTATACACCAGTAAAACAAGTCTGTCCCCAAAACTATTCTAGATAAGAGGCGAACACTAGAATAGTGCGTGCAACAATTAAGATCTGTCTATGTTTATGTTATGCGTGACGATTTTGTCAGGAAGTTTATGGAGAAGAACAATAGCACCAACTTGAGAGAAAATTCAAAGAAATTTTATGTCTCTATATTCCATAGATCAATAGTACGAAAACCTTAAAATTTTAAGAAAATGGTGCTCTTATCGTAGAAACGAGATTATGATGATACAAGTAAGTTTATATCTACTTTTCATAAGATATTGAATCAGTTATCAATGAAAATGATGTTAGGCGTGCGCTGCAAAAGCTTGATATCCTCACCTTGGAAGATTGCCAAGAGAGAGCTCTAATATGAGACTTCTCTAATATAATTTGCATCTGCATCTCAACAATCACTCCATCATATGTGAGCTCAATGTTAGGTTTGAGTCCCCTCAATCTAGGTATTATTTTATATTAAGAAATCTCATATTAAATCTCCATTAATGTGCAACTTCATCCCTAGCCTCTTTCTTTGAATCAAACCATGAAGGTTTCCATGAGACTACACCACAACTTCCACCTACTTGGCCACATTGGTCATCAAGCACTTTCCTTGAAGTATTCACCAAACACGAGAATAAATTGAGAGTCCATCACTCTTACAATCAACTTGACACTAATTGTTAGGAGCATGTAGTAAAAGTTGAATACCTTCACTTAGGAAGATTGCCAAAAAGAAGCATGTCAATATATCTACTTTGATATATCTTCATCAAAAGCTTAAGTCAATGAGTTATGGACTAATTAAGATATATCAAGTGCTCTGCATCGCACTAATTCTTCAACGTCAGACTTCTTTTACACAATTAACATGTGCATATAAAAAACGATCATAGAAAAGTTACAATATAGCTAGAGCCTATAGATGTGGTCTCCAAAGGTCGAAGTGGATTAGATTAAAAGGAGCTTGAGAGATAGATTCACTAAGATCAAATGGCAAGGCATGATATTTTTCTAACTAACAAGGTATGTAATCAAAACTTTTGTCATCAACAAAACTTATATGAACAGTTGAAATCGATCTTAGTCTAAAGGAAGAAGCATGGACCAATTGAGAATGCCAACTTTTTGATACTACCATGGCAGCGCAACTAATGAAAGAGTTGGGAATTTTGAGGAAACAAGCTCAACTAGGCATCCCACTCTACAACTTGTTCCAAGGATCTATCCCATCCGTAAATCCTACACATGACAGCCATGACAAGAGAAATGAATATCAAAATCAAGTTCATATAATTGTCCTGCAAAAGCAAAATATAGTAAGAGTTTGGTCATCGGGAAAGTGTTAAGTAAGGATAATGTAGATGTTAATGTTTCCAGTATGGCCGACTCTTATTTGGGAATTATGGACTATGTGAATAATGGTTGCATGTGAAGTGAAGGATTTAAAGTAATACAAATTAGAATTTGAAGCTATGATCACCATCGTTCATGAATAAGAAGCACTCAAGCGACATACATAGTAGAAGTATTAGGGACATAGGAGCTAGAAGTACCAAATTCTCGAAGAATGGAATGAATATCCTCCAAGAATGGAGTGACAAGGTGATGAGTCTAGTGGCGGTATTCATTTTTTTAGACAAACAGCAGAAGGGTGTTAAAACAACAACTTAAGGCTGTAGACTTGTGGAGAAAATGCGATCAATATAACTAGCGTTGTTATGACAACTGTAGAACAGACTATATATTCTTATATAACAACGATAGCTCTGATATCACGTTCAATTTTGTGGGATCACAATCAACTATTTAATGTTTAGTTTATTAGATGATAGTGTTGTTTAATATTTCATAGTTCTAACTCTTTCTTTATGTGTAGCTTGGACTTTGGCCGTAAATTAAAGTGTGAAAATATGTCATAGATGAGATAAATAGGGCTTGAGAATGATTAAAACTCAATATTTCATATTCTAAAATCATGTAAATTTTTGTGATAAAAGAAAAAAAGTTTAATGTTTTTAACATTACCACATGAAGATCACAAGAAGGAAGAGAATACAATTAGATATTATTACAAGTAATGTAGATTACAAGGAACCTAATCCCAAATAGTAATTCTAGCTATCTCTAACAATGTATATTCATATACAATACTAGAAGTCATATTTGCTTTACGTATCCCCTTTGGCTTTTGGTGGAGCGACTTCAATTGCGAGTTGATTACATTTTTCTTTTTTTATGACCAAAAGTCAGAAACAATCCCAAGTTTAATATAAACTTTGCTGATCCACGGCATATTCGAGAACGCCAAAAAATATGAGTCAGATTTTCACATGTACTTTTGCATTGAGTTTATGTACAGCCTCAAATTTGGAACATAATTCAATAGATACTGTACAATTAAGTCCTTTGAGACAAGTTGTCATCTCTGCGAAGGATAGCAAAATACAAATGTATTCTAGATAGTTTGAGGCTGTGCATGTACTTTGTCCTTTTGAACTAAATGAAGAACGCTTTCAGCTATTGAGGTTACCTCAGGACAAGAACCTTCAAATTAAAACTCATTAAGGTGGGATTTTTTTTTGGGGCTTTAAATACTAACTCCCGATCAATATCTTGGATTCCTATCTTCTCATTCATCCGTGAACATTTAGGGGGCAGTTCGATGGACTTGTTGGCTTAATTATTCAAGTAATTTTGAAGTTAATGATTGAATTCTTTTTATTATGCTTATTTGTGTTTACTCATTCACTTTACTTGTGATGTATATTGTTATATCAAGTAAGATCGAATTAATTTTAGAGGTCATGACATGCTCTTTCATTTCTTATGTGCAATTCTATGGGAGGGTCCAGAAAATTAATCATACTAAAGATAATTCGGTATATAAAAAAATGATTTCAAAACTTCACAATTGTTTATGAATTTTGTCTAAACTCTACTACTTTTTCCTTTAAGACAAGTTTTCAAGTAAGAGTACACTTCTCTCTCTCTCTCTCTCTCTCTCTCTCTCTCTCTCTCTCAGATATGGAGAAACTAAGGTTAAAAATGGACTCATCACATCAATGCTCCTCAAGAATCGGTTGGAAAACACCAAATTAGCCACAAACAGGTTGAACCAATTGGAAAAGTGATTGAACCGATCTAGTCAATGCCCATCAATGGTGGTCAACGACAATCAGCAACGGTCAAAGATGGTCAATAGTCGACAATATCTATCAATGATCAATGTTTGAGGTTAACTTGGACTATTGACAAGGCAAGTGCTGACGTGACTAAGGACATGTCTTAATGACATGGTGGATGATGTGAGTAATGATGTTAGTGGAGTCGACTAATCTGCGGCAAGTGATGACAATGTTAGTGATGGCGTGTAACGCTCTAAAATCGGTCCTATAAATTGGTTCACGTATAAGGTTTGCTCAATTCGATTTACTTAGGCGCTACGGAAGAGATTCATCTTCAACCCTACAACTCAAAGTAACTCGAGGTCAAAAACTTGCATAAACAAAGCACGTCCTTCATTCATACAACCATGGTGCTTCTACAAGAGACCCGAGGAAAAGTACAAGGTGACGAAAGAATGGAAGAAGATTCCCTAAGGCATCCTCTCCTTGGTACAAATCGGTCTTATACCGAATAAACCTGCAACCCGTACATTCAACAACACAACAAATCTCGCTCTTGGGGGAAAAAAAAAAACACAAGCCAACAGTGCATAGCTGACGATCCGCGGATCAGGTCAAAGGTCTCCCTCGGAGTTACTGTCGTTGTCACTTTCGAGATCGTCATGTGCGGAAGGAGGCAACAGCTTGTACCAACGATGACCATCCCTGACATAATATGCAATGAAACGATAACGCACAAGTTTGGAGAACTATCCGGTATAAATAATACTCCATCTCCACACACTTAAACAAATCTCCTGGTAGCGAGAATGGGTGAACTCCACAACATTGGACCAAAACTCGGTGGGTACCTCATACCTAGGTATTGAACGAAACAGGGAGGCCCTGTCTAATTATCTGAAATAGATGTTAGCCACAAAAGTCAGCATAAAACTCCAAACTTTGCCCATTATGACACATTTACCCTAATTTTTTTTGTGACATGAAAAACCCCAAACTTTACTTCCCATGACACATTTACCCCAAACTATATATTTTTCTTTTTCTATTCTTTTTTTTTTGTTTTTCAAAAAAATAGTTGGCCGGTGAGCTCCGGTGGCCGGCGGGTTCGCCGGCCACTACTAGAGGGCGGCAAAGCCCTCGCCTGTGGCTGGCCAGGGTTTCCCTCCCTCTAACCAGTGAGGGCGAGGTTGGCCTCACCCAAGCCTCGTCGGCTGCAGGTGAGGCCGACGGCGGCCTCCCTAGCCCTTGCCAGCTTCGCCTGTAGCAGGCGAGGCAGGCCTCGCCTGCAGTCAGCAAGGCTTGGGTGAGGTTAGCCTCGCCTAGATCTAGGCGAGGTTGCCTCCCTCGACGGTTTGGGGAGGCAGCCCCGCCCAAATCTGGGTGAGATTGGCCTCGCCCTTGCCGGCCAGAGGGTGGTGAGCCTTGGCCGGCCGCCGGCAAGGGCTTCACCGCCCTCTGGCAGTGGCCGACGAGCTCCCAACTATTTTTTGTTAAACAAAAAAAAATACATAAGGAAACAAATAGCATTAGGGGATAAATGTGTCAAAAATATATAATTTTGGGTTTTTTATGTCACAAAAAAAGGTTAGGGAAGATGCGTCACAAGAGGTAAAGTTTGGGATTTTTTCGTGTTACAAAAAAAAGTTTAGGGTAAATGTGTCACGATGGGCAAAGTTTGGGGTTTTTCGTGGTATTAACCCTAATTCTAATGTTCCTCCTCATGTATAGTTCGATTTTGGTAGAAAACTAAAGTGTGGATATATGTAATACATGAGACAAATAGAGGCCGATAAACATTTTGAATCTAATACATTCTGTTTTATTATCATGTGAAATTTTGTGATAAAAGAGAAAATGTAATATTCTGAATATTACCCCATGAAGAGTACAGTATCCCTATACTTGGGAAAAGAATAAAACGAGACTTAATTACAAGAAATGTAAACCACAAGTAACCTAATCCCAAATAGTAGTCCTAGTTATCTCTAATTATATATATACACATAATAGTAGTCAAGTTTTCTGTAGGAATCACCTTTAGCTTTTGGTGGAGCGACTTCAGCTAGGAGTCGATTTCCTTTTCTTGTTTTCTGACTAAAAGTCAGCAACAATACAAGTCTAATATGAACTTTGCCGATGCATGCCACATTTGAGTACACCAAATACTACGAGTCAGATTTTCACATGTACTTTCGGATAGGGTTTGTTTACGGACTTAAATTTGAGACATAGTTTCATAGATATCATATAGTTAGGTATGTTAAGATACACCTATGCTCTTTTTTTCTAGATGGTTAGCAAAGAACTAAAGTATTTTAGATAGTTTGAGACCATGCATGGACATGTCCTGGTAAACTAAATGGAGAAACTTTTGAGCTAATT
This sequence comes from Melaleuca alternifolia, assembly GCA_019926035.1. Classification (NCBI taxonomy): domain Eukaryota; kingdom Viridiplantae; phylum Streptophyta; class Magnoliopsida; order Myrtales; family Myrtaceae; genus Melaleuca; species Melaleuca alternifolia. The sequence goes on from JAGKPW010000084.1 coordinate 718,753, forward strand.
TGGTTTTTTCCAGGGCAAGAGCCTTTGACTTTGAATACATTAAAGTGGGAACGTTCAAAGAAAGAGCTCCAGATGAAGTGTCGTGGATGGATTTGCGAGAATGGTGAAAGTAGCCTAAGCATGGCCCGCTGAAACCCTAGCTCTAAATGAAGCATTGAAGCGCTTGGTGAAGACGACACACGAAGGCATCCACTTAGAAGCTGACTATGTAGATCTATTAAGTGGTTTGCAGAGAATAGATCAAATCTAGTGGGAGGTGAAGCCGCTTATTAGTGAATGCCTTGATTTTTTGCTCCTCTTTTCAGACTTGAAGATCGGCATTTGTTTTCGAGAAGCTAACTACGTGGCCGACTAGTTGGCTAGGGCCCAAAGGGAAAACACTCACGAAATTGGTTATCAAAACCCGTCATAAGTCTTATGGGCATTGCTTGGTAATGAGGCCCCGTTATGGGCCCTTTTGAATTTGAGTAGTATGTTAGTGAAAAAAAATTTCCGACAAACAAAAGAAGGCAAGAAAATTTTTGTCGGCTACAAACCCTAACCCACCCAATAATATCTTGGGTTCCTATCTTTTCACATATCCCTTGTTTGTATACACTTGCATAATTCTTTACCGGTGAACATTTAGGTGGCAGTTCTATGGACTTGTTGCCTTAATTATTTCAATAATTTCGAGAGGTTAATTTTTGGATTTTTTTTTCTTCAAGAGATCACCCACTTATTCCTGATTCAATCTTCTTAGATGTTCGGATATTTTAAGGAAATCATTTCTCAAGAAAATAACTTTATTTCTTGGTGTTGGCTAAATCCTGAAAACGATTTTGAAAGTATTTTCCGTCATTTGATATTTTGCAAAAAAATTATTAAAATTTTAATTTTTATTGTAATTATTTTAAAATATATTTTTTTCTTTTTTTTTCCCTTTTCTTCCTTGGCTAGCTAGCTACAATGGCCGGTTGCCCGATCACAAGCCTAAGGCAAGCTCACTGGTCGGGCGAGGCCTCAACCTCACCAATGTCGGGCGAGCTTGAGCTCCCCATATCAGTGAGGCCTAGGCATTGTCAACCTCTAGCCTAAGGTTGGCAGCACCTCGGCCTTGCCAATCTAGGGAGCTTGAGCTCTCTAGCCTTTGTTGAGTTCGATCCAAGGCTTGTGGTCAGCCATTAGTCAAAGGAGAAAGGAAATAAATGAAAGACAAAGGAAAGAAAAAATAAAGAAAAGGAAAAAAATAAAATCTAAAATGATAAAAATTAATAATTTTGAAATTTTTTGACATATTTTTAAAGTGGTCTTGATTGTTGGACTCAAGAATATATATTGGAGTTTTCACGTACGCGTGAAGTTTTGAGGTCAAGCACCATTATTGAAAAAGGTTTTCCGGTTATTTCAAAGCGAAAAACATTTTCCAAAATTTATGTTTTCATTGTAAAATATTTTCTTCAAATTAGGAAAATATTTTCCGTAACTCATTTTCTTATACGAATCAAACATTGAAAGATAAGGAAAACGTTTCTGCAAAATAAACACACCAGAAGTTAGTGGTTGAAATCTTTTCATTATGCTTACTAACATTTTACTTACTCACTTTACTCGTAATTTATATTATTGTATTATGTAAATAAATCGAATTAATTTGAAAGGTTACAACATTTTCATTTCTTGTGTGCAATTCCATGAAAGAGTTCACTGGATCAAATCTCGTCTTCAAGATAGGTTGCGATTCGTTCAAACTAGAGCTAATTCGGTATTTAAAAAATTATTTCAAAAGCCCCCCAATTGTATATTCTTTAAGTTCTCCTTCTGTTCTTACAGCAATATTTAAAGTGATATTATCCTTCTCCCTCGTAAAAAAATCCAGACCCCACGGATGAAACACCGAAACGTCATCGATGACGATATCATCTCATAGTGGTGAGATCGCTTTCAATTTTTTATCCTTCTCCCTCTTCCCATGCTGAAGTTGGTCAATTACATCTCCGTTCTTCCCAACCTATTCACCCTTGATCAAGGTTCTTCCAAATGGCCACCTAGAGGCCTAGTAGCACCTTCATGTGCATGAAAATAATGAGAAGAAATGATTAAACTACCTGAGTTAGAGGGCTGGCCACACACGCCAGCATCTTGAATTGGCCAAATGGAAGGCCATGAACCATGCTTGGTGCTAGGCTTGGCAATGATTGACCAATTGATCAATCAATAATGTGCTTAGTCATGATGCTTGTATTAGGAGAGTCACGCAATGCACGAGTCATCCATCCTTCATCTTTGCCTAGAGGTGATTTGATCGGTCATGGCCTATTTCTTCGATCATTGATCTATATTATGGTCGGCAAGGTCTTGGGCCATCCCAATTTGATAGCATCCTTTTCTTTTAATGTCTTTTAGTAAATTTTAAATATGTTTAACAGCTATTAAATTTGAGTACTTTTTATTAATGTCCTTACTAGGCTATATTTTTGTTGGAATATATCCCTATGAGACTCTCCAAAACTATATTTGTACCATATGTATTATGATAGATGTATCTATCTGTGTTCGTAGTTGGAAGATTGGGATGATGTCCATGATAGTTGAAGAGCAGCTACTATAGACTTCGACAATAGCCGAGCGAGTCAGATATTACGAGGCATTCACAATGTTGGGCTAACAATACAACTTAGATGGCGTAAATAGATTCTTTAGGAACTATTAAGAGTATTGTAGACTATAGCTAGTTAAACTTCAAGCGGTAGTAAAATCAAAATATAGAAATTAAATGTATGTGTTGCTAATGAACAAACAGTAATGATAATAAACGTGTAATATTGATAGTGAAAAGATAGAGGATATTGCAAGTGAAGGATCTAGTGTGATCATCTAGAGGGGGTAAATAAGTGATTTTAAAACCTTTTGTGGAAGTATAAAATATACAGTGTATGAAGCTTGATATATGAGTGAAATAGTAAGACCTACAAGCACAATCAGAGAGTTAAGAGAGAGGAGGTGAAGACACAGAGTTTATAGTGGTTCGACTTAGCTCAAGCCTACGTCCACTCTCTCGGGCTGACAGCCTATCTGCTGGATTCCATTATCAATCAAAAGAGTTATAGTTATGTTCCAAGACTTCACAAATTCTTTTAGTCTCACAAAACAAGTATTTATCACACTCTTTTGTTTACAATGTAAGCTCACAGTAAATGAACAGCTCTAAACTTTGGAATTATACTATCGTCAGCGTCTCTTAAAAAAACTTAAAATATCTCCCTTAAATACTCCTTCATGCCAATACAACCGTTGGCACTTTCCAAATGAATTCTTCCAACAACCCGTTGGACAGAATCAATTAGGGAGATCTCAAGCAATCTTCAGATCGAGATAAGAGCCCGTCAATCCTGGTCGCCCATACAATCAGGATCTTGGTTTCCATAAATGAATACTTGCCACATTTACCCGATCTTTGGAGAATCCGGAATATCAATAATAATCTTCATAATCTGGATGAGAATAATCAACCTTGTTGATCCACCAATAAGTTATCTGAAATCCATGAGTATCAGTGTCATTAAAATACCATCTTACTCAAACAGTCATTATAATTCGACTTCCCAGATATTACTGAATTTGACTTCCAGACTTTACGGTGTCTGCTACCTCTAGACGATACTCTGTCTGACATCTCTAGATGTTACTCTGTCTGGCCTCTCCAGATGATACGATTTCTGGCATATCCAGACAATACAATGTCTGGCCATGACTTTTGTATTTGACCTCAAGTCGAGTCATTGAGTTTTGTTATCTTGTCATTGAGTTTTTTCATCTTCAAAATAACAATAAAGCTTCCTCTAACAATCTACCCCTTTTTGATGATGACAAAACGATCCTGTAGATTTTGGAGGTATATTCTGCTACACAAAATATTGGCCATATGCAATATCTCTAACGTGAGTTAATACTATCCTGCAGATATGAGACTTTATATTTCCTGCAATAAATTATATTAGCAGTATAAATAAATATTTAACAAATCTGTATCCACAAGACAAAAGTTAATCTTGACAAGTCATAATCAAGCCTTATGAAATAGCATCCCTATCAACCATTCAGATCACACAATCATCACTGCAATCAGACACATTCAATCAACATCCATTCAATTCATCCAGTCAACTAATCAAAACATCCAAGCTATCCAAAATAAATAGTCAAACCAAAACCAGTTTAAAACAAACTCAAAGTCAAAATCTACACTTTCTCCCTCTTTTTGTCATAATCAAAAAGTTTAAGAGGGAGGGGGAACTCGAACGAAGTGGAGATGATCCAACGACTGCGCCGTCTGCTCCAATTTCTTGATAGACTGCTTAATCTTTTCCAGATTATCCAATGTAGCAATCTGACCAAACTTTTGAGAAAGCTGCTGAAGTATAATGTTCAGCTGAGTCTACATAAGTTTCATATGATCAATTTTGATAGTCAAAGCAGACAACATATCCATGAGCGGTTGCAGCTGAGCAAGTGAAATATTGGGAACACTCGGTCTAGTAGTGGTAGTGGTCGGTGGAGTAACAGGAGGTGGACTGAACTCAGAAGATCCACCGTCTTTACTGGCTCCCCCTTTTTCAAAAGCCAGTGGCATATCCTCAGATAGGCCAACATTAGTTCCTGCTCCCCCTGTTGCAAAAGCTGTTGGGGATGGAACATCCTGTGGCATCATACATGGACTGTCCCTAACATCATGCCCATCTTCGTCGCTCTCATCTTCCTTCTCCTTCTCAGAGCCTCTTTTCACTCTTTCTTCCTTTGATTTTTCCTCCTCTTCCTTCGCGGTAGAAACTTGTTCAACTAGTTCCTCATTCCAGGAACTATCATAAGTACTTAAAGACAATCCAGGGGTGATAGTCTCAACTCCTCCCCCTGTGGGTACAATTTCTTCCTCCCCCTCATCATCCTTGATGAGCAATTTGCGGCGCTATGTAGTAGGTGCCTCTGCCATTGGCTCCTTACCTTTCCTTTTCCCGACAGATGATTCAGCCTTAACCTGACTTGCCGGAGTAGATTTGGAACTTGATCCAGGAAGCAAGTCGGCTAACTTTATTTTAGCCACCATCTTATGACCCATCAGAACAGGTGCAAGCTTAATGGCACTTAAGATAGAGGGTATCTGAATTTGAAAGTGTTGAAAGATACGAGTTACTAGAGATCCATATGGTAACTGACCCTTATCTTTCTATGAGGCTCGATAGATTTGATATAAAATCATAAAAGGGAAGGAAAACTTGCGATTGTTCAGAATCACAAACATCAATCGAGCCTCTGACTTGGATACATCTGTCATTGACGTTGCCTTGGGCCTGTGACAGTTGATGATATTCTTGTGGATGATGACATGGGCAGTTGACAATTTCGAATAAGTAATCGGCCCAGCAAAGGACTGATTTGTGTTGAGAAATTTGAACACTTCCCTGTCAAATTCCTCAATAGGAATGAAACTGGTCTTGATAGAACCCATAATGTCAGCCAAGTCATTGACATTAACCGTCAGATTCCTTTTTGCAACAGATAATTGTAGACTATGCCGATTTGGAAAAGAGATGTTAGAGTAAAAGTATGCCGTAAGTTCAGGGTAAGCAAGGGCTGTATCATCACAGAGTTGATCAAGTTGATTGTATTATAGATGCGACCTTAAATATACCTTAATGGAGTCAAGGAATTTAAAATCTACTGTGCGAAGGCTCATGACTCCCCTTTCCAAAAGTCGAGTATAAACCAATTTGTGATCTTTGGACCGAAAAAGCTTATCTGCCTTGCTAGGAAAATCGGCCGCTATACCTTTTCCCAGCTGGAAGTTAAGGAACAACTTCTCATCCTCATACTTAGGCTCAAAATCGAATGAGGTATGAAATCTAGGATCTACAGGAAAATTTTTCCGTGCATGATCAGCCGTACCTGGTGGTGCAACACCGACATCCTCCATATGTCTCAGAAAATGTTGTTCACTTGTGAAGTTGTTTGTCATAAAAAATTCACGGAGCACTCTGACGGAAACCTTCTTCTCCTTCATTTTGTGATAGAAAGGAAAAAAAAATTTAGGATTCTTTCTTTTCAACAGAACAACTTCATGGACCTGTTGTTTTTCAGATGGTGTGATCGAAGCCCTTTGCTGGCTTTCTATAGTTGGAGAGTCCTTATCTGTGAGATCAAAGTGAGTTGCTCCAACACTTCCTTGTTCGAATTTCTTCGAAGCAAGTCTTGAGGATTTCTCGGGAGGAGACATTGATGCTGTCGAATAAACCTTCTTTGTTTGTTCGAGCAAAAAGTTGAAAGCTTTGAAAGAGAATGTCAAAGGAGAGAATAAACCAACGTGCTAAGGTTTCAGAGAAAAAAGCTTTGAAGTGAAGAGGTAGAATCCCAAATAGTTATAGAGTGAGAAAGCCTTTCAAAATTCAAAAAGAAACTAAATTTGAGAAATAGGATTTCCAAAAACAACGATTCAGTTAATCAATCAAGGATGCATATTTCACACAACAATTCAAATAGGCAAGTAAAAATGCACAAAATAATGGACATACCTTAACATGCTAAAAATAAAGATACATTTTACCTTATGAAAGAATGGCAGGAAAATTTCATATCATAAGTTCCTGAATCATAGGATATCATAGACGAAAGCATTTCAAGATTTAGATCGTCTGAGACGTTGTAAGATCTGAAATGTTGTAACGTCTAAGACAATGTAACTTCTGGAGCATGGTATCATCTAAGACGTTGTAAGATCTTAACTTCAATAATCAATGGATAAGATGTTTAGCTTGCTTCTTATAAATTCGAAAGAGTCCTTGTCCAATGCCTTTGTGAAGATATCTACTAGCTGATTTTTGGAATCAATGAAAGTAACTCTAATATCATTTTTCTCCACATGATCCCGTATGAAATGATGCCGAATTTCAATATGCTTGGCTCTAGAGTGCAAAATTGGATTTTTGGTTAAGTCCATAGCACTAGTATTATCACACCTAATTTCTATGCATAACTTTGGAATCTTGAAATCACGTAGTTGTTGCTTCATCCATAATATTTGGGAAAAACAACTTTCAAGCGCAACATACTTTGACTTTGCTGTTGATAGAGCAACCATGTGTTGTTTTCTTGACAATCAAGATATAAGTTGTTCACCAAGTAGCTGACAAGTACCTTCTATTTAATTTGCAGCCTGCTAGATCAGCATCAGAATTTCCAAGTAGTGTGAAGTCTTCATCCTTTGGATACCATAATCCAAACTTTGAAGTTGTTGCCACATACTTTATGATTCGCTTAACAGCACTGAGATATGACTCCTTAGGATTGGATTGATGTCTTGCACATAAACACAAACTAAATAAAATGTCAGGTCTAGATGCTGTTAAATATAAAAGAGATCCAATCATACTCCTATATAGTTTCTGTTCAACTTGTTTTCCGTCAATGTCTTTGTCAAGCTTCAAGGTGCTTGACATGGGTGTCTCTGTCTTCTTGTAGTTTTCCAAGCCAAACTTTGACACAATCTCTTTTGCATACTTCTCTTGATGATATGAATATCCCTTCTTCTAATTGTTTGACTTGTAACCCCAGGAAGAATGTCAATTCTCCCATCATACTCATCTCGAATTCATTCTGCATAACTTTGGAAAAAATCTTGCAAAGAGTTTCATTCGAGGAGTCAAAAATAATATCATCAACATACATTTGTACTAAGAGAAAATCTTTGCCTTCATTCTTGATAAACAGAGTTTTGTCAACTTTGCCTTTCTCAAAACCATTATGAAGTAAGAATTTACTTAACCTTTCGTACCAAGCTCTGGGAGCTTGCTTCAGACCATAAAGTGTCTTCTTCAATTTATATACATGATCTGGTTTCTTTGGATCTTCAAAACCAGGAGGTTGCTTTATATAGACCTCCTCTTATACGAAACCATTTAGGAATGCACTCTTCATGTCCATTTGGAACAACCTGAAATTTTTGTAACAAGCAAAGGCAAGCAATAATCGAATAACTTCTAACCTTGCCATTGGTGCATAAGTTTTATCATAGTTGATTCCTTCTTGTTGAGAGTATCCTTTTGCTACCAGTCTGGCTTTATTTTTGACAATTTTTCCTTCCTCATCCAATGTATTTTTGAACACCCATTTGGCTCCAATAATAGATTTTCCTTTAGGTTTTGGGATTAACTCCCAAACATCATTAATCGCAAATTATCTAAGCTCATCTTGCATAACTTCAATCCAGCTTTCATTAGATAAAGCTTCATCTACACTCTTTGGTTCAACTTCAGACACAAGTGCTACTGCATTGGATTCTTCATGTTTCTGTGACCTCGTTTGAAATCCTTCATTGAGATTGCCAATAATAAGTTCAGTTGGATGACTGGACTTGTGTTTCCAATTTGAATGAAGAATTTTCTGGACTTGGATGACACAGTCTCATCTTCTTGTTGATGTGCTTCCTTAGGCAACTTCAAGTTTGAGACGTCTTGAGAGTAATATGGAATATCAAGCTGTGTTTGATGTGAATGTAATTGATTATCTTCATGGAACTTGACATTCATTGATTCTTCCATAGTTTGAGTCTTCTTGTTGAAAACTCTATAAGCTTTGCTGGTCATTTGGAGTATCCAAGAAAGATTCTTTCATCTGACTTCATACCAAACTTACCAACATGGTCATTAGGACTCTTTAGTATAAAGCAATTGCATCCAAAAACACGAAAATAAGAAACAATTGGTTTCTTATCTTTGTATTCTTTGTAGATCTCATAAGGGGTCTTTTCTAAAATAGGCCTGAGATACACCCTGTTAATGATATAGCAAGCAGTAGGCACTACTTCAGCCCAAAAGTGAGAATGAATGTTACTGTCAATTAGTAGAGTTTTGGCCATCTCTTGTATATGGAGACCTGTTCTTCCTTTCCACTACTCCATTCTGCTCAGGTGTATATGGAGAAGAATATACATGTTGAATCCCTGTATCATCACAAAACTTAGCAAAGTCTTGGTTCTCAAATTCTCTTCCATGATCAGTATGTATTCGAGAAATAAAACAACATTTTTTGTTTTGAACTTTCTTGGCAAACTTTGAGAAGTAAGTAAAAGCATCAAACTTACTTGTCAAGAAGTATATCCATATGAAACGAGAGTAATCATCAACAACTACCATACAATAATTTTTGCCACCAATGCTTTGAGTTCGAGTTGGTCCAAACAAGTCCATGTGAAGAAGCTGTAAAACATGGTCAGTTGATATTTGGTTTACCAACTTAGAGGAATTTCTGACTTGTTTTCCCAACCCACAGGAAGTACAAGAATTGTTCTTTTGAAATGCCAAGATGGGAAGGCCACGAACAATCTTCTTTGTGGAGATCTTGGCAATTTGCTTCAGGTTGGCATGTCCAAGTCTTCTATGCCACAGGTTTATTTCATCCTGAATAGAAATAAGACACTGTGAGCTATATGGATTTATATCCAATAGATAAATATTTCCATGACGTTTTCCAGAGAAGAATTGTGAGGATTCCTTGCTGGAATCGTAGCATAAATCTTCTTGAAATTGAATTCTATATCCAGCATCGCAAATGAAATTGAATTCTATATCCAGCATCGCAAATGAAATTGAATTCTATATCAAGCATCGCAAAGCTGACTAATACTGATAAGGTTATAGTTCAAACCGTTTACCAAGGAAACATTCTTGATAGTCAAATTTTCAATCCGCACATTGCTTTTTCCATCAAAGGAGACTTTCTCTCCTTTTGTTTTGACTAGTTCTACAAAACAGCTTGAATCACCTGTTGTTGACACTGAATTTTTGTCGATCCGATAATTCATGTTTGAACTTAGTTTCTTAATTAATTAGAAATTAGGAGTCTTTTATAGTGATTTTAAAAGAAAAAAGGAAGGAATCTCTCTCGAATTGGGCCCGCGCTCGGATTCGCGTGGGTCATGAGATTGGCCTCGCTTTGTAGCCCACACGCGTATGCTCTTTGCTCGGCCTGTTCTCTTCAGCGTTCTTTTTCTTAGGCCCACATGCACTCATTTCTGCCTTTCTCGCGCTCGGTCAATGATGACTTGGTAGGATCTCAAGAAAGGGCAGCAGTAGGCGTCAGAGAGCAAGGGATGGAGTAGGGAGTCTAGCACATGCAAGAGAGGGGAAGACAGGGGGCAGAGGAGCTGAGAGAGAGGAGATCAGTGGGGGCGTTAATAAAAAGAAGAAACGTAAGCAAAAACAAAAAAGAAAAAGGCAGAGCAGGAGGGGGGGCAGCGACCACAACGAGCAAAGAAGTTCGGCATGCAAAAAAGAGAGGAAAAAAACAAAAAAAAATAGACAAAAAGAAAGGAGAGAAAACATGGGCACAGTAGAAGCAAGAGGAAAAAGGGGGTTTCGGTGAGAGTTGGAGAGGAAATCTAGGGAGAAAGATTTTTGTCGTGGGAAGGAGGAGGTCTTCGGAGAAAGTCTTGGCTGGTGGGGGTTCCGAAAAGAAGAAGAAGAAGGAAAAGTCAAGAGAGAGAGTGACGGTCAGAGAAAATTGCTCGTCCAAAACCTCCAGCTCTAACGTGTCTTCGTATTCTTCCCTTCTCACCGGTAAGCCTTGCCTTGAGCTCGGAGTTTTATCCCGAGGATCACGATTGGGTACTTCGCGCGAGCAGATGGAGATTTGACTCAAGCTTTGCTTGAGTTTGTCCAATAGCCATCGATTCCCCAAATCGAAGAAAGGAATGTCGCTTCACGACGTCTTTTGATCTAAGTTCAACGTTGTTTTTTTGTTTTCGTTCAGTTTTTATTTTGTTTTGTTTTGTTTCTTTCTTTCTGCATCTCATGGACTGAAGCATTTGTTGTTCGGTTATATGGGTTTTAAGCCTCAGCTTTGGTTGCCGTCTGTCTCCCTCAATCTTGTTTGTTCCTTGAGCTGCTTTGAAAGTTGTTTGACTGCATTTTTTACTCAAAGCTTATGGATTTCTCTTGCATACTATTTGCTCGATGAAATGTTTCCCTCGAATCTCCATGGATGCCGTGTGTTTTTGTTTTCTTTTTCGAATCCTATTGGTTATTCGGTGTTAGGGAGTTTTGTGTATGTTTTGCTGTGAGATGTGTGTTATTCTTTTGGCTGCCACGACGTCTTTGTTTTGGTCATGGGAAAGTCATCTCAAGGCGTGACTTCGCAAGTAACTCGCGTCGGCGCTCTCCCGGGTTTCAAATGTTGGCCATCCGGCGAGAGGAGGCACGACGAGAACTGGGAGGCGAAGCCAGCCGCTGGTGCCCTCTGGCTGTTCTCTCCAGGCTTGGGAGCTTAGGGCTTGCTTGGTCCAACCCAACGCGGTCCTTCTTCCACGCGAGGCCCGTAGCTATGGTTTTGTTTTGTTCCTCGCGTGGGCTTATTATGTTTTTTACATGGGTTGTTTTAAGGGTGTGTGTGAGGAAGGCGCGCGTCTGGAATAAGTAAGGAAAATGGATAGGGCCCATTTACGAGCACAGGCCAATTTCCTCCGTCTTTTTTCCAAGCCCTTTATTCGAAAAAATTGAATAAAAGCGAACTGGGCCCATTTTGAGCCCAGTCCGTTTTATTTCTTTGAGGCCCCCTTGTGTTTAAAAAGGATCGGGTCGGTCCAAACCCTACCCGATTTTGAGTCCGACCCGGTTCCCTCTTATTATAATATTTTAATAAATAAAAGTAAATATAATATTTTCCTATCATTAAAATTAAAAAGAAATGAAAGAAATTTCAAAAAATTATTTTACTAAAAAATAAATATTTCTATTATTATAAAAATTAAATAAACTAATTAAATTTAAAAATAATTAAATATTATTTAAAAAAAAATCCCGAAAAATCAAAAATTTGAAGTTTGGTTTAGATATGCCAATTTTACTTGGGAAACCAATTTCTAACTTTAGAATTGGCCTTTATTAACCATTTTACATTCTTCTTTTATATAAAAATATCCAAAGAATTGACATCATTTAGTCCATCATTTGCTGTTGTTCCGCGATCTAATGGCATGTCTAATTTAGGTTCATACATCGATATCTAGAGGTATGATTAGGCCGGCCATAATTTGATGCTTGTTCTTAGTTGAATTCTAATGTTAAATTATTTGAATTTGTGCTTGTAGAAACCTTTTTACATGATAGTAATGATTGCAACTATTGTGTACTTAAGTTAGGTGACGGTAGATCGATGTCCCTTCCGGTCTTACTTTTGTAAGGTTTTATTCTTAATTCACTAGGACTATGCTGCATTAGATGAATGATTGGACTCATATAGGCTCAGTCTAATAAAATCTATTTAGACTTAGAATAACTTTTATTAATGAATGACTAACGTAGTCTAGTATAGATCTCATTTAAATCAATTTTCTAGATTTAAGTCCACACTTAATTTTAAGTAATCAGCTTCCGAGGGATCATGTCTCGAGACTTATAACAAGGTCATGTATTTTTAAATACCCGACGAGTTCGGGTTTTGCTTTTCTCGTTCTTAGGTAGTTGCACTTAATTACTTGAGTGTTTATTTACTATATCGTGTCTCAATATTTTGATTATTTAGTTCTTGCATTGCTTTTCAATAAATTGCGTGTTAGTTTCTTTTCTAGATTAAGATATCCTTAGGTTAGAATTGCATGAAAATGGCCTTGTAAGAACAATTGCATGAACACTTAGTGGCTATGGATGACATTCTAGGACTTAAAAGACGAGCAAGAGTGCATGATCACTTTAGATTTAACAACCAATTAGTTAGGTACTGAAAGGGCGCTAATAAAATATTAGCGTAAACAAGTCCCCGAACTTAGAATCTCTAGTTAGTAGGGATCAAGACGACACTTCGGCCTCTTGATCGGTTTCTAGCCGACCCCAATAGCTTAGTGGCGACTCGTAGAAATATTTGAGGTTGTTAAATAACCTTAAAAGATGAAAACGCCTAAATGTCACACGAGGTATGGACGTGGGAGAGTTCGAGCTTGAAATTGAGGAATGGAGAGCGAATACCTCTAAATCTATCTTAGTACGTCACCCTCTCACGGAGAAGGTTCGGGTAGGTCGCGACACCTGTCATGTGCCTTGAGCACCCACTATCCAGGAACCACTTTGTCTTGCTCTTGATGGTAACCTGTTAACAAGAAAAATACTCACTTTTTCTTTGGTACCCAGATTTTCTTGGATCCAGTAGAGTTAGTGTAAGCACGGTTTGACCAGTTTTTCTTTACTGATATTCTCAATAGAGGACAATCTCTTTCAAGATGTTCTGAGTAGTTACAATTCGAGCACTTTAGAAAACTTCTCCCAACAGGTTTTACAAAAACTTTTTGAAAATGATTTTTGTAAGCTGCCTTTGAAGGTTTTCGTTCAAGCATCTCTTTTACCTTAGGAAAATCAATTAAAGGAACGGTTTTAGGAGTCATACCTAAACCAACTTTGTTAAAATATGATTTTTGAACTGAAAGAAGTTTATCAAGCTTTTCAGAACCATTTGAAAACCTTTTTGAGAGATTTGAAAAATCAGTATTGAGACAAACAACTTGTTTCTCAAGAGAATCTGACTTCTTCTTTGTAGCAACCAAACTATTGTTCAAACTTTCAAGTTTTTGTGACCAAACATTTTCTTGCTTTTGAAGTATCAAGTTCTCCTTCTTAAGCTCAGAAATTATTTTTAGAGATGACTTCAAACTAGAGCATAACTCATCAATGTACTTAGAGACTTTAACAGGAATTTGGAAATTACTGACCTGGTCATCTTGATCAGAATCCCAATATGAACTTGCTTCTGAATTTGAATTTCATCATGCCATTAAGCATATGTTTGCAAACTCATCATCACTTCTAGCATCACTCCAAGTTTTGACTTTGAGTGCTTTCTTGTATTTTTTGTTTCTTCGTTTACTCTACTTCAGTAGGCAACAGTTGGGTTTGATGTGTCTTTTCTACCTACAATTGTAACAAGTTACATCATTGTTGGCTTCGTTATCCCATGCTTGTTTACTCTGAAAATTCTGCCTAGGCTGTCTTCTTTGAAAGTTCTGCTCTAACTATCTTCTCTGGAAGTTATGAGAACTAAAATTTCTCAAGTTGAACCTTCTTCCTTTATTATTCAATTTCTTGAACTTCTTCATTAGAAGAGTGATTTCTTCATCATCCAATGTGTAACATCCTTAATTTGAGGCCCTGATAATTGAAAAGAGGTTTAAGGTGTCAAGGCCTAAAAGTGGGGTAATTATCCCGCTGAATCCTTGGGTAAAGACAATCAGGGATCGATAAGCGTGATCATGGAGAGTACTCGGCCTTAGAGTAATTACTCGACCATAAGGATCGAAGCAAGATGACCTTGCACTAGCATGAGGTGATGCGCGATCTTTTAGGAATGGATTCGTTGGATGGTTATGGCCAACTCATGGGTAATTCCAGATGGCTATAATTAACTCGAATCAATCCTTCAATTGTTGGCACAACCTTGTGACTGGGCGAGACAATCATTCTGCTCGATTACATGACAACCAAGAATGCTCTAAGGATCAGCGAGGCTCAACGCGGAGTAATTGCAGGACTCGATAGGCGATACCCTATTGATCATTATTTAGAAAGGACTATTTGAGGTTACCGAAAGGCAACACTTAATCACAAAATTTATTATATTAATCATGGCACTAAATTGAGAAAGATGTGCGCCAACCCAATCAAGGACTTAGAGGTGGACCAACCCAAGAAGGCTAGGTTTGACCCAAGGGAGGTGGACCAAGAAGCATGGCCCAAGGTGGGCCAAGACCATTCGGCCAAGGGAGAGCCGAACAAGGAAATGGGGAAGAAAGAGAAAGAAAAAGAGAAAGAGAAATAGAAGAATAGACTAATGAGATTTGGTGGTGTCTTTATAATTATTAGAGTCAAAAGAGACAAGAAAATCTAGAGTAGTTTTGACCTAGAGGATTATTAATTCAAGGGTTACAAGTGTAGGATGATTCAAGTTGACATAAGCCTAGATTGTAGTACCTAATATCTACTTGGAGGAGGCCACACGTGAGGAGGAAGAGGAAGAGTGGCCGGCGACAATCTAAGGGAAAAAAGGGGAAAACAAAATAAAAACAAGTCAATAATAGGGCTATCTTGAGATTGGAATTAGGCATGTGACCTAGCAACTTATTATCATGGCAATAACATAGGATATTTTCCTAACACATAAGAACTTGGAACAACCATCACTAATTTATGATGTCTTTGAAAGCTTATATACTTAGAAGTATCATTGGAGGTAATCGTGTGGTTTATCCATAACAAGCATAAACCAACCGGTGATATGATGCACCTGTTAATAATGAGCATGAGTATCATGTGAACACCAAGTCGATGGTGATGATGTGGTTACATTCATCCGAAGATGATTGTTAGAGGCAAATTATAGCTAACTAGTTGGCTAGGGCCCAAATGGAAGACACTCTCTCATGAATTTGGTTGTCAAAACTCTCCACAAGTCTTATGGGCATTGCTCTGTAATGAGGCCCTTGTTATGGGCCCTTTTGGTTTGGAGTAGTAAATGAGTGAAACCTTTTCCAAAAAAAGAAAATGTGGGAAAATTTGTGTCGGCTATAAACCCTAACCCATTGATTAACATATTGGGTTCCTATCTTATTATATATCTCTCGTTTGTAACTTTTATATAACTCTTTATGCGGAATATTTAGATGGTAGTTCTATGGACTTGTTGCCTTAATTATTGCGATAATTTCGAAAGATGCGATAATTTCATAAAAAAACAAATAATTTTTGGAAAATGTTTTTTGGAAAATCATTTTCCAAGAAAATGTCTTTTTTTTTTGTGTTGGGTAAATCCTAAGAAAAATATCTTTCATCATTTGGTATTTGGGGGAAAATTATTAAATTTTAATTATTTTATAATTTTTTATTTCTTTCATTTTTGTTTTTCCTTTTTCTTCCCTTTTTATCCCTTTCCTTCCTTGGCTGGTGGCACACCAGGTCGAAGATGGCCGATCACAAGCAAAGGATGGGCTCCCTAACTAGGCAAGGCCTCGACCTCTCCAACCTCGGGTGACCTTGAGCTCCCTAGATTGACGAGGCCTAGTCATTGTTAACCTCAACCTAAGGTTGGTGATACTTCCAACTTGCCGATCTGGGATGCTTGAGCTCTCCAACCTCTGATGAGTTCGTCTTTGGCTTGTGGCCGACCACTGGGCAAGGGACAAAAGGAAATACATTGAAAAAATATAAAAATTATGAATTTTTTTAATATATTCAAAGGGATCCTAAATGTTGGACTCAAGAATCAATATTGAATTTTTCGTACTCAAGGACAAGGTTTCCGATTGAAGCATCACCATTGAATATATTTTTGAATTATTTGAAAACGAAAATCATTTTCCAATATTGTAAGTTTTGATAGGAAAACATTTCTCATAAATTAAGAAAACGTTTTTCATTGACTCATTTCCTTAAGCAAACTAAACATTAAAGAATAAGGAAAACGTTTCTGCGAAACATACAGAACCCAAGTCAATAGTTTAAATCCTTTCATTATGCTTACTAGCATTTTACTTATTCACTTTACTCGTGATTTAAATTATTATATTATGAAAAATAAATCGAATTAATTTAAAAGGTCACAACATGCTGTTTCATTTCTTGCGTGCAATTCCATGAAAGAGTTCACTGGATCAAATTGCTCTTCAAGATAGGTTGCGAACCGTTCAAACAAAAGCTAATTCGGTATTTAAAAAATGATTTCAAAAGGCCCCCAATTGTATATTCTTTAAGTTCTCCTACTGTTCTTACAGCAATATTTAAAGTGATATCATTCTTCTCCCTCGTCAAAAAATCCAGACCCCACGGATGAAGCACCGAAACGTCATCGATGACGATATCATCTCATCATAGTGAGACCGCTTTCAATTTCTTATGCTTAGTGCTACAATTAAAGCGTACGGGCAATTGTGTCATCGAATGCGTCTACCAATAGCTGGTCCTTGAAAGGGGGATTCTAGCATGATTTTCAATTTGATAAAAAGGTTATCGAAAAAATGGGTCACTATTGTAAAACGCGCCGTAATGCGATTTGATATGATAATTATGTCACATCATATAAATACCCTCGACTTTACTTACGACTTTTTGACAAACTTGAATTATGACTGAGCATTAAGTTTTTCTTAACATCATCGAAAATTCCTCAAATTTTACATACATCTTTTGTAGTAAATGAAACATAGATTTCAAGCATTACCATCCCATACATGAATTTGGACTATAGTTGAACATGAAGTATCAAGCACAATGTAATCAATGACGACATCTCAAGGTGGGGAGATCGCTTTCTACTACTTCTGCTCATCTCTAATAATAAACATAGGGACAATTACGTCATCACAAAGGTCAACCACCAGGTGTTCCTGCAATTCATAAAAGTTTTCATCTAAATTGGCTTCAACAATATTAACGTATAACACCACCTCATTTTTTTGCAATTCTTTTCCTTTAATTACATGTTGTTACATTTATTAAAATATTAAAATAATTTTACAATAGATTACGCCTCTTCGAGGCTTCTAGGAAGTAGGATTTGGCCTCTGGTCTCTATATATACATACAGCCACATGTGAAGAACCTCCACCAGCAATTCGTAATTCGAAGCAAAGAAAAAACAATGGAAAACACAGTTCTCTATGCGATCCTCCTCGCTGCCCTCTCTCTAGTTCTTCTCCACTTCTTCCTAACAAGAGAACCGAAGAACCTCCCTCCATCCCCTCCTTCTCTTCCCATCGTTGGCCACCTCCACCACTTGAAATCGCCCCTCCACAGGACCCTCCACGGCCTCTCCACTAAGTATGGTCCCATCATGAACCTCTGGTTCGGGGTCCGCCGGTTTGTGGTCGTGTCGTCGCTGCCGCTGGCCGAGGAGTGCTTCACCAAGAACGACATCGTGCTCGCCAACCGCCCTAAGGTGTTGGTAGGCCAGCACTTCGGCTACGACTACACCACCATCATATCGGCGTCCTATGGTGACAACTGGCGCAACCTCCGGAAGATGGCCACCATCGAGGTTCTCTCGTCGCACCGCCTCAATGTGCTCTCCCACGTGCGGAGGGACGAGATCCGGCGGCTGATGCTCCGGCTGGCCAGGGGCGGTTTCGGGTCCCTCCACCGGGTCGAGCTCAAGACTCTCTTGTCGGAGCTGACTTTCAACATCATGATGAGGATGATTGCGGGGAAAAGGTACTACGGGGAGGGCGTGAACGTGGACGAGGCCGAGGCGAGGGAGGCGAGGGAGGTGATTAAGCAGATCGTTGAAAATGACGGGACAAGTTACGCAGGCGACTTCCTGCCCATACTGAAGTTGGTCGATTACAATGGGGTCAAGAAGAGGGTGGTGGAGCTGAAGGAGAAGATCGATGCGTTCATCCAGGGTTTGGTCGACGAGCACCGGAGGAAGAAGGGCGATCCGGAGCTCGCGGACAGCATGATCAGTCATCTCCTACGTCTGCAAGAGTCTCAGCCGAAAGACTACTCGGACGTCATGATCAAACGGCTTGTCGTTGTAAGTATCGTCTCTTATTCATCTCTCTACATCCAACTTCTGTTCTTTCTTTGGTGGCAAATTTGACCCTCCCAATAGAATATTCACGGCAAACTTGCCGTGTCTCGTCAGTCTATCCCTGCATTGAAATACTGTCATGTCAGCGTAGAATTGACCGCTTTACGTCGCTTCTGTTTCAAAGATTGAGAATGCACCTCCATCACGAAAGATGCCAATGATCATAATAATGGGGAAAATTCTTTAGTTTGTCGTTGTGGAGGCTAAGCCATTCACTCTCTGTGTACCACTTGGAGCAATCCTTGTCTGTGTTCTCCTTAGAAAATAAGGATGTTTTCACTTAGATGTAGAATAAAGGTCCTAATAATGATTCATCGGGTTGGGTCGGTTTTATTGAAGTTTTCCGAAATTGGATTGATCTCAAATGGTTAATTATTGATTGCATATTGGGCAGTGGTACACCGTTTAGGACTGTCGGTGCAAATGTCATTCGAAACATCAAGTTGGGACACGGCAACGACTTATTAACATTCATACTCTTTCCTTATAGATTTTCGCCAAGAAAACATCTATGTTTATGCAATTAAACGACCACAAGCCCATTACTCGTACTGACTATTTTGCTACTATATCTTTAGTCACAATATCGAAAGATCACTTCAATAACGGCGTTGATCCAAAGTAGTCTAATCTTTGGAAAGAAATCAAGTAAAGAAACTGATTTGTAGAAAATGGATTTTGCAGTACTGGCAGACCTGTGGTAAATGACGCTGTGTTTCATTTTTTTTCCTACTTAATAGTATAATCAGTGCCCTTTTCTTTTCTTTTAGATAGTCTTATTGTAAGAATTTTTATTGTCATTTCAAGTCTTATTATCTCGATTTCTACAGTTGATTTACACTCTCTTCTTACGCATATATACAGGATTTGTTAGCTGCTGGAACGGATACATCATCACTTACATTAGAATGGATAATGGCGAATTTACTAAACAACCCTGAAAAGTTAAAGAAGGCTCAAGATGAGATTGGCTTCGTTATCGGGCACGATAGTCTGTTGGAAGAATCGGATGTTTCGAAACTACCTTACCTTCAATGCATCATCTTTGAGACCCTTCGGCTAAATCCGACGGCACCACTTCTCCTCCCTCACGTGTCATTGGCTGATTGCACCATAGGAGGATATCTTGTTCCGCGTGACACTACCGTGACGGTGAATGCATGGGCTATTCATAGAGATCCTGAGTTGTGGGAGGACCCATTGAGCTTCAAGCCAGAAAGGTTCGAGGGCAGTGGGGGCGAAAAGCAACGTAAACTAATATTGCCATTCGGCCTGGGACGAAGGGCATGCCCAGGCGCACCCTTGGCTCAGCGGGTCATGGGGTGGACGTTGGGCTTACTGATTCAGTGTTTTGATTGGAAAAGAGTAAGCGAAGAAGAGATTGACATGAGGGAGGGTCCAGGGACCACCATGCCAAAAGCAATACCTTTAGAATTAATGTGTAGAGTGCGCCCTTTGGTGGAGAAGATAGTCCCTAAAGATTAAGTTGGTCGATTAATTTGTCGCGAGATAGTTCGGTGACATGCTTTCTTGTTATATGTAGTAAGAGTGCACATATAATCTTTGACTTTCAAGGTTTGTGCATTTACATTTTCCTATTTGTTTTGGAACTTTGTATGGGAGGTTCCCAGAGTGAAGAAGATGTATGGTGCTAATGTTGGCTTTGTGGATTGCTTTTGTTTAAACCTAGTGGTACTTTTCTGGAATAAATGCATCCCTTGTCAAAGTGCAGATTTCTTTTATATACTTTAATTTTCTCCTGCTAATGCAAGCCCACATGCTTCTTGATCTGCCTTCTTATCGCAAATTTCTTGCATTCGTTCTTCCACGTTTTTGCTTCCCTGCCAGTTACTCTACAAATTTAATGCAATAATATGCTTCTTCTCATCTTTTGTTGGAGATTAGCTGCGGAGAGGAAATTATTTGCTATATTAGTTACAGGCTGATGTTTTCAAAATGAACCGCCAAGTATTTATTCAAGTACTGAACAAAAATTTGACTGCATCATTGAGCAAATTCATCAATTTTCTCGTCTTGCTCACCAACTTACGATATATGTACCCAAAAATTTCAATGATCGGTGTAGCTGATTGAATGTCACTTGTGCAAATCACACATATGATGTAAAAATTGCTCTGCGTGAAGCATGGACGCCCAAAATTGTTGCCTTAAAGGTCGTTATTACACGCGTGAGAAATGGGAATTTCTTTCCAGCCAAAAAGATTTTCCACCATACACTGCATACACGTTTGAACATTTTAGTAACTTTTCAAGCTTAGGGAGTCGTTATCACACAATCACACACACCATCCAATCAACATTAAGGAAGTCGAACATCCGGCATTGCTGCACACTTCCCATACTGTGCCAACTCAGCTAAACATAAAACCACCCTAACTGGCAAAACCAAGTTACTCGCGTGTCTCCACATCTAAATCCAGAAACATAATCAAAAGAGTTCGTAAAATCCTCAAATTTGAATATGTCATAAAAGACACATAAATCAACATTTTTGAAGAAGACACTTTGCTCCAAATCCTTCTGTAAAGAGAGCAGTAAATCACTCGAACTGTTACAAAAACTGCATCCGATTGCAGAAATCACGTTCTCAAAAACTAGCTTGGTTCGAAATCCAAAACTCATCCGTTTGGTCTGAAATTAGACTATGTTACACTAAAAGATGTCGTAAACAACTTGTGTGAAGAAACTCCTTCGAAATTCGAACTCCAAGAGTTGATAAAAATCCATAGAACATTAAAAGATCATAAGTTCCAGCAAAAATAGAGGTTCTATTTTGTATAAATGAAGTTGAAATAATTCCTTTTTAAATCCTTAAAATCTCAAGTTTACTATATGTCATAGCTGAAGATGTATTAAACATTTTGTATGAAGGAATCAACTTCATAATCCCATCACATCTAGATTCGCCAAATCAGCAAACAACAATAGTTCAGCAAACATATTATAGAGAAATCCTTTGTTCTGAACTAAACCACTATCACCTATGCTAATCTAGTCTAACACTTATCTTATCAATCAACAGTCATCTAACCCTCTAAGTATAATCGCAACCTAAGAAAGGTTTGGGAAGTTGACTCACATGATCAGTAAACCAATAAGTCCACGATGACGGTGGCGCGAAGGCGACTAAAACTTGAGTTTACTTCAACTCCAAAAGAAGTTTGGATGATGATGAGAAAGCCTTGTAAGTCGCTTCCTGAGTTGCTGGTTTGAGAGCTACGTTCCTCAGCTAGAAGAATATGGATGAAAATATCTAGAAGAAGATCAAGTTGTATCTCCAACGTTCTTCTGAGAAGGGGGAAATAAGAAGCCTTGAAAGTCAAACCAAAATATCCAAAACACTTGAGTACTTGCCCCATAAGTCTTTAATTCTCATCCAATAGTAATTTCCCCTCCCAATCTTCTCCAACAAGCCAAGAATGAAGGCCAAACTGCAGCAGCCCCTCATCTACGAATTTGCACCCATTCACCTGAAGTTACATTCAAATCCTCATTAATTCAAGTTATGCTTAAATCTGTTCCGTTAAATATTATCTTTGGGTGGTGTTGAAATTTAGGATGTTATAGCACTAGAATACGAAACACGAGACATATGCTCCTCCTCCTCCTCATTATACGATGATAATTTATTTGAAAGTTTAAAGTGCTTCGCTAAAAGTGTACTTACAGATTTTGCTAACTGCATATTAATGTTAGTGGTATGCCCTAGGAACCAATTAATAATGATACTCTAACAATAATTGTGGTTTAGGTTGTGTCGGCAATATCGACATTCACTATACTTAGGTAGTCATAATGTCTTGCTAGAGACCGCTTATGACTTGTGGGCTAAAAGAGTTTTAGCACGCTGCTAATGTCTAGTGAACCTATAGGTCGCACACAATATATCGAATTAATTTATTTTATTCGGTGGATAATGACCCAAAGACTTAAGTGGGTCTCGCCCTTTTTGCTTGATAATATTTATACTCATTTTGTGGAAGAAACCCTAGAGGTTTTTCGTGAGAGTCACATATCAAGGAGAAAACATACAGAGGTGTCTGTGCTCATTGATCCGTAAGACAGTCTTGAGGATTACATGTGATCAAGCAGAAGGAACTCCATAATCTGCAAGCTAGCACTTGGGTTTGGAGATCTCAGTTTGTGTGTGTGGATACTGGTAGAGGCGCAACACTTGGGGCGCTGATCCAAACACAACCAAGCGCGAATTTGTCTACATGCAACAAAAGGTATGTCTAGAAAACTCACTTCAATTTTAATATACACATGGATCCTATTTGGGTTTCGTTTTTTCTACTACGCTTAAGAAACCAAGAAACCTAACAGTGGTATCAGAGCCGATCATGTGATATATTAAAGTTAAATTCTGCAATTTAATTAGATTGAATTGAATTACAAACCCTAATAATTTATACATATGATTTATGTGTAAAACGATCATGCAAAATCGTTCAGTGTGTATAAAACGAAATTAGGGTTAGCGAATTTGGAATATAGATTGATATGATCAATTCGAATATTTTAACGAATTTGAATTCCTGCAGTGATATGATCTGATAAGGAAACAGAATTACGAATTCTGTTCAAGGTTTGATTGCAAAGCAGCGACGGCCAAAGAAAGCGGGATTACGAATTCTGTCTTCTGGGCTTGATTTCTGTGAAGACCAGAATTACGAATTCATGGCAGCGACGGGCTTTGGAAAGTTAAGTTTCCTAAGAAATAGAATTATGAATTCTGTCTAGGTTGCGAGACCACCGCAAGGGGCTCTGCCCTTTGACCCTGCGAGGGGCGCTGCCCCTCGACCCCGCAAGGGGGCGCACGCCCCCTTGACCCCTGTATGGAATTGTTCGTTTGCTTGTTAATATTTTAAATATGATTGATGCATCTGTTTTGATAAGTGATGTTTCTTTCATGTTTGTGTTATGCATACATTCATCACTTGATAAAAATACTAAAAAGTCCCTTATAAAATTAAGTAATATGTTGATGCCTTTCCAATTATACACCTATCATGACTTGAATCGTCAAAAGATAGGTCTGCCAAAGCAGGGTGTCTTTAACTATTTGAGTAAGATGGGATTGATAACGGTTATCAATTTGTTAAAATTAGTTTACTTAACGAGACTATCAAAATAGTTTTGGGTCTTGAGGCATAAAGTTTGGGATAAGACATGAGATGTTAAACCTTGACGGATCTAGTGCGATCACCTAGAGGGGGGTGAATAGGTGATTTTAAAATCTTTTGCGGAAGTATGTATAACACAGCGTGTGAAGTGTGATATACAAGTGATATACAAAGAACTATAAACATCAACAGAGAGTTAACAGAGAAAATCAAGACACGAGGTTTATAGTGGTTCGGCTTAGCTTAAGCCTATGTCCACTCTCTCGGGCTAACAGTTCTAAGAATTACAAATCAGTTCTAAGACTTCACAAAGTCTTCTGCTCTCTCACAGCAAGTATATGTAACACTCTTTTGTTTACAATGTAAGTGCATAATAAATGGGTAGTTCTAAATATTGGAATTAAACACTCGTCAGCTTCTCGTATATATAAAAGCTTGAAATATCTCCCTTAAATACTCCTTCATGCCAATACGACCATTGACACTTTCCAAAGGAATTCTTCCAATCTACCCATTGGACAGAATCAATCAGGGAGATATCAAGCAATCTTCATATCAATATAAGAGCCCATCAATCTCGGTTGTCCATACAATCAGGATCTTGGTTTCCATAAGTGAATACTTGCCATATTTACCCAATCTTCAGAGAATCCAATATGCCAATAATAAACTTTATATCCTTGGAAGTCATCAATCTTGTTAATCCACATATATGCTGTCTGAAATCCACGAGCATCAGAGTCGTAAGAAAATCCTCTTACTCAAACAGTCGTCATGATTCCGACTTTCCAGATTTTACCAAATCTGACTTCCAGACAATACGTGTCTAATACCTTTAGATCTTAAAGATCTGAGTACCTTCAGATGTTAAAGATCTGAGAACCTTTAGACTATCCAAGTCTGACATCTCTCCAAATGATAAAGATCTGGCGACTTCCTAATCATACAAGATCTGCCAATTCTCCAGATGATAAAGATATGGCCGTGACTAAACACTTGACTCCAAGTCAAATCACAGAGTTTTGTCCTTTTGTCATAGAGTTTTGTCATCTTCAAAATTATCGATAGATCTTCCTCTAACAATCTCCCCCTTTTTTATGATGACAAAACGATCCTGCAGATTTTGGAAATATATTCTGCAACACAAAATGTTAGATAAAAATAATATCTCATAAGTGATATAATCAATCACTAGCAGATATTATATTCTCTATATAATCTGCATCCACAAGACAAAAAGTTAATCTCAACAAGTCATAATAAACTCTTAGAGAAATAACATCCCTGTCATTCAAACAGATCATATAAACGATAATGCATTCAATCAGCATCACAACTCATTCATTCATTCATCCAACCAATCAAGTAATCATCCATCTAGTCAACCTATTTGAAAAAGTTTAAAAACAACCAAAACAACCACAAAATTTGCATTTTCTCTCCCTTTTTGTCATAATCAAAAAGTTTAAGAGGGAGGAGGAACTCGATCAAAATGAAGATTGTCCAACGACTGCATAGTCTGCTCCAGCTTCTTGATCATCTCAGTCCATTTATCAACATCCACTTTCTTGTTCAACTACTGATAAAAATCTTGAACAATATAGTGGAGAGACTGAATCTACAAGTTGAAGTGGTTATGATGTTGTAGCAACTCAAGCTCCAAATCAGATTGACGAGATTTTAACTCAATAATAAGTCCAAGCAACTGTTTGAACTCGTCAGAATGATTGGGTTGTGCAAGAACGTCAGCAAAGATAGTCTGTGGATGATGATAAAAGGTATGAGCATTGGCCTATTGATATGTAGGAAAAGAGGTACTAACTCCCCCTATATTGTTGATTTGATCAGTCCATTTTCGGAAGGCGGACCGTTCATCTTCCACCGATTCCTTGCCCGTGTCGAGTGGAGATCGAACAATGATCGAATTCCCATAGTGACGAGACATATATTCAGCAACAGTAATAGTATCATCATCATCATCATCAGAATTGATATCAGGAATGTTTATTGTATTCCTCGTTGGAACTGGTGCAAACACGATTCTTTTTCCTTTATCCAAGTACTTTTCTGATGGAGTCGGTGTTGACAGAATTCTGGGCCTACTCGATTGAGGAGCATCAGTAAACGTCACCTTCTTCTCAGCAGAACTTGAAGTCTTCCTTGACATGGACATATTGGCAAGCGCTTATAAAATCCTCGTTTGATCAAGCAAAAAGTTTAAAACTTTTTGGAAGAGAGGAAAACCGAGAAAAGCAAACTGCTAGGGTTTCAGATGAACGAAGAGCTTTTGAGCGAAGAGGCAAAATCCTAATCGGTTTAAGGAGTGAGAGAGTGTCTTTCGAAATTCAAAAGAAAAACTGTATTTTTGGAAAATAAAATTTCCTAAACAACGATTTATCAATCAAGGGATGCATATATCATGCAACGATTCAAAGAGGCAAGTAAATATGCACTATGTAACGATCATACCTTAACATACTAAAAATAAAGATACAAGTTACCTTATGAGCATATGACAGGAAAAATTCATATCATATAGTCTTGAGTCATAAGATATCAAGATGATAGTGTGTCGAGACTTGGACCGTCTGAGACATTCGTAAGATCTGAATGTCGTAAGATCTGAATCATTATAAGATCTGAACCTTAATCATTAGGAGATAAGATATTCAGCTTGCTCTGAATGAATTCGAAAGAATTCTTATCCAATGACTTTGTAAAGATATCTGCAAGCTGATTCTTTGAATCAATGAAGCTGACTCTCCACATGATCCCGATAAAGTGATGTCGAATTTCAATGTGCTTTGCTCTAGAGTGCAAGATAGGATTCTTAGTTAAATCCATAGCACTGGTGCTATCACACCTGATTTCAATACATGACCTAGGAATTTTGAAGTCACGTAGTTGTTGTTTCATCCATAAAATCTATGAACAACAACTTCCAAGAGCAACGTATTCTTACTTTGCTGTTGAAAGAGTAACAATGTGTTGCTTTCTTGACAACCATGAGATAAGTCGTTGTCCAAGCAGCTAACAAGTACCTGAAGTACTCTTTCTGTTTAGCTTACAGCCTGCTAAATCAGCATCTGAATATCCGAGTAAAGTGAAGTCCTCATCTTTTGGATACCATAATCCAAACTTTGAAGTAGTTGCCACATACATTATAATTCTCTTCACAACACTGAGATGTGACTCCTTTGGATTGGATTGATATCTTGCACATAGACACACACTAAACAAAATGTCTGGTCTAGATGCTGTTAGATATAAGAGAGATTCGATCATAATCCTGTAAAGTCTCTGATCAACTTGTTTCCCATCGATGTCTTCATCAAGTTTCAAAGTACTTGATATGAGCATCTCTGTCTCCTTGCAATTTTCCAAGCCAAATTTTGACACAATCTCCTTGGCATACTTTTCCTAGTGAATGAAGATTCTTTCCTCTGATTGTTTGACTTGCAACCCCAAGAAGAATGTCAATTCTGCTTTTCGAACTCATTCTGCATCGCTTTGGAAAAGTTCTTGCAAAGTGTTTCATTTGAGGAACCAAAGATGATATCATCAACATATATTTGAACTAAGAGAAAATCTTTGCCCTCAGTCTTGACAAACAAGGTTATATCTACTTTGCCTTTCTCAAAGCCATTCTCAAGTAGGAATTTACTTAACCTTTCATACCAAGCTCTGGGAGCTTGTTTTAGACCATAGAGTGCCTTCTTTAGTTTGTACACATGATCTGGCTTCTTCGGATCTTCAAAACCATGAGGTTGCTTTACATACACCTCCTCTTGTATGAATCCATTTAGGAATGCACTCTTGACATCCATTTGAAATAACCTGAAATTTTTGTAACAAGCAAAGGCAAGCAATAAACGAATAGCTTCTAACCTTACTATTGGTGCATAAGTTTCATCATAGTCAATTCCTTCTTACTGAGAGTATCCTTTTGCAACCAGTCTGGCTTTGTTTTTGACAACTTTGCCTTTTTCATCCAATTTGTTTCAGAACACCCACTTAGCTCCAATAATATATTTTCCTTTTTGGTTTTGGAACTAACTCCCAAACATCATTGATTGCAAATTGTTTGAGCTCATCCTGCATAGCCTCAATCCAACTTTCATCCAGTAGAGCTTCATCTACACCTTTTGGTTCAACTTCAGACACAAGTGCTACTGCACTGGATTCTTCGTGTCTCTGTGCCCTTGTTCGGACTCCTTCATTAAAATCGCCAATGATAAGTTCAGTTGGATGACTGGACTTATGTCTCCAGTTTGAACGAAGAATTCTTTTGGACTCAGATGATAGATTATCATCTTCTAGTTGTTGAGCTTCCTCATGAGAGTTCATGGTTGAGAAGTCTTAAGAATGATTTGGAATATCAAGATGTGGTTGAAGTGAATGTAATTGAGTATCTTCATGAAACTTGACATTCATTGACTCTTCCACATTTGAGTTCTTTTGTTAAAGACTCTGTAGTCTTTGCTTGTCATGGAGTATCCAAGAAAGATTCATTCATCTGACTTCATATCAAACTTACCAACATAATCATTAGGATTCTTTAGTATAAAGCAACTGCAGCAAAAAATACGAAAGTAGGAAACAATAGGTTTCTTATCCTTGTAAATCTCATAAGGTGTTTTTTCCAGGATAGGCCTGAGATAAACTCTGTTGATGATGTAACAAGCTGTAGATACAGCTTTAGCCCAGAATTGAGAAGGCATGTAACTCTCTATCAGCAGAGTTTTGGCCATCTCTTGCAATGACATGTTCTTCCTTTCCACAACTCCATTTTGTTCAGGCGTATATAGAGATGAGAACACATGTTCGATCCCTATATCATCACAAAACTTGGCAAAATCTTAATTTTAAAATTCTCTTCCATGATTAGTACGAATCCATGAAATAATATAACTTTTCTCATTTTGAACTTTCTTGGTAAACTTGGAGAAGTAAGTGATAGCATCAGACTTACTTGCCAAGAAATAAACCCAAGTGAACCGAGAGTAATCATCAACTATTACCAGACAATAAGTCTTCCCTCCAATACTCTGAGTTCGAGTAGGTCGAAACAAGTCCATGTGAAGCAGCTGTAAAACATGGTCAGTTGATACTTGATTTATCAACTTATAAGAACTTCTGATATGTTTTCCCAACACACAGGATGTGCAAGAATTGCTCTTTTGAAATACCAAACTGGGAAGGCCACGAACAATCTTCTTGGAAGAAATCTTGGCAATCTGTTTCATGTCAGCATGTCCAAGTCTTCTATGCCACAGATTTATCTCATCCTGAATAGATAACAGACACTGCGAGCTATCTGGATTTATATCAAGTAGATAAATATTTCCATGACGCTTACCCGAGAAGAATTGTGAAGTTTCCTTGCTAGAACCACAACAAATACCCTCTTGAAACTGAATTTTGAAACCAGCATCACACAGTTGACTAATAATGATAAGATTATAGTTTAAACCTTTCACCAAAGAAACATCCTTGATAATCAGATTCCCAATTTGCACAGTTCCACATCCAACTATCTTTCCTTTGCTTTTACATCCAAAAGAAACTTTCCCTCCATCTGTTTTGACTAACTCAATAAAGCAGCTCGAATCACCTGTCATATGCCTTGAACACCCATTGTCCAGGTACCACTTTATTTTGCTCTCGATGGTAACCTGTTAACAAGAAGATTACTCACTTTTTCTTTGGTACCCAGACTTTCTTGGGTCCTGTATAGTTCGTATAAGCAAAGTTTGACCAGTTTTTCTTCACTGATCTTCTCACCAAAAGACAATCTCTTTCAAGATGTTCTGAGCAATTGCATTTGGAGCACTTCAAAGAACTTGTTCCAATAGGCTTCACAAAAACTTTTTGAAAATGATTTTTGTAAACAACCTTTGAAGGTTTTCGTTCAAGCCTTTCCTTTACCTTTGGAAAATCAATCAAAGGATAGTTTCAGGGGTCATACCCAAAACCGGCTTTATTAAAATAAGGTCTTTGAATTGAAAGAAGTTTATCAAGCTTTTCTGAACCATTTGAAAACTTCTTTGAAAGATTTGAAAAGTCTGCTTTGAGACAAACAACTTGCTTTTCAAGAGAATTGGACTTCTCCTTCGTAGCCGCTAGTTTTTCACTTAAACTTTCAAATTTTTCAGACCAAATATTTTCCTACTTTTGAAGTCTCAAGTTCTCATTCTTTAGCTCAGAAATTCTTTTCAAAGAAGATTCCAGACTTGAGTATAACTCATCAATGTACTTAGATACTTTAACATGAATTTGGAAGTTACTGACCTCATCATCTTGATCTGAGTTTGCATCGGAACTTGCTCATGAATCCGAATTTGATCGTGCCATCAAGCAGATGTTCCCAAATTCATCATCACTGTCAGCATCACTCCAGGATTCTACTTTGAGTGCTTTCTTGTGTCTTTCATTTCTTCCATTGCTTTGATTCAGTAAAGGACAATTGGGTTTAATATGTCCTTTCTACCTACAATTGTAACACGTTACTTCATTATTTGATTCTTTGTTCCAAGACTGTCTGTTCTGAAAGTTTTGTCTAGGCTGTGTTTTTTGGAAGTTTTGCTCAGGATGTCTTCTCTGGAAATATTGAGAGCTAGAATTTCCTGAGTTGAATCTTCTTCCTCTATTGTTCAATTTCTTGAACTTCTTCATTAGAAGAGCCATCTCTTCATCATCTAAAGTCTCATTTGATCTTGCAACATGAAATTCTTCATTAGATTTTAAAGCTATGGATTTCTTACCTTTCAAGTCTGATTGTTCATCAGATCTTTCCATTTCGTAAGATTGGAGAGTTCCAATCAGCTCATCAACAGATAGAGGTTGAATTCTCTGTGTCTTTCTGATAGTGATTTTCACTTGGTCCCATTCACTTGAAAGTCCACGTAGTAACTTGTTGACTTTCATCGGTCTAGAAATAATTTGATCTTGATATGCGAGACCATTGACAATCTTTGTGAAACGACTAAACATATCAGAAATGCTTTCTCCAAACTTCATTTTGAAGGTTTCGTATTGACCAAGTAGAATGTTGATTCTTGTCTCCTTGACTCGGTTAGTTCCTTCAAAAGTGATGTTCAACCTTTCCCATATTTATTTAGCTGTTGCACAAGAAGAGATACGATTATATTCTGTAGGAGACAAAGCACAATATAATGAATAAATAGCTTTAGAATCAATGTGTTGTCTTCTGATGAATTCAACTTGATTCATCTCTCCAGCTTCACAGCATTTTTCTGTAAATTTGATGTAGAATTGGGATTTACTCATCTTTCAACAACATCCCATTTCAGTGGATCTTTGGATCTCAGGAATGCTCTCATTTTGTTTGTCCAGATATTGTAGTCCTTTCCATCAAAGTAAGGTGCTCTGGCAAAGTTCTGTCCTTCCATCACTCCTGGCACAAACACACTAGACATAGAACTTTAGCTTAGAAGTAAAACACTTCAGAAACAAGCACGAGGCTTTGATACCAATTGAAAGATCTAGTGCGATCACCTATAGGGGGTGAATAGGTGATTTTAAAATCTTTTGCAGAAGTATGTCAAACACAGCGTGTGAAGCATGATATACGAGTGATACACGAAGAACTATAAACACAAACA
This sequence comes from Melaleuca alternifolia, assembly GCA_019926035.1. Classification (NCBI taxonomy): domain Eukaryota; kingdom Viridiplantae; phylum Streptophyta; class Magnoliopsida; order Myrtales; family Myrtaceae; genus Melaleuca; species Melaleuca alternifolia. The sequence goes on from JAGKPW010000084.1 coordinate 750,116, forward strand.
GAGAGTTAAGAGAGAAAATCAAGACACAAGGTTTATAGTGGTTCGGCTTAGCTTAAGCCTACGTCCACTCTCTTGGGTTGACAGCCTATTGGCTGGATTCCACTATGAATCAAAAGAGTTACAAATCAATTCTAAGACTTCACGAAGTCTTCTGCTCTCTCACAGCAAGTATATGTAACATTCTTTTGTTTACAATGTAAGTGCATAGTAAATGGGCAGTTCTAAACTTTGGAATTAAACTCTCGTCAGCTTCTCGTATATCGAATAGCTTGAAATATCTCCCTTAAATACTCCTTCATGCCAATATGACCATTGGCACTTTCCAAAGAAATTCTTCCAATCAACCCGTTGGACATAATCAATCAGGGAGATATCAAGCAATCTTCATATCAATATAGGAACTTATCAATCCTGGTCACCCATACAATCAAGTTCTTGGTTTCCATAAGTGAATACTTGCCATATTTACTCGATCTTCAAAGAATCCAATATGCCAATAATAAACTTCATATTCTTGGAAGTAATCAATCTTGTTAATCCATATATATGCTGTCTGAAATCCACGAGCATCAGAGTCCTAAGAAAATCCTCTTAACCAAACAATCGTCATAATTCCGACATCCCAGATTTTACCAAATTTGACTTGCAGACAATACGTGTCTAATACCTTCAAATCTTAAAGATCTGACTACCTTCAGATGTTAAAGATCTGAGAACCTTCAGACTATCCAAGTCTGACATCTCTCTAGATGATAAAGATCTGGCGACTTCTAGATCATACAAGATCTGCAAATTCTCCAGATGATAAAGATATGGCCGTGACTAAACACTTGACTCCAAGTCAAATCACGGAGTTTTGTCCCTTTGTCATCTTCAAAATTATCGATAGATCTTCCTCTAACAAACCCAATAACCAAGAGTTGTATTTGATACAATTGACAAAGAGTTGTCTACCTAAATAATTGAAACTTGAGCGGTAAGCCAAAGTTTACTTGAGTTTTTGTGAAATTGGTCCACTATACTGATAAGGACATATTTTACAGAAGTATAGTAAAATTTTATGGTAAATATCATTAATGAACAATTCACTTTGCATGTTTGTTGTAGATAATGGCAAGCAATTCTACATCGAATTTTTCACTGCGATCTGTTCTTGAGAAGGAAAGATTGAATGGTTCAAACTTCCTGGACTAGTATAGAAGCTTGAGAATTGTTCTTAAGCAAGAGAAAAAGGAATATGTCCTGGAGAAACCACTCCCTAATGTGGCATCTGCTTCTAATACCTCCCATGCTGAAAGGAATGCTTACCAAAAGCATAAAGATGATGCATTGGATACATCTTGTTTAATGATAGCTACCATGAACTCAGACTTTCAGAAGCAGTTTGAGAACGTGGATGCCTATGATATGATCATGAGCCTGAAAAGTTTATTTCAGGATTAGGCACGCACTGAAAGGTACCAGACGGTAAAGGCATTAATTGAGTGCATGTTAGCTAGTGGGAGCTTAGTCAGCCTGCATGTCATAAAGATGATTGGTTTCATTGAAAACCTGGAGTGGCTGGGCTCTCCCATTAGCCAAGAGTTGGCTACTGATATTATTCTTCAATCTTTGACTCATGATTATGACATGTTTGTTATGAACTATAACATGCATAATCTGAATAAGTCTTTGACTGAACTACATGGGATGCTCAAAACTGCTGAGCAAAATATTAAGAAGGACCCCACCCCTAATGTCCTCATGGTTCAAAAGGGGAAAGGCTTTAAGAAGCCAGTTGGTAAGGTCAAGGAACAAGGTAAGGGTCTTAAGCCTAAGCCTCAATCCAAGACCAAGCCGGGTCCGGCTACTGATGTTGTCTACTTCCATTGTGGTGGCAAAGGACATTGGAAGAGAAATTGCAAGAAATATTTGGAGGATCTAAAGAAGAAGAAGGGAAGTGAGACTTCCCCTTCAGGTATTTATGTTATAGAAGTAAATGTTACTACTAATTCTACTTCATGGGTATTAGATACCGGTTGTGGTGCTCACATTTGTATGAATGTATAGGGACTAAAACAGAGTAGACCAATTGCAAAAGGTGAAGTCGAGCTGCCTGTTGGAAATGGAGCAAAAGTTATTGCATTAGCCGTAGGAACATATGATATAGCTTTACCTTCTGGCATGATTTTAGAACTAAATAATTGCTACTATGTACCTACTATACGCATGAATATTATTTCTGTTTTTTGTTTGGACAAGGATGGTTTCTGTTTTGATATAAAGAACAATAGTTGTTCAATTTATCTTAATGGATTATTTTATGGTAGAGCCCATAATGTGGATGGGATATATGTTCTGAATCTTGATGTATCAGTTTATAACATGAACACAAAAAGGTTCAAATCTAATGATTTGAATCCAACCTACCTATGGCATTGTTGACTAGGTCACATAAACGAGAAACGAATTCACAAGCTCCATAATGATGGGCTATTAAATTCATTTGATTTTGAATCGTTTGATACATGTGAATCTTGTTTAATTGGAAAGATGACAAAATCTCCTTTTACTAACCAAAGTGAAAGGGCAAAAGAGTTATTGGCCCTTATACATACTGATGTGTGTGGATCACTAAGTTCTACTGCAAGAGGAGGTTATCAATACTTCATTACATTTACTGATGATTTCAGTAGATAGGAATATGTTTATTTGATAAAACACAAATCTGAGTCATTTGAAAAGTTCAAGGAATTTCAGAATAAAGTACAAAATCAGTTTGGCAAGAATATCAAGGTTCTTCGATTTGATCGATGAGAAGAATATTTAAGCCAAGAATTCAATGACCATCTCAAAGAATGTAGAATTGTTTCACAACTTACTCCGCCCGGAACACCACAATGGAATGGTGTCTCTGAAAGGAGAAATGGAACTTTATTAGACATGGTTCTATCTATGATGAGTTATTCAGATCTTCCATTATCTTTTTGGCGATATGCGCTTGAGACAGCTACTGTCACACTAAATAGAAGTCCATCAAAAGCTGTAGTGAAGACACCACATGAGATGTGGACGGGAAAGGTTCCTAGTGTGTCATTTATAAAGATTTGGGGTTGCGAAGCTTTTGTAAAGCGTTTAATTTTTGATAAGCTTGGACCCAAATCAGATAAATGCTTCTTTGTAGGATATCCTAAGGTAACAAAAGGATATTACTTTTATAACCCATCAGAGACCAAAGCATTTGTTGCTCGAAACAGTGTCTTTTTAGAGAAAGAGTTTCTTACTAAAAGAACCAATGGGAGTAAGGTAAACCTCGAAGAAGTTATTCTACCACAAGAGGATGTCCCGATTCACGAAGAACCTCGATTAGATCTACAAAGAGTTGTAGAGTCTGCTCTAGTGGCACCTATAGTTCGTAGGTCTGAAAGAACACACCGTGAGCCTATGATATAGACCGAGCATCGTCATCTTTTGTTAATAGAAAATGATGAGCTTACGACTTATACAAAAGCTATGATGGGCCCAGACTTCAATATATGGCTTCAGGCCATGAAATCCGAAATGGACTCAATGTATGAAAACTAAGTTTGGACTTTGGTTGATCCACCCGAAGGTGTCAAACCTATAGGGTGTAAGTGAGTTTTCAAGAAGAAAACTGATATGGATGGAAACGTTTACATCCATAAAGCAAGACTGGTCGCTAAAGTTGTAAACAAACTCATGGTATTGACTATGACGAGACCTATTCGCCAGTTGCTATGCTTAAGTCCATTCGGATTATCCTAGCATTTGCTGCATATTATGATTATGAGATATGGCAAATGGATGTAAAGACGGCTTTTCTAAACGGAAACCTAGAGGAGGCTGTGTATATGACACAACCTGAAGGCTTTACATCACCTGATAACGCTAGGAAGATATGCAAGCTTCAACGTTCTATTTATGGACTGAAGCAGGCATCACGGAGCTGGAATATTCATTTCGATGAAACTGTCAAAGAGTTTGGCTTCATCAGAAACAAAGAAGAATCTTGTGTATACAAAAAATCTAGTGGGAGAGCAATTGTGTTTCGAGTGTTGTATGTGGATGACATACTACTCATTAGAAACAACATTCCTATGCTTCAGTCAGTTAAGACATGGCTAGGAAAATGTTTCTCTAAGAAGGACATGGGAGAGGCAAACTATATCTTGGGAATCAGGATATATAGAGATAGATTAAAGAGACTTATTGGACTGAGTCAAAGTACATATATTGACAAAGTCATTAATAGTTTTAACATGCAAGATTTCAAGAAAGGTTTTCTCCCAATGACACATGGCATAAGTCTTAGCAAGACTCAATGTCCTTCTTCACAAGAGGAGTGAGACCGCATGAGTAGGATTCCTTATGCATCAGCTGTTGGATCCATCATGTATGCGATGTTGTGCACTCGTCCTGATGTTGCTTGTGCTTTGAGCATGACAAGCAGATACCAATTAGATCCAGGAGAATCTCACTGGATAGCTATCAAAAATATCCTTAAGTACTTAAGAAGAATTAAGGATCTATTCTTAATCTATGGAGGTGAAGAACAGATAACTGTAAGTGGTTACACAGATTCTAGTTTCCAAACCGACAAAGATGACCTTCGATTGTAGTCAGGATTTATCTTTTGCGTAAATGGTGGAATGGTGTGCTGAAAGAGTTCCAAATATGACACTGTTGCAGATTCTACAACAGAAGCTGAGTATATTAGTTCTTCAGAAGCATCAAAGAAAGTTGTTTGGATTCGAAAGTTCATACAAGAACTGGGAATCATTCCCACTAGTATGAATCCAATGGATCTCTATTGTGATAGCAATGGGGCTATATCTTTGGCTAAAGAGCCTAGGTCTCACTAAAAGACCAAACAGATACTTAGGAAGTTTCACCTCATTCAAGAATTCATTGAAAAAGGTGATATCAAGATATGCAAAGTTGCAATTGAGTTGAATGTTGCTGATTCGTTGACAAAGGCTCTTCCACAGCCTAAGCATGAGCGTCATTATAACGCTTTAGGTCTTAAACACATTAGTGAGTGGTCTTGATGTGAGTGGGAGCATATGTAACATACGTTTTTATTGTTCATTAATGGGATAGATGATATATTTGATTTCGATTTATTTATGTTATTAAATGTGAAATATTAATCCCTTGAATATTGAATATCCTTAATAGATAATCAAATGCATGATTTGATCGTAAAATTCTATTAATAGAATGGCTATTAATATTTTCAATGTCCATAGTCAATTGTCATTGTGCATTGGGATGTCAATGGCGTTTGAGACTAGCATGTGAGTCAACTAATGACCAAGTTTCAGGGGTCATGATTATAGATATATAAAGTTGATCACGTGGAATACATGTTAGAAAACATTGTATTGGACTGATCCGCTATGATAATACTGTAGGATTGTTATATAATGTCATAAGTATTTCTCATCACAATTATAGAGTATAGTCCTTTGACCTGAATCTATCATGATTTCCTAGACGTGAATTGTAATGCTTTAACATTACCAAACGTCAGCTATAACAAGTTACTATAAAGGTTTTGATTAGGCATGTCATGAATCGTGCTGAGGGATATGTGTAGACAAGATGGGATTTGTCCCTCTCATATAACGAGAGTATGATATCCTGGCCTCCCGTAGAGTTGTGATTGTGAAAAGATGGCCATCTCAAGTAAGTTGAAGAGTCAACTACTTGGTTTGACAATCGAGTTGCGGTATCGGGAAAAATGAGTTTGAGCTATATAAGGTTGACACTTATCCTACCTTATGCTTTACTCGGATATCTAGTGACAAAGGGACTTAGTTTGTATGATTGGTTCTAGTGTAAGTGGGAGATTGTTAGTGGTCTGCCCTAGGAACCAATTAATAATGATACTCTAACAATAATTGTGGTTTAGGTTGTGTCGACAAGACATTCACTATATTTAGGTAGTCATAATGTCTTACTAGAGACCGCTTATGATTTGTGGGCTAAAAGAGTTTTAGCACGCTGCTAATGTCTAGTGAACCTACAGGGTCGCACACAATATATCAAACTGATTTATTTTATTCGGTGAATAATGACTCAAAGACTTAAGTGGGTCCCGCCCTTTTTGCTTGATAATATTTATACTCCTTTTGTGGAAGAAGCCATAGAGGTTTTTCGTGAGAGTCACATATCAAGGAGAAAACATACAAAGGCGTTTGTGCTCATTGATCCGCGAGACAGTCTCGAGGATTACAGGTGATCAAGCAGAAGGAACTCCATAATCCGCAAGCTAGTACTTGGGTTTGGAGATCTCAGTTCGTGTGTCTGGATACCGATAGAGGCGCAACACTTGGGGCGCTAATCCAATCACAACAAAGCGTGAATTTGTTTGCATGCAGCAAAAGGTATGTCTAAAAAACCCACTTCAATTTTAATATACACATGGATCCTATTTGGGTTTCGTTTTTTCCGCTACATTTAAGAAACCAAGAAACCTAACAATTAAAACATGCCACAATCTTGTCAATATATTTCTTCTGAGATAGATGTAATAATCTTGCATTCCTTTCATGCAAAATCACCATGCCCAAAATTTTCTTCGCTGCACCTAAATCTTTCATTTCAAACTCAGCACTCAACTGACTTTTCTGCACATCAATATCAAACATACTTTTAGCTGCTATCAACATGTTGCTTATATCAAAGACCCATCATCTAGTCTCCTAAAGTAAACACAGCTATCCATCTAACTCTTCGAATAGTTTTGACAAGCCATGAAAGCATCAAAACGTTTATACCACTCACTAATGTGTTTCCCTACCAGGATAATCCGAATGGACAAGCAAACATGATCTTCCTTACAAATATTGCTTATGCTTTGATTGTTTCAGTCCATACAAAGATTTTTTCAACAAGCAAACATGATCTTCCTTACCAGGAATAGCAAATCCCTCTAGTTGCCTCATGTAAATCTGCTCCTCCAACTCACCGTAAAAAAAATGACGTTTTCATATCAAGCTGCTCTAGCTCAAGATCCTGCGAAGCAACTAAGACAAGGAAAACACGAATAGAAGTACGCCTTACCACAAGAGAAAACACCTCGTTGTATTAAATGCCCTCCCACTGAGTATACCCCTTCATGACAAACCTCGCCTTATACCTTGCTGCTTTGACTCCGGGAATGCCTTCTTTCTATTTGTAAACCCATTTGCATCCGAAAATCTTATGGCTCTTGGGTACTTTAACTAGTTCCCATGTCTGAGTGATTCCATCTCTTCACTCATAGCCCTTAGCCACTACAACGATTCAGAATTAGTCATCGCTCAGAGTAAGACAAAGGCTCATCTTTCTCCACCTCATCACCTACAATCAAAGCATAAGCAATATTTGGATATCCACAATGTACAGGTGGTTTGATTTACCTTTGCTATCTTCCCTCGACTATACTATGCTGCGGCTCTACTGGTTGTTCAATATCACCGACATCATAACTACGGCCTCATATGCAGTCTCAACTTCTGTCACCTCTGAGGTCTCTAGAGTCTCCACCTGAAACTCCACCTCACTACTGACACCATGATTTGTATGCTTTGCTGGTAGTGTCTAGGGACTCCACTTTCGAAGCATTGCAATCTCGTCGAAGATCACACCTCTGCTAATCATAAACTCGGGTGCTCTAGGATCAGTGCACCACAGCCAGTAGCCTTTCACCCCATGTGCATAACCCATAAATATGCACTTCTTTGACCTTGGCTCAAGCTTACCATCACTCGCATGAGCATACGCAAGACATTCAAATATACGTAGTTCGGGATAATCAATAGGTTTCCCTGACCATACTTCCTATGTAATACTCCACTCTATAACAGATGATGGAGATATATTTATCAGGTAACAACCCAAGTTCACTGCTTCGGCCCAAATTTCCTTACCAATTCTAGCATGTGAAAGCATGCTTCGAGCCCACTCAAGTAGAGTTTTGTTCTTCCATTCTCCACACCATTCTGCTGTGGTGTCCCAGGTACCGTGTGATGTCTTACAATACCTTCTCTCTCATAGAACTTGGTAAAATCTTTACCATAGAACTTCATGTCGTTATCAGTTCTCGGACACTTGATCTGTTTATCTAACTGCTTCTTAAACTTCTTAAATCGATCAAACACATCAGATTTGTGCTTTAAAAAAGTATACCCATACCTTCCTAGAATAGTCATCGATAAAAGTCAGTATATAACGGGCACCTCCTTTTGAAGAAACCGGAGATGGGCCCCAGACGTTTGAATGAATATACTCAACTAGCTACTTTGTCGAATGAATACATGTAGTAAACTTAATTCTGAGCCGCTTCCCAAAGTTACAATGCTTGCATAAGTCTAACTTAATTGTCTTCTAACCCTTTAGTAAACCTCTATCACTCAGAATCGTCATACCTGCCTCACTCATGTGCCCCAAACCCATATACCATAACTGAGTCAAGTCAGAGTTTGACTCACCTGATAAAACTGCAGTAGCTCCTGTCACGGTCTTTCCTAGTAGATGATAGAGAGAATTCTCCTTCTTCCCTTTCATCACTGTCATGGCACCTCGAGAGATCTTCAGCACTTCACCTTCAACAGTGTATTTACACTAGATATCATTGAGTGTCCCCAGAGAAATAAGGTTCTTCTTGAGCTCCGGTACATGTCTGACATCTGTCAATGTACGAACTACACCATCATGCATCTGAATATGAATTGTCCCTATCCTTACAACCTTACAGGTTGTGTTTTCCCAAAAGAACTCTACCACTATTTGCAATCTAGTAGATAGTAAAACAGTTCTTATGAGGCATCATATGATAAGAACATCCCGAATCTAGCACCAATTCATCTCCTAACGAAGTAGTAGTCACGCATAAAACAGCTTCAGCATCACTATTGCTCCCATCGGCAACGTTTGCCACACTGCTTGTGCCATTCTGCCTATCAGTTTTATTCCTCCACTTTGCACAATCTCTCCTGATGTGCCTTTCCTCATGACACTCAAAACACTTCACTCATCTCTTGGACTTTCTATGGCAAGATTTTGATATGCTTTTACCTCCGCTGCTACTGGACCCCCGATGTTGCTCGTTACCCCGAATCACTAGTCCTCGCGCTACATCATGCGCCAGACTGTCATCTTGCAACTTTCTCTACCACTTTTAGAAAACAAGGTGGATTTTACCTCTTTTGAGGTAATTGTAGTACGCCCCTGCAAACAATGAATCGGTAAAGTGCTCCCATGACTCTGGAAAAGAAGCTAGCAACATCATGCCCTGCTCTTCATCATCAAGTGTCTTATCGACGTTCTTCAAATCCATCATGAGTTTATTAAATTCATCTATATGGGTTCTAATAGACGTACCTTCAGTATATCTGAATTGGAACATCCTTTTCAAAATGTACAAGTGATTGTTCAAATCCTTCGTTATATAGAGTAACTAAAGTTTTCCCACAACGCTGCAGCATCCTTCTCCTAGCCTACCTCTATTAACACTTCATCTGATAAATTCAACATGATTTGACTCCTAGCTTTCCTCATTAACACATCCTTATCATAATATTTCATTGTGTCGGGCAAATTATCCATGCCCTCTAATGTTTCTGCCAAACCTAGAGTTGTCGATAACGCTTCCATCTTGAGACTCCACAATCCAAAGTTGTTCCTTCCATTAAACTTCTCAATTTCAGTTTTTACTCTAAACACAATTGCAATCACAAGATATCCAGATAATAATCATACAAGCCAACAAAGCCCCAAATCACAATCCAAAATATCTGACCCAACTCTGATACCAATTGTTGTAAACTAATGCAAAAACTAATGAGGATCTTGCGATTTACGTCAGCGCGAAATCGCCAGAGAAGTAAACGAGAAATAATTAGGACATCAGAAATTTACGTGGTTAAGTCCAGTATCGGTACCTATGTTCACGGGAGAGCTAGCAAGAAAAAATCCACTATAATCGAAGAATCGGATTACGATCGCTAAATACGCTCATAATTCCCACACCTTAGATTATACCCAATCCTAAGTGTTTATAATTTAACAACTCAATCGGATAAAAAAAATAATTTCATGAACTTATTCAGAACGTAAGGCCACACGAAGAAAAACCCACGAAGAAGGCCCCCTACCATGCTCCACAGTGCGGCTCCTCTTTTTCTTTTCTTCTGTGCAGCTTGGTCTCCTTTTGTGCGGCTACTGCGCATTGACTCCTTCAATCACAAAAGTGCACCAAAAAACCCTTCTTTCTTTGTTATTTTATTCTCCTAGGCATGTGGTCTTAGTACGTTCACCGTTGACCGCGCATGAAGCAGAACACTTCTTTCCTCTTTTGTTTTACTGACCCAAGGCCCCCACGTTTCCTTTTGAGCAAAAGAAATCTGATTGTGTTAATTTTGATGCGAGGAAACTGCTTTTAATTTTATTTCCTTTTTTATGCAGTTTACTTATTTTAAATTCGAAATATAATTTAATAATTATCAATGAAAAACATTATTAATTATTTCAAAACAAAAATTAGTTTCCAATATTGTAAGTTTCGGTAGGAAATAACTTAAGAATTTTTTTTCGTTGACTCATTTTAATAAAGGAAGTAAACATTAAAAAATAAGGAAAACGTTTCTGTAAAATATACAAAATCCAAGTCAATAGTTTAAATCTTTTCATTATGCTTACTAGCATTTTGCTTATTCACTTCACTCGTGATTTATATTATTATATGATGAAAATAAATCGAATTAATTCAAAAGGCCACAACGTGTTGTTTCATTTCTTACGTGCTAATCCATGAAAGAGTTCACGGATCAGATTGCGTCTTCAAGATAGGTTGCGAATCGTTCAAACTAAAGCTAATTCAGTATTTAAAAAATGATTTCAAAAGCCCCCTAGTTGTCTATTCTTTAAGTTCTCCTACTGTTCTTGCAGCAATATTTAAAGTGATGTTATCCTTCTCCCTCGTCAAAAAATCCAGACCCCACGGATGAAGCACCGAAACGTCATCGATGACGATATCATCTCATCATAGTGAGACAGGTTTCAATTTCTTATGCTTAGTGCTACAATTAAAGCGTACGGGCAATTATCCTTGGGAGGGGATTCTGACATGATTTTCAATTGATAAAAAGGTTATCCAAAAAATAGGAATTATCAGTAAATATAAAACGCATGGTAATATGAATTGATAGGATACTTCTGTCACATTATATAAATGCCCACGACTTTACTGACACTTTTTCCACGAACTTTAACATCATCGAAAATTCCTTAAATTTTACATATATATTTTGTAGGAAATAAAACATAGATTTCAAGCATTACCATCCCATACATGAATTTGGAATGTGGTTGAACATGAAGTATGAAGCACAATGTAATCAATGACGACATCATCTCAAGGTAGTGAGATCGCTTTCAACTTCTTCTGCTCATCTCTAATAATAAAGCATAGGGACAATTACGTCATCACAAAGGTCAACCACCAAGTGTTCCTTGCAATTCATGAAAGTTTTGATCTAAAATGGCTTCAACAATATTAACTTATAACACCACCTCATTTTTTTTGCAATTCTTTTCCTTTGATAACATGTTGTTACATTTATTAAATTAGCAAAATAATTTTACAATAGATTACGCCTCTTCGAGGCTTCCAGGAATTAGGATTTGGCCTCTGGTCTCTATATATACGTACAGCCACATGTGAAGAACCTCCACCAGCAATTCGTAACTCGAAGCAAAGAAAAAACAATGGAAAACACAGTTCTGTATGCGATCCTCCTCGCTGCCCTCTCTCTAGTTCTTCTCCACTTCTTCCTAAAAAGAGAACCGAAGAACCTCCCTCCATCCCCTCCTTCTCTCCCCATCGTTGGCCACCTCCACCACTTGAAATCGCCCCTCCACAGGACCCTCCACGGCCTCTCCACTAAGTATGGTCCCATCATGAACCTCTGGTTCGGGGTCCGCCGGTTTGTGGTCGTGTCGTCGCTGCCGCTGGCCGAGGAGTGCTTCACCAAGAACGACATCGTGCTCGCCAACCGCCCTAAGGTGTTGGTCGGCCAGCACTTCGGCTACGACTACACCACTATCATATCGGCGTCCTATGGTGACAACTGGCGCAACCTCCGGAAGATGGCCACCATCGAGGTTCTCTCGTCGCACCGCCTCAATGTGCTCTCCCACGTGCGGAGGGACGAGATCCGGCGGCTGATGCTCCGGCTGGCCAGGGGCGGTTTCGGGTCCCACCACCGGGTCGAGCTCAAGACTCTCTTGTCGGAGCTGACGTTCAACATCATGATGAGGATGATTGCGGGGAAAAGGTACTACGGGGAGGGTGTGAACGTGGACGAGGCCGAGGCGAGGGAGGCGAGGGAGGTGATTAAGCAGATTGTTGAAAATGACGGGACAAGTTACGCAGGCGACTTCCTGCCCATACTGAAGTTGGTCGATTACAATGGGGTCAAGAAGAGGGTGGTGGAGCTGAAGGAGAAGATCGATGCGTTCATCCAGGGGTTGGTCGACGAGCACCGGAGGAAGAAGGGCGATCCGGAGCTCGCGGACAGCATGATCAGTCATCTCCTACGTCTGCAAGAGCCTCAGCCGAAAGACTATTCGGACCTCATGATCAAAGGGCTTGTCGTCGTAAGCATCTCTCTTATTCCTCTCTCTACATCCATCTTCTGTTATTTCTTTCTTTTAGATAGTCTTATTGTAAGAATTGTTATTGTCATTTGAAGTCTTATTATCTCGATTCCTACAGTTGATTTACACTCTCTTCTTACGCATATATGCAGGATTTGTTAGCTGCAGGAACCGATACATCATCACTTACATTAGAATGGATAATGGCAAATTTACTAAACAACCCTGAAAAGTTAAAGAAGGCTCAAGATGAAATTGACTTCGTTATTGGGCACCATAGTCTGTTGGAAGAATCGGATGTTTCAAAACTACCTTACCTTCAATGCATCATCTTTGAGACCCTTCGACTAAATCCGACGGCACCACTTCTCCTCCCCCACGTGTCATCGGCTGATTGCACAATAGGAGGATATTTTGTTCCGCGCGACACTACTGTGACGGTGAATGCATGGGCTATTCATAGAGATTTAAAGTTGTGGGAGGACCCATTAAGCTTCAAGCCAGAAAGGTTCGAGGGGAATGGGGGCGAAAAGCAACGTAAGCTAATATTGCCTTTCGGCCTAGGACGGAGGGCATGCCCAGGCGCACCCTTGGCTCAGCGGGTCATGGGATGGACGTTGGGCTTACTGATTCAGTGTTTTGATTGGAAAAGAGTAAGCGAAGAAGAGATTGACATGAGGGAGGGCCCAGGAACCACCATGCCAAAAGCAGTACCTTTAGAATTAATGTGTAGAGTGCGCCCTCTGGTGGAGAAGATAGTCCCTAAAGATTAAGTCGGTCGATTCATTTGCCGCGAGATAGTTCGGTGACATGCTTTCCCGTTATATGTAGTAAGAGTCCACATATAATCTTTGACTTTCAAGGTTTGGGCATTTTAATTTTTGTATTTGTTTTGGAACTTTGTAGGGGAGGTTCCCAGAGTGAAGAAGAAGGATGGTGCTAATGGTGTTTTGTGGATTGCTTTTGTTTAATCCTAGTAGCACTTTTCTTGAATAAATGTATCCCTTCTTAAAGTGCAGATTTCTTTTATATACTTTAATTTTCTCTTGCCAATGCAAGGCCACACGCTTCTTGATCTGCCTTCTTATCGCAAATTTCTTGCTTCGTTCTTCCACGTTTTGCTTGGGATCAAGTTACTCTTCTTGCATAATGGTTCTACAAACTTAATGCAACAATATGTTTCTTCTCATTTTTTGTTGGAGATTAGCTACGGAGAGGAAATTATTTGCTATATTAGTTAGAGGCTGATGTTTTCAAAATGCAACGCCGTGTATTTATTCAAGTACTCAACAAATATTTTACTTCATCATTGAGGAAATTCATCAATTTTCTGGTCTCGCTCACCAACTTACGATTTATTATGGCAAGTGGTAATACTATTCGTACCTAGAGATCTCCATAATCGATGTAGCCGATTGAATGTCACTTGTTTAAATCACACATAATGTATAAATTGCTCTGCGTTAAGCATGGACGCCCAAAATTTTTGCCTTTAAGGTCATTATTACACATTTGTGTGAAATTGGAATTTCTTTCCAACCAAAAAGATTTTCCACCATGCAGTGCATACACGTTTGAAAATTTTAGTTACGGGTGAGCATATTCCCGGTTCCAATTATATGGAACCGGGAATTTTCAGTTCAGTTCCCGGTTTCGGGGTGGAACCGTTCGGACCAGATCGGAATTATTTTTATTTATAAAAAAATCTAATCAAATCATGTGCTCCCACGAACGAAGGACATCATATGACCTGCTCTGTAACAACCCAATTTTCTCTCTCCCTCTACTCTCTCCTAATTTTCCCTTTGTCTCTTTTCTCTTTCTTCCTTTTTCGTTTCTTTCCGCTGACCCCTCCCTGCTTCTTTGACTTTCCTCTTCCCCTCTTTCCCTTCGGATTTAGCGTGACCCACACGGAGGGAGCGCACGATTCAGTAGTCTCATCTATCTATGTCTCTCCCCCCTTCGTTTTCTCTCCCATCGAAGACCCCTTCGATGGAGCTCCCTATTCATTGTCTTCTCCAGGTTTCCATGTGCAATTCAGCCCCCAAACCATGCCAGCCTGACCGTGAGATGTCGCCTTGGCTGTCATACGCTCATTTCTCTCTCCAATAAGCCCGCTCATCGTTCTTTTGCACCTGAAAATGAAGAAGCCGCTCCCACTTTCGGCCGTCAAATGATGACGGGCGAAGGAGGCGGGAAGAGGAGAGGAGGACGATGAGGATCGGAGGAGGCAGAGGAAG
>JAGKPW010000084.1:770000-780000 GCA_019926035.1 Melaleuca alternifolia
GGACTACACTTAGATTTATTGGATTTGTTGCTAAAATATCGGTATTAAATCCGAAACTCCCGGCCGATGGCCAGTGCCCCAAGGAAACGAAAGAATCGGTTACATTTTTCATACAATCTCCTCTTAATAGATAAAATAAAAAAATCGAATAGAGTTCGTTTTTTTTGTATCACTTCACCTTTTTTCTATTTATTCTTTTTTTCTTTTTTATTTCTTTATTTATATATTTATCTATCTATTTTCTATATTTAGATATATTGCATTCTTATTTATTTAATTTCTTTGTTTCTAAATAGAATAAAAAATATAGTTGATTTCGAAATGGATTTTTTTCAATTGGAAATTTCGAATTCCTAATAAGAATAATACTGATTAGAATCATGGACCAAGTTTCATCTCAATTGGGGAATACTTCGTTTGTTGTAACACTCTCTAAAAAAAAGAGTTTCGAGCGGGAAGGAAGAAAGCGAATCGGTATGCTAATTCCTCATCCTCAAATCCGTCCTTCCCCAGGGGTTAGTGTCCCAACGAATAAGTAATTGTAGGAGTGAAATATTGATATAATTCAAAAAAACAAGGAACAAGCCCCAGCCATAAAAAATACGTATTTTTTATATTTCTCGGATTACACAAAGGGATTCGCAAATAAAAGCGCTAAGGCTACAACCAATCCATAAATTGTTAACGCTTCCATAAAAGCCAGACTAAGCAATAAAGTACCTCGTATTTTTCCCTCCACCTCGGGCTGTCTTGCGATACCTTCTACAGCTTGGCCCGCAGCAGTACCTTGACCAACTCCAGGTCCAATAGAAGCAAGCCCAACAGCTAACCCAGTAGCAATAACGGAAGCGGCAGAAATCAGTGGATTCATGATAAGTTCCTCACAAAAAAAAATGGTTAATGATACAATCATCCAATGAATTATGACTTAATTATTCCATCACTAAGATTCATCCAGACGAAATAACTAACAACTCCGAATTAAAGTAATGGAATAATATTAGTGAATCATCCGAACTCCTTTTATATCTCTTTTTTAGTTCCTATCGACGGGATTTTTGTGAATCCATACGACTTTTGTTCTTCCATTTCTTTGTTCTGAACCATTAATTGAATTCTTTTCTTGATTTCATCTTTTTATTCATTCAATTCACAGTCACAGACGAAAGGGAAAGACTTCTATTGGAATCTCTATCTAAATTCATAATTCATAGTAGTATAGAGCAGACTAGATCAGATCTATTTTTAGTTCATATATGAGTAGCAATATCTAATATCACATATACATGGGTTTCTTCCATAATGTAAACCAATTATTCGTATCTTAGATTCAATCAGATTCTAGAATTTTTTTTTGAAACTGAAACATCCAAGAGTTGGATTCTAGCCATTCCATTATGTATACCCAATTTGTACCCACCCATATTAACCAATTCATTTTTATGAATTTCGTCAATTCTACTCTTCCTTTTATTTATCATTATTCTGCATGTATACAATCTACATGGACGAATTCGTTAGGTCGAATAATTGAAATTGAATAGGCATAGGTAGAACTATCAGTATTTCATTGATTTAAAAGTAAAAGTTCATACCATTTTTTATTTATATATTTTATTTTTTTATAATTATTTTATTTTTTTTGTTTCTATATAAAATTTATCTATATTTCTTTTTATTATTATTATTTTTCTTATTAAATAAAATAGTAATAGAAAATATTTATTGGGGGTAGGTATTATATAAATTAAATGGGCCAAGCAGGAATTTTAGGAAAAAGATCTTTTAGATCTCTTTCCTTTTTTTTTTTACAATTCCCTAAATCAAAATATCATAATCTTTTTTCCTATTCCTGTAGATTGTATCTACCTTATTTGTCTATTTTGATCTTGCCTAAGTAGATTATCTTGAGTTACACATACATTATCCTGGACTAAACTAAAAAACGACTATTTTGAAAACGAGTCAATGATGACCCTCCATGGATTCGCCTATATAAGCCGCGGCTAAAGTTGCAATAATAAGAGCTTGAATACCACTTGTAAATAATCCAAGGAACATGACAGGTATAGGAACCACTAAAGGTACTAAAGAAACAACCCAAGAAGTAATAAGTACTTGACCATGAACTTGAAAACCTCCTATTTGCCAATAGAAATGTTGGCCTACTTCCACACCCGATATATCGTATAACCCTTTTAGTGTGTTGGTGGAACATGATAAAACATTCATATTGCCCTCTGACAGAAATAGAACTTTAAAGGAAATTATTTTGATTCAACCATCTCTTTTTCGACTTGCTTATTTAAATTTTCTATTTTGGATACGAACTAATCACATAATATCCCCATTAATTTGGATCTCTTTTATTTTATGCGATTCAAGAGTAGTAACCGATTCCAGAAATTTATGGAGTTCCAAAAAGAATTTATTTTTATCTTATTATTAATCAAGGATTTCGTATATAGCTAGAACAACCCTCACAAATTGCAAATACTAATTTGTTAAGAATTAATCGGATTGAAGCTATAGCGTCATCATTTGCTGGAATCGAAATATCTGCAAGATCCGGGTCACAATTTGTATCGATTAAACAAATTGTTGGAATTCCCAAAGTGATACATTCTCGAAGAGCCGTATATTCTTCTTGTTGATCAACAATAATTACAATATCAGGTAACCCCGTCATATATTTAATCCCGCCCAGATATGTTTGCAAGTGAGATAATTGTCTCTTCAACATAGCTGCGTCTCTTTTCGGAAGACGATTGAGTCTCCCCGTCTTTTGTTCCGTTCTCAAGTCCCTGAACTTATGAAGTCTCGTTTCTGTAGTGGACCAATTCGTTAACATACCACCGAGCCACTTTTTATTAACATAATGACAAAGATTTTATTTTCGTAAGTGATCTATCTGATCAGTCGTGTGATACCTTTTTTATTTTTACTCATTAAATTCAGTAGTAGGTTCATTTACATAATATCTCAAATGACAAGAAAAAAAGGTCTTATTGTTAAAAGGTCACTTTTTATTCTAAAATCGAAAAATAGATTCGATACGATTAAAAAAAAAGATCAAAAGAAAAGAGAAATTATTTTCGAATTTTGTTCTATATGGATTCAAATTTCTTATTTTTTGAGTATTTTAATATTAGTCTACTCAAGAATTGTCTAATGAATCCCTTGATTCGAAATTAAGGGATAGATAGATATTACAAATGATTAATTGATCTCTTTTTCTACCTCCCTTACTCTATGTTTTTGTTAATCCCGTCTATAATGATTGATGAATTACCAAGTGTCAATTAAACTTATTCTTTCATTTGAATTGGTATTTTTGCTTATCTTCGTATCGTGAAACTTAGGGAAGTGCTTTATAAACATATGGATAAAAAGAACACATTTCATTTAGCTCCTTCATCTTCATGCTTACTATAACTAGTTATTTCGGTTTTCTACTAGCAGCTTTAACTATAACCTCGGCTCTCTTTATTGGTCTGACCAAGATACGACTTATTTGAAATTAATTGAATGAACACAACGCATAAAAAGAAATCTTTCTGTGGTATTCATAGACTCTATAGTTCCTTACCGGGTCAATTTCCAATTAGTGGTCATTGAGATTTATGGGCAATGCAGATTAATATGTAGGGATAGATATTACCTCTCTTTTTTCCCTTTCAAACAAATTTAAATGATTGAAGTTTTTCTATTTGGAATTGTCTTAGGTCTAATTCCTATTACTTTAGCTGGATTATTTGTAACTGCATATTTACAATACAGACGTGGTGATCAGTTGGACCTTTGATTAAATTAATTAACATCTTTTTTTTTAATTGACCTCCTCTCCTCTTTTCTTTAATCCAAAGGAGGTCAAATTAAGATTACTGTTGAATTATTTAAGTGTAATTTTTGGACTAACCTAACCAAGACTGGAATCACGCTCTGTAGGATTTGAACCTACGACATCGGGTTTTGGAGACCCACGTTCTACC
This sequence comes from Melaleuca alternifolia, assembly GCA_019926035.1. NCBI lineage: Eukaryota > Viridiplantae > Streptophyta > Magnoliopsida > Myrtales > Myrtaceae > Melaleuca > Melaleuca alternifolia. Next base: position 773,993 of record JAGKPW010000084.1, read on the forward strand.
GAACTGAACTAAGAGCGCTTTCTTATTTTCTTATCATTATCACACTAGCTAAAACTAAAAAAAAAAGAAGAGGATTTTTCCCAATACATCTTGTATGCATAAGACTATCATATAGAATATGATATAATAAAAAAAGATTATGTATGCCTGATTGAAATCGATTTCAATGAATCCCTCGTTACTGCTCAGACGAGAAGTAATAGGTAGGGATGACAGGATTTGAACCCGTGACATTTTGTACCCAAAACAAACGCGCTACCAAGCTGCGCTACATCCCTTTCAATTGGTCTACAGTGTCATTTTAGAGAATCCCTGTCTTGTTTTCAAAATCCTGATTTTCTCCATTGATATATCCAAGTTATCTTGTCATTTATTTTTTTATTCTCATGTAACATATAATAATAGAAGGCTTATATACACATGAATATGAAACCCATCGTAAAAAATAACTAAAAAAAGGAATATTTTTGGGGAATGCTCAGTCGGAAGGGACGTCTTTTTCGATTTTAAGAAAAGTAAAATCTTATCTACCGAATCATTTTACATTTCAATTGGAATTAGGAATTCCATGTACAAATACAAGCGGTCCTTAACTACTTACATATATATTATATCGGATCATATATGGATTACCATTAGACATTACAATAAATAAATAAAAAGAATAAAGAAGGAGAATTTCAAATGCGAGATCTAAAAACATATCTTTCCGTGGCACCGGTACTAAGTACTCTATGGTTTGGGGCTTTAGCAGGTCTTTTGATAGAGATCAATCGTTTATTTCCGGATGCGTTGACATTCCCTTTTTTTCATTCTAGTTATTGACATGGGAAGAGGTGAAGAAGATTAGAGAAAAAATCAAAAGATTTGTGACTAATCCCTCCCCCTCTTTTCTTTTTTTTAGATAAAAATTCGATACAATACAAACAATACAATAAGTAGAAGTATAATAAAGAAAGGAGGAAAGAGAAATAAAAAAGTAGATTCAACCTCGGCGCAATTCGGGTTTAGTCTCCAATTCCATTTCGAAATAATATTGTGAGAACAGAAATGTGTCTAGGGCAAGAAGATCATACAAGATCTTTTAATGAAATACTGTACTGTACATTGAATCGAATTCGATTCAAAATAGACCTAAATATTAGTTTGTTGTTTTACTTATTATTTTTTTTATTTCTTTTTTTTTTTCGCGGAAAGTATAAGAGTTGGTTGAATCAAAAACGCAAAGGAGGTTCATGGCCAAGGGTAAAGATGTTCGAGTAAGGGTTATTTTAGAATGTACCAACTGTGTTCGAAACGGTATTAATAAGGAATCAAGGGGTCTTTCCAGATATATTACTCAAAAGAATCGACACAATACGCCTAGTCGATTGGAATTGAGAAAATTCTGTCCCTATTGTTACAAACATACGATTCACGGGGAGATAAAGAAATAACTCGAATCAAGTACTTGCGTGTCACTCTTACAAGGAACATGAAAAGGACATATTTTATATATACCATATTATTCTATATATTCTAGTTAACATAATTTAAATAACTAAAAAAAAAGCCAAATCCTATATTTTATTTTGAATTCGAAATCTTTTTGGATCAGATTGAAATAGGATTTTTGAGGAACAAGGAATAACCAAACCATGGAAAAATCCAAGCGACTTTTTCTTAAATCCAAGTGATCTTTTCGTAGGCGTTTGCCCCCGATCCAATCGGGGGATCGAATTGATTATAGAAACATGAGTTTAATTAGTCGATTTATTAGTGAACAAGGAAAAATATTATCTAGACGGGTAAATAGATTAACTTTAAAACAACAACGATTAATTACTATTGCTATAAAACAAGCTCGTATTTTATCTTTGTTACCTTTTCTTAATAATGAGAAACAATTTGAAAGAAGCGAGTCGACCGTCGGAACTACTGGTCTTAGAACCATAAATAAATAAAGTAGACTTACTTTACTCCTCAATTGAATCCAAATTCAAATCCGAACTCAAACACAGATTTATATTTTGTTCAAAAAATCGTAAGAAAAAAAATGGTGGAAGAAGAATAAATCTTTTTTTATTGGATATTGGACATATTCGCTCATTTCATTTTGAGCGCCTTTATCATATTATCTTTATCATACTAATTTCTACTCTACCTTCCCGGAGTTCATTCTCCAGTGAACTCCATTTAAAATATTCTGACGAATTCCTTACAATTTCCTTTTTTATTTTATGATCTCATTAGAAATCATATAAAGACAATTCCTATTTAATATAGCTATTTGTGCAAGTATTTTACGATTAAGAAGCAACTGTCTCTTGTACAGATTGTGTATTAATCTACTATAACTATAGTATACTCTATTCTCGCGAATTACTGCATTTATCCGAGTGATCCACAAACGACGAAAATCTCTCTTTTTCCTATCTCTATCTCTATGAGACGAAACCAAAGATCTTATTTTCTGTTGAATAATTGTTCGAGTAAGTCTTGAACGAGACCCCCGAAAGCTTGATGCAAATAAACGAATTTTTGTTCTACGTCTCCGAGCTCTATATCCTCGTCTAATTCTAGTCATTGAATAAATGAAACTTTCATGAATAACTAATTGATTTCCTTTCTTTCAGTTATTCTTTTCCCTTTTCCTAGTTTATTAATAACAAAACGGATTCTTCCAATGTATAAAATTAAAATTCCAATGGCTTTTGCTACTATAACCTTCCCGACCACGATTTGTCTTTTTTTCTTGGGATTTCACCTCGAAACGAGTATTGATACTAGGTATCAAAAAACAGAAAAAAGTAATAAAAAGAAATGAATAACGAAATAGTGGATTCCATCATTTCTATGGTTATGTCTTAAACGGTGAGGTCCTCTCTATACACCGGAGTCCCTTACTTCATTTAACCAATGCTATTAACAACTTGTACAGTTCACATTCTTTGGCTCTACCCATGAATTATCTAGTAATAGATCTTTCACAACGAGATCTACATATACAGTAACGGTATTTAATTATGAAGATTGGCTGGGGTAGCTGACCCTCTTAGTCCGTTTTTGCAAGAGTATAGGCATAAGATTTCGGCTTTGAAAATAGGATTTCCCCGCTTAATGGATAACTATTTGTTACCAATGAGGAATTTTTTCTCATCGGAAACCATAAATTTCATATACAATAGAAGAATTGAATAGATCTTTTTTTTTAGTTTTCGATATATAGAGATAGTGAACGGCCTTCTTCCTTCCATTTTATACTATTCACTAGTACTGATCATTGATACTGGAAAATTTCTTTCCCTTTTTTATACCAATGGTGATTTGAACGAGTCGCACATACACCCTAGTACATGTTCCTCGACGCTGAGGACATCCCCCCAGGGCGGGAGATTTCGTGACATTTCTGATTAGCTGTCTTGTGTTTCTAATAAGTTGTTTAATAGTTGGCATGTTGAATGGTATACATAATAAATTGGTTGGTTTAGATCGATCCTAACCAGATGATTATGAATTACTTCTCTATTTAATAGATGAATAGAATATTATTAAACCCGGTAATAAGTAAGAAGAGAAAATCTCAAATCGGCGATTTGCGTAAACTTATTTCTATTTTTTTTATTCAATCGCTACAAGATCAACAATTCCATGAGCTTGGGCTTCTGTTGCTGACATAAAAACATCCCTTTCCATATCTTCGGATACAACCCATAAGGGTTTGCCCGTTCTTTGTACATAAACTCTTGTGATGGTTTCACGCAGTTTCAATAGTTCTTCTGCTTCCAGGATAAATTCTCCCGTTTGTGCCTCATAAAAAGAACTCGCAGGTTGATGTATCATTACCCTGATAATATAACAAATGGTTCCTCTATCTCGGTGAGGAGGAGGAGAAGAGATAAAGAATAATAAAAAGATAGAATTGAGCAACCGTACAGGCATCCTTTGCGCATTGCATACGGCTATACAATGGAATTCACTTTACCTTCTATTTCCATTGAAGAAAGAGAAAAAAAAATATAGATATAGGGTTTATCCGATTCAGATCGGCAAATGATCCAATTACCATCCTTCCTTTCGGAGCAGTTAAAAAATACTATGATGGCTCCGTTGCTTTTTATATATTTATCTCGTCTGTGATTCAGCAATCCCAAAGTTTCTTTTTTTTTTCGTACTCTTTCATAACAATAACATAAATATTGTTAAAAGTTTTCTATTGTGAAAACAAACAAGTTTGTGACGCTGAAATGGTAGTGGTCACCGGTAAATAAGATAAAATCGAGAATACCCTTTATTTTATACTAATTTCATACTACTCTTTCGATATATAATCCAATGTTTTGAAATACAAATTTCTTATATCGAATTCGAAGTGCCATGCTATTATTACTTAATATTCCTATTTCATATGGCGAAGGCATAGTCTTTTTTTGTTTTGTTCTTAAAAAACTCATTGGCGCCAAGCGTGAGGGAATGCTAGACGTTTGGTAATCTCTCCGCCGACCAAGATAAAAGATCCCATTGAAGCAGCTAATCCCATGCATATTGTATGCACGTCAGGTTGCACAAATTGCATAGTATCATAAATAGCTACTCCGGGGATTACCCATCCGCCAGGAGAGTTTATAAACAAATACAGATCATTGTTATCATTCTCTATACTGAGATATACCATAAGACCAATAAGTTGATTCGAGATCTCGCTATCAACCTCTTGGCCTAAAAAAAGTAATCTTTCTCGATAAAGTCGGTTGATTAGGATAAAATTTGTATCCCCTAAGAGCCGTACATGCACCTTTTGATGCATCCGGTTCAACAAAAATTGCGAAAAAAAAAAGAATCAATGTGTAGATTCCAGCCCTCTTTTTTTTTTTCTCATAGCGGGGCCCTTTTCTAATCTAATTTTTGAATTGCTTTATGAAGCGGCTTTTTTTCTTCCACTTTTTAAGAAAAGAAAGATGAGTTTTGGTTTTGTCTCCTTTCCTTCCACAAAAAATCCATTAAACTTATCAAATAAACTTCTCATTGATGTATTGTTTCATCGAGATCTAATCCAAATCACGATGTCATTTTCTTGTTCCTGAATGGGCCTTTTTTCAATTCTTTTAGGTTTATGCTCTACTCCGAGTAAAAAAAAAAAATTGCCTGATTTTTATTTACACATATAGGACAAATGACACTAATACTACGTCTTTTTCCTACGACTTACTTCTTTTTCAATTCAATTCATGCCTTCTGCCAATGCCAAATATTCGACGTATTTATCATATTACTCCCTTGATGAAAAGTTTAAGATTACTCTCTTATTATATATAAAAAAAAAGATTTGATGATCTATAATATAAGTAGTAGTAATCATAAATAGATTACCAATTGGGTTTTTTCTAAACGGAGTCTGAATACTTCATTTTATTGGTCTAACCAATCCAACCATAAATTATTCTCTACGTATTTCTAATTGATAATAGAAATTTGAATACCCTCCAAAACAAAAAAGGATATAATTTCACTTGATTTCACTTCACGCTCCAATTTTTTGATAATTCAAAATCTTTTTTGGGCGAAAGAGAGGATATCTCGATCGGGGGAGAGAACGGGGAAATCCCATATGACCCAATATATCTGACAAGTCGCACTATACGTCAACCCAAGAGGAATCTTCCTCTCCAGGACTTCGAAAGGGTACTTTTGGAACACCAATAGGCATAAAATGAAAGAAAAAAAAGAATTAAGTACTATATTTCACTTTGATGTGGAAGCGTAACAATGCGTTTATTTTATTAATAATATTGTCTTTTATCATATTTTATCCATATATTGGGAAAAAAATTCTTACGAATAGGTCTTTTGGATGATTAATAAATATGTATGCATTCGTTCATAGAAAATGGGATCAACCCCCATTGCGTATTGGTACTTATCAGATATAGAATAGATCTGCTTCTCTTTGTTCCTACGAACCGAATTGTTCCATTTTTACTAAAAAAAATAATAGAACAAATATTAATCCTTTCTCCGAGATAATCCCC
>JAGKPW010000084.1:787500-802523 GCA_019926035.1 Melaleuca alternifolia
ATAGATCCGAAACATATAAAATGCGGTTAATCCTGCTGTGGAACAAGCTATTATTGCAAAAATAGGTGAATACAACCAACTATCATTAAGAATTTCATCTTTGGACCAAAAACAAGCAAGGGGGGAATACCACAAAGAGAAAGTGTACCTACTAAAAAAGCAGTTTTTGTAATTGGTACATGCTTTTTTAAACCTCCCATAAGAACAATATTCTGACTTTTATCGGGCGAATATCCAACAATAGTTTCCATTGAATGAATAATTGATCCGGATCCTAAAAACAACAATGCTTTCGAATAAGCATGAGTAATCAAATGAAATAAAGCAGCTCGATAAGACCCCATACCTAGAGCTAACATCATATAACCCAATTGAGACATTGTAGAATAAGCTAAACCTCTTTTAATATCTTTTTGAGCAAGAGCTAAAGTAGCTCCTAATAATACTGTTATTATACCTATTAAAGATATGAAATTCATTATGTAAGGTATAATTATAAAAAGAGGAAGAAGTCGAGCTACAAGAAAAATGCCCGCTGCTACCATAGTAGCGGCATGTATAAGAGCTGAAATAGGAGTAGGACCTTCCATGGCATCAGGTAACCATACATGAAGGGGGAATTGTGCCGATTTAGCAACTGCACCGGCAAATAAAAGAAAGGCACATAAAGTAAGAAATAAAAAAGGAACCTCATTATTATAAATCAAGTTATTGAATATTTGGAACAAATCCCGAAATTCAAAACTACCGGTTATCCAATAAAGACCTAAAATTCCTAATAATAAACCAAAATCGCCTACACGATTCGTTACAAACGCTTTTTGACAAGCAGTCGCCGCACTAGGTCGTGTGAACCAAAAACCTATTAATAGATAAGAACACATTCCAACTAATTCCCAAAAAAATATAAATTTGTATCAAATTCGAACTAGTAACTAATCCCAACATGGAAGTATTGAAAAAACTCATATAAGCAAAAAATCTCAAATATCCTTGATCATGAGACATATAATTGTCACTATAAAAAAGAACCAAAATTCCAACAGTAGTAATTAATATTAACATAATAGAAGTAAGTGGATCGATTAAGTAACCGAACTCTAAAGAAAAATCATTATTAATGGTCCAAGACCATACATATTGATAGATAAAACTTCTATTTATTTGCTGAATAGATAAATAGACCGAAAGTATCATAACTATACTTAACAATAAAATACTAGGAAAAGACCACATGCGTCGAAGATTTTTTGTTGCCGTTGGAAAAAGTAGAAGTCCCACTCCTATTAACATAGGAACTGGAAGTGGAATGAAGGGGATAATCCATGAATATTGATATGTATATTCCATAAAAAAACCTTTTTATTTTTAATTAATTCTTTCTAATTCACCGGCTCTTATATCTTTTTATAGATTCAATAAAAAATCAAGATATGGAAAACTTAAATAGAATTGTCTATTCCTAATTATTCTGAATCTTTCTTCTTTACCCAATACTTCAAATATTCAAATCAAGAAGTTAGAATTGGTCAAATGATATGAATATGATAAATATACTATTTATATTTAAAATGAAATTATATTTAAAATGAAATAATACACTAATTCATTTTATTAATATTGAATAGTAAGTAAAATTTTTATGAAAATGCAGAAAAAAATGCAATTATTATTACGTATTACGAAAATTTATACCCATAGAGCAAATAATTAAACTAAAATAGAGTAGTTAATACATTACTTTATTTTGATATAAATAATAGGATGGTCCATACCAAAACAGGGCCAATAAAAAAAAAGAACTAGTTTTTTTTTTATTAGTTTGTTTATTCATAATCATGAAATAATTCATGCTAGAACTAATTATCTTCCATTCGAATAAAAGACACTTATTTTTCTTTGTAGAAAATGCTAGAATATCCCACACTTTTCTTTCAATACCAAGGAGAAAAAAAATAGACTTAAAAGAAAGAAAAGACGAAATGACTAAGATGACTTTTAGAAAATCATGTCTCCTTTGATTAACTACTAATTTAATTCGAATTTTAAAACAAAAAAAATGTGTAATTGCTCTTTTCTTTTTCTTTTGAGCTTGACCAACTAATAAAAAACTAAAGTAATTTGAGTAATTTGGAGTTTGTTAGGTAAGGATTGATTTTTTTGAACCTTTCGATATATTTTGTTACATGTATAAATATAGCACGACGAAAATAGACAGAGATATAAAAAAAAGAAAAAATGGAATTGTTTGACCAATAGATGTCTTTCACATTCAACTAGAGAAATGAATAACTTTTTCAAATTTTTCATGGCAGTTCCAAAAAAACGTACTTCTATATCAAAAAAACGTATTCGTAAAAACATTTGGAAAAAGAAGGGCTATTGGGCAGCGTTGAAAGCTTTTTCCTTGGGGAAATCTCTTTCTACCGGGAATTCAAAAAGTTTTTTTGTGCGACAATTAAATAGTCAAACACTAGATTAAATAATCTTAATCTGAAAATGATACTTAAAAAAAAAAAGATACAAGGTTTCACTTTTTTTTTTAATATGTTTTATCCGATGGGGATTCTTATTTTCCTCATCGGTACACTTATCTGTCATATCATAATAAATAATTAAATTACAAAAAAAGTTTTTTTTATTATAAAAAAAAGGTCTAAGATCTTTAATAAAAATCACAGAGTTCTTGAAACTAATTGATTTAGTTTCCCATTTTTTTTTATAACTTTCTGGATCATTTTTTTTATGAAAAAATATACCCAACTCATTTGAGAAAAAGTCCCTTTTTTATTCATTTCGTTAGGTATAGGTATTCTATACGAATGATGTGTCAATTTGGATTGATCAAAAACAGATCGTATGTTTATAAAGGAAGACTGATCAAGATATATCTTTAAAATAAAATTCGAATTTTTAGAAAAAACCTTTTGATTTTCTATCCTAATTGTTACTACCCTAACCCTACTTGAAATCAAAAAAGGTTTTTGTAAGACAAGATGTTCAGTTCAGGCCAATATGGAATTCGTTTTCTAAATCCTAAATAAAATTCTTTACAGGACGAAAAACCAACCTAAGGCCTAAGGGTTAATACAAATCTCGACAAATAGTTAAATAAAAAAAATGGAATGTAACACTGTACTGTCAAATGATAAATGAATTCAAAAATGAAAAACATTTGAGTTATATCTTTATCCTTGGATTGAAGTCATAACTATTTGGTTACAAGATCTCCATTTTAGGAGAGCCTAAACTACGAAAACGTCTCTCTTAAATAAAAAATGGACACCTTCAATTTGAATTCAAGAATTAAATCAAATGAGAATAAAGATTTTTATGGGGAATGCTTCAATCCATATTGAAACGAAAGGAGTTCTTTCTCATCAATTTGCATGAAAATGAAAAAAAAATATTGAATTGACTCCTTCAATCTCGACGATTAAATAATAATCGATTATTATTATTTCGAGTACGCCGCTATGGTGAAATCGGTAGACACGCTGCTCTTAGGAAGCAGTGCTAGAGCATCTCGGTTCGAGTCCGAGTGGCGGCATGGAATCTTCTAAAACAAATCGAATAAGTCCTATAATAAATTCAATTCCTGATTTCAATTCCGTAGGATTGGTTTACCCCACTTTTTTAATTAAATTAAAAAAAATTATGATATTCTCCACTTTAGAACATATATTAACTCATATATCCTTTTCGATCGTTTCAATTGTAATTACAAATTTTTTGATAAGCTTATCGGTCGATGAAATCGTAGGACTATATGATTCCCCTAATTTTAATGACATTTCATACATCCAAATCAAAAGGGCATATTGTTCAATTTCTCAGTTCAAGGGTTACTTTGGTCACTTTACAAGCTTGGGGGTATTATATCAGTTTATTAAAGAATTAGTCCGAAGTGATCCTGGCTGGTCGGGCCTTGGCGCATGACAAATGTTGGGTCATTGACAAGTGACGGCTTAGCCATGGCCAGGTTAGGTAATGACCATCAACTGGCCACCGGTCCGCAACAACCTAGCCTAGAGGCTTATATGCGGCTAATCAAACCTTCTACAAATTGAAATAAAGTTAGCAGCACCTTCATGTGTAATACTAATGGAAATATTGAGGAGAAATGATTAAACTCCCTGAGTTAGAGGGCTGGCCACACACGCCAACATCTTGATTTGGCCAAGAGGAAGGCCATGAACCGTGCTCGATGCTGGGTGTGGCAATGATTGACCAATTGATCAATCAATAATGCGCTTAGTCATGATGCTTGTATTAGGAGAGTCACGCGATGCACGAGTCATCCATTATTCATCTTTGGCTAGAGGTGCTCTCGATTTGATCGGTCGTGGCCTATTTCTTCTATCATTGATACCGACCTAGGTATTTTTACTTTCTTGCCAAAGAATTTCAGTTGTTGAATGTGTCTTCTATAAGCATCGGCCAGATTCTATTGACCACCTCTTCTTTGGGCGTCATATCACAGGTCAACTAGCACATTTTGGGCTGCTAAGTGTAACTTGGCATGGTGCAATAAGCCATGGCTGGAGAATCTTAATTGGGCTATTAGAAATATTTCTGGTAAAAGTTTTCATCATAGTCAATTGGATCCTCCTTTGGATCTTTATGCCATTTGATTTGGACAATAAAGAACAACGCTCTCTTCAGAAACCAGTAGTTTTTTATGCCAGGCATGAAGAAACATCTAGAAAAGTTTATTAGAGACAAAGCCATGACATTTAAGTAGGTCACGGATACTCTTAGCAATAGGAGAATGCAAGGTAGCCGGTGCCTTGACCCATCTATTTTTATGTAGTCGAGATTTTAGCCTTGCCTGGTTATGTACTAGATAGATTTAGTGGCTATGTATTTGGGCCTCTGCTTTCATTTCTTTAGAACCACGGCACCCTTCTACTATTACATGACTTTGGTGTCATCATGAATGCAAGTTTTGTGGTGCCAGGTATATTTCGATGTATATCCAAAAGTTGATAAAAGATCATTACAAATACTTACCTTTACCAAAAAAAAAAACAATCAGGCTACTTTTGTTGAGGGTAGATGTATTTCATATAATGTACTCTTAGCCCATGAATTGGTCATTACCATATGACAAGAATTTCTCACCGGTGCATGATCATGGTTGACCGTATGATGGCTTTTGATTCAGTAAGACGGGATTTTTCACTTGAAGTGCTTACTGTTATTGGAGTTCCTAATCAATTTTTACAGTGAAGTGCTACTTGCATCAGATCTTTGTATTTCTTTATTTAACCTAATGGAGCTCTTGAAGGTTTCTTCAAGGGTGGTAAGTATTTGTTGTATTTTGTGGAAGCATGTGTTTGATGTGTGTGTAAGAAATAATTGGGAAAAGAAGGAAAGAAAGGTGTAGTTGAGGGACTTCACGGCAAGGGAGCAAAATGGCACATTATAAAGCTTATATGATTTGGTGATAGTACAAAGGAAGGGGAGTGATTGAACTTTCCTCAGTTGATCCAAAAAAGGACGCCCCCACTTTCCTATTTATAGGAGTCTTTCACTGACTCGTCATAAAAGAATCAGTTAAAGTCAAAGATTTTTTTCTACAAACGTGGAATAATCTAGCCTCTTCCTTGAAGCCAAAGAGTAGATATTTTGTAGGACTTTTCTACATATTTCTGGCAAATTTACATCCTAGAAAACTCTAGAAATTGGATCCACATTTCAACACTCCTTGATCCAATTTCGTGATAATTTAAGCATACTTGGCAATGTCTCAAACTTAGCCAATGGTAATGATGTAGTAAATATGTCGGCAACTTGATCTTCAGTCTTGCAATACTTCAGCTCGATCTCTCCGTTACTTTGTAATTCACAAAAAAAGTGATATTTAATGTCGACGTGTTTGGTTCTTCCATGGAAGACTAGATTTTTTATATAGCAATTGCGGAATTATTGTCACAAAGTGCTGGAGTTGGTTCCATTTTTGCTTCTCTGATGTCTTCTAGAATTTTTTGAAGCCATAATGTGTGACTGATGGTTGCAGCAGCTGCTACATATTCAACTTTCGCAATAAATTGTGCCACTGAGTCTAATTCTTTTGGATGACTATGAAAATTTTGTAGAACCTAGTGTGAAGGTATACCCAGTAGTACTCCTGCTGTCATTAGTTGATCATGCCTAATCAGTGTCAGCGTAGTCGATGAGCTTGGTGATTGTACTTGGTGATACCAAAAACCGTACTCTAAAGTTTCTTGCAAATATATGAGAATCATTTTGGCAGCTGTAAAATGAATTTGACTCGGACTATGCATGAATCGTGTTAATAAACTTGTCGCATACATAATATCTGGTTATGTTGCAGTGAGATATAACAGACTACCGATCAGACTATTGTAGAGCGAGGCATCAGTTCTCTCTGCTCCATCTTCCTTTAGTAGCTTCTCATTTTCACGAGCGGTGCCGTAACTGGCTTGCAATAATCCATCTTGAATTTCTCATAAGGTTCTTAGTATATTTCTTTTGCGAGATAAGACTACTTGATTTTGGTTGATCTCGATGCCAGAAAGTAGTGCATCAAGCCTAAGTATGTCATCTCAAATGTTTTCATCATTTCTTCTTTGAATTCTTGAATCGTGTTTTTATTATTCCCTGTATATATTAGATCATCTACATACAGAGAAGTAATGAGTGTGTCAAACTACCTTGGGTCTTGATGTAGAGCATTGGCTCGCTCATGCTCCTCCTGATCCTTGCTTGATGAAGTATTTTATTCTGCTATACCAAACTTGTGGTGCTTGTTTTAACCCATAGAGCGTCTTTTTTAGTTTGATGGCAAATTTATGTAGTTGTTCCATATATATGTTTCTTCTTGAAGATATCCATTTAGAAATGCTGACTTTATGTCTTGTTGATAGATTCTCCACTCTTTTTGTGCTGCTAAGGCTATGAGCACTTGAACAAAATCAAAGGCAGCAACCTGAGTGAAGGTTTAAGTATAGTCGATACCTGGTTGTTGCAAGGTTCATTTCACCACAAGGCTTGCCTTATACTTTCGGATTAATCCGTTTGCTTTGAGCTTTTTCTTATAGACCCATATGACGCCAATGATCTCTTCGTATTCAGGACGATTGACGAGCTCCCATGTTTCAATTTGCTCGATCATCTTGGTCTCCTCCTCCATTGCTTTTAATCCAAATTGCTTTCTTGGTTGCCTCTTCATAGTGTTTTGGTTATAGTGTAGCAAAGTTGCATGTGTCATAAATCCTTCTATGGGTTTTTACCCTTATTACTAGAGACTCTGGTGTATATTCTTCTTTCGTCGCTCTTGGAGAGATTGGTGGAGTTGTGCCTTATGTGGTGGTATCTGATACTTGTCCTTTTTCTTGTGTTATTGACTCTTCTTGAGAAAGTGGCGTGTCCGACAAGGTGACATATTTCTTCTCAATATTTTCCTCCTCCCAGTTTCAAGCTGCATTTTCGCCAAACTCAATGTCTCCACTAATCATGAGCTTCTTAGTCCCAAGGTTGTAAACCCAATAGCCTTTCAATTTGTCACTATAGCCGAGGAATATTCCATTTTTTGTCTTGCTGCCAAGCTTACTCCTTTTCTGAACAAGGATGTGTAGCATATACTACCAAACACTCTGAGATACTTCACTAAAGGCTTCTGTTTACTCCATGCTTCAACTGGAGTTTTATTTTGAACAACTCTAGTTGGACATCTATTTAAAAGGTATACAATTGTGTAAATTGCTTCTTCCCATAGCGTTTTGGGAAGGCTTTTCTCCTTTAGCATAGACCTTGCCATTTCCATGACAGTCCTATTATTTCTCTCTACTAATCCATTTTGTTCTAAGGCATAGCCAATATTTAGTTGGCAATGAACACCTTCATCTTCACATAATTTGTTGAACTCGTTGGAGTCGTACTCGATACCTCTGTCACTTCTTAGGACTTTAATTTTGCTGCCACGTTGATTCTCGACATGGTTCTTGAATTTCTTGAAAATTGAGAATACCTCCGATCTTTCTCGAAGAAAGTATACCCACGTCATTCTTGTATAATTATCAATGAAAAGGATGAAATATTTCTTTTGACTGGGTGTAGGGGTCCTCATTAGACCACACACATCCATGAGATCTAGCTCTAAGGGCTACTTAGCTCTCCATGCACCTCTAAATAGGAAGGACCGCCTTTGTTGTTTTCTAGCGAGGCAGCCTTCACAAACATATGAAATTTCTAAAATAGCTGGAAGGTCTCTCATCATATACCTCTAATGAAGAACTTTTAGCCTAGCAAAATTGAAGTGGCCAAATCTTCGATGCCATAGCCATGAATCATTGAGTTGATCGTTCATGGCTATATCTTTCACATATTTCCATCATATAGAAAAATTCTTATTCTCCATCTTAACAAAGGCAATGATATTTTTATTTATCATAGATAAAGGAGGCATATTATCTGAAGTATAGAAAATACCCACTTTGTATCATTTGACCCACGCTTAAGAGATTTTGTGCTAGACTGGAGACTAGATATTCATTATGAATGTATTTTGGGTCTTTATTTGTTTCAACGGCAATAGTCCATTTTCCTTTCATGTCTACTAACACACCATTGCCCAATTTTGTTGAAATTTCACTAACTTATCAATATCAGTAAATATAAATTCGTCCCCCGTCATATGATTGCTACACCTACTATCGATGTACCAAGTATCAATTTTCTTATCATTTGCTACTTGGCTCGATTATTCATTTTTGAGCAACAATCTTTTTCTACGTTGCCACATCTTTTACAAAAGCAGCATTGATTTATTTTTAAAACAACAATCCTTCTCCAAGTGATTTGTTTTCTTGCAAACACCACAAGGTGGATACTTTCCTTTTGTGTAGTTTCTCCTCCTTTACCTTTCTATGAACTCCTTCCACCATTTTTGGATTGATGAGACCGTATGTATATTTTAAGCTGAAGGGAATTTTCCATTGAGTGTTCTTCTTGTGCCATTAGTCTTTTCTCATGTGCTTCTAGAGAGCCGATTAATTCACTTATTGATAAGATTGGCAAATCATTAGTTTCTTCAATAGTTGTGACAATGGATTTACTTTTTAGTAAATGTCACCAATACTTTTTCAACAACCCTTTGATCAGTAATATCATATCCACAGGCTCTCATTTGATTAACTAATTCCTTTAATTTACCACAATATTCTTGAACGGTCTCATAATTTTTCATTTTAGAATTCTCAAAATCCCTTCTCAAAGTTTGAAGACAAATAATACATACCTTTTCCAATCCTTGAAATTATTCTCGAAGTATATCCCAAGCTCCTTTTGCGGTCTTTGCCTCAAGTATTCTCGAAATTACCGTTTCCGAGAGTGCTTGCTAAATAAAATATAAAGCATTTGCATCCTTCTGTAACTGATCCTTCGAAACACTTGCACCTTCTTGCGAAACCTCATAACCTTTCTTGACGATGTCCCATAAGTCTTGGGACATCAAGAATCATCTTGATGCTCCAAAAATCTTAGTTATTCCCATCTAATATAGGAATAGGAAATATGGATGAGGTTTATGGGAAAATTGGATAGATAGTTTTAGGAAAGGATGGTTCAGACAAACGCTCGATCCCAACAACAAAAAGTGGCTTTAATACCATTGTTGGATTTTGTGGAAGCGTGTGTTTGATATGTTTGTAAGAAATAAATGGGCAAAGAAGAAAAGAGAGATGTGTAGATGCAAGATTTCACGGCAAGAGGGCAAAAGGGTGCAATATAAAGCTTATTTTATTTGGTGATAGTATAAAGAAATGGGGAGTAGTTGAACTTACTTCTGCTGCTCCAAGAAAGGATGCCCCCACTCTCCTATTTATAGAAGTCTTTCACCGACTCATCATACAAAAATCAGTCAATATCAAAGATTTTTACTACAAATTTAGAATAATGGAGCCTCTTCCTTGCAGCCGAAGAGTAGATATTTTGTAGGACTTTTGTACATTTTCTAGCAAATACACAGTATTCAAGGCAAGGAGATCCATTATCTCCTTATTTGCTTGTATTAGTAAGGGATGTGTTCTCTAGTGGGCATGATGATGCTGCAGCCAGGGGGGTTATTTGAAGTTTCATCCTCTATGTTCTTAAATACAGCTTTGACTCTCTATGACGGAGACATGGATTCGTTGCAGGATATATTGCTCTTTTTCATCAATTTCAATGTCTCTCAGGGCTAAAGCTAAATTCTCAAAAGAACAAAATCTTCTTACCAGGATATAATGATACGCAAGCTGCTGAATTTGATAGGTTGAATAGATTTGAAGGAGGTGTTTTGCATGTCAAAAATCTCGCTTTTCCTTTACTATCAGGTGAGCTAAGTGATAAGGAGCGTAAACCTTGGGTGGATATGTTACTTCAAGAATGAAAGCATGGACAGTTAAACACCTTTCATATGCTGGATGATTTCAGATCATTAAAGTAGTTATCTTTGGCA
Organism: Melaleuca alternifolia; assembly: GCA_019926035.1. NCBI lineage: Eukaryota > Viridiplantae > Streptophyta > Magnoliopsida > Myrtales > Myrtaceae > Melaleuca > Melaleuca alternifolia. The sequence continues at coordinate 797,966 of JAGKPW010000084.1, forward strand.
TTACCAACTTTCAATGCCAAATGGTCGTAATCCCTAAAAAGGTCACAAAAATGATTAGGAAGGGCTTTCTTGTGGAAAGAGAACCTGATGCTGTTAGACGCCCCAAGATCTCTTGGGATGATGTTTGCATGCCTACGCGTGAATGAGGTCTGGGGCTTAGGAAGTTAGAGTGCTTTGAAACATTGCTCGTGCCTTGAAGAACTTATGGAGACTTCTCTTAATATCTGGTTCAATATGGGTAGCCTAGACACTCTCTTATTTGCTCAGGGACGAATCTATCTGGGTGGTTCAAGCTCGAAAAGAAAGTATCTTTGCTTGGAGGATATTACTTGAAGCCTTTCCTTAAGTCTAACATCAAACAATTGATTGGAAATAGACAAAATACTTCTTTATGGCATGGCATCCTTTTGGTGCATTGTCTGATATCTACTACTATAGAGTGACACATGGTTCTCAAATGGGCTTAAGTGCCAACTTATGCTCATTGATTAGAGATCATGGATGGAAATGGCCTCCTACCAGTTCAGATGCTTTAGTTCATGTACTGGTTGCTTAAGTTCTAATTTGGTTTTGTTAAATTATGCCTCGAGTTTAAATCAGGTGAGCTGCACAAAAGAGGAAACAAATAAAGGAAGTTATCTTGTGTACTCGTGCAAAAAGGAATGGACCACTCACAGATTCCAAAATAGGAAAGAATGAACTCCTTCTGCGTTTTGGAGAAGTCAACAAGTCAACAAATCAGGAGGTTTCTTATATAAAAAAGGAACGTGGTCCCATGGGTTATATGACAAAGAAAATAAAGGATTTTTATCCTTTTCGGCTATTAAGGGTGCATTTGGTAACCATTCTCATTCTCAGTTTCTCGTCCCCGAATGAGTTTGGGACGAGAAACCTGTTTGGCAAATTTTCATTCTCATTCTGTTCTCGGGATGAAAAAATGGCTGGGGATGGGTTTGGGATGAGAAATAAGAACCAAAAATTTTTTTGTTCTCAATTTGTGGGACAAGAATGTACAGTATCAATTAATAAGCTATTGTTTTATATTTTATTTTTATCTCTTGTCGTTGCCACCGTTTGCCGTTTGCCGCCGCCGGTCATCGGCCATTGTCGCCGCCCAGCACTGATCATCGCCATCGGCCGTCGATCGTCGGTCACCATCGCCACCGCCGGCCACCGTCGCCGCTCACCGCCAATCATCCCCATCGGCTGCCAATCGCCGGTCGCCATGATCGCCGCCGGTCATCGACCACCGTCGCCACCCACCACCGATCGTCGCCGTCAACCTCCGATCATCGACCTTAGCCGCCGGTCAACACCTTTGCCACCAGTCGCCGCCCGCCGCCGGTCGTCACTGTCAGCCATCGTTCATTGGCCCCCGCCGGTTGCCGGTCGCCGCCATCGTAGGTCGCCAGTTGTCGGCCACTGCATTTCTTTTATTTACTAGCATTGGGACGAGAAATTTTGTGCAATTACCAAATGGATTTCTATTCTATTTCTATTCCAAAGATAGAAATTTTATTCAATTACCAAACACGTTTCTCTTCCCAAAAACTCATCTGAGAACCATTTCTCAAAAAACTCATTCTAAAAAAAACTGTTTCCGGAACGAGAATGGTTACCAAACGCGCCCTAAATAGCCACACACTCACAGAAGCAATTCCGCCGAAGAGAAGGAAAAACTCAGAGTCGTGACAAGAACAACGCAAGCGAGCAAGGGATTGTTTTTCTCCGAAAGTGTGCGTGGCCGCTCGGTGAACGTGAGTTTATTATTGAGTTGTTTATTATAAACACTTGAGATTAGGTATAATCTAGGTACGGGAAACACGAGTGTATTGAGCGATTGTAAATCCGATTCTCTGATTATAGTGGATTATTTGCTGTTGGCTCTCCCCATGGATGTAGATACCGATACTCGGACCGAATCACGTAAATTTCTGGTGTCCTTATTATTTCTCGTTTACTTCTTTGGAAATTTCACGTTGACGTAAATTGCAAGATCCTGATTAGTTTCCGCATTAATTTACAACAATTGGTATCAGAGCTTGGGTTATATATTCTGGATTGTGATTTGGAGCTTTTACTTGTCTGATTAATATCTGGATATCTTGTTATTGCAATTATGTATGGGGTGAAAGCTGAAATTGAGAAGTTTAACGGGAGGAACAACTTTGGGTTGTGGAGTCTCAAGATGGAGGCATTATTGACAACTCTGGGTTTGGCAGACGCATTGGAGGGCAAAGATAATTTGTCCACTACAATGAAAGATTCTGATAAGGATGTGTTGATGAGGAAAGCTAGGAGTCAAATTCTGTTGAATTTATCGGATGAAGTGTTAATAGAGGTAGGCCAAGAGAAGGATGTCGCAGCGTTGTGGGCAAAACTTCAGGCACTCTATATAACGAAAGGTTTGAACAATCGCTTGTACATGTTGAAGAGGATGTTCCAGTTCAGATATACTAAAGGTACGTCTATTAGAACCCATCTAGATAAATTTAATAAATTCATGATGGATTTGAAGAATGTCTATAAGATACTTGATGATGAAGAGTAGGGCATGTTGTTGCTAGCTTCTTTACCAGAGTCATGGGAGTACTTTACTGATTCACTATTGCAGGGGCGTACTACAATTACCTCAGAAGAGGTAAAGTCCGCCTTGTTTTCTAAAGAGTGGCAGAGAAAGTTGCGAGATGACAGTTTGGCGTAGCATGTAGTGCAGGGACTAGTGATTCGAGGTAGAGAGCAACAACGGGGGTCTAGTAGCAACATAGGTAAAAGCAGATCTAAATCACACCATAGAAAGTCCAAGGGACACATGAAGTGCTTTGAATGTCACAAGCAGCATGGCAAATATTGTCGATGGGAGCAATAGTGATGCAAAAGCTATTTTATGTGTGACTACTACTTCGTCAGGAGACAAATGGGTGCTAGATTCAGGGTGTCCTTATCATATGATGCCTCATAAGAACTGGTTTACTATTTACCAGACTGCAGATGGTGGTAGAGTTCTTTTGGGGAATAATGCAGCCTGCAAGGTTGTGGGGATAGGGACAATTCGTATTCAAATGCATGATGGTGTAGTTTGTACATTAGCAGATGTTAGGCATGTACCAGAGCTCAAGAAGAACCTTATTTCTCTAGGGACGCTTGATGATATCGGGTGTAAATACACCGCTGAAGGTAAAGTGCTGAAGATCTCTCGAGGTGCCATAATAGTGATGAAAGGGAAAAAGGAGAACCCTCTCTATCATCTACTGGGAAAGGCCGTGACAGGAGCTGTTGTAGTTTCATCAAGTGAATCAGACTTTGAGTTGACTCAATTATGGCATATGCGTTTGGAGCTCATGAGTGAGGCAGGTATGACGATGCTGAGTGATGAGGTCTGCTAAAGGGTCAGAAGACAAGTAAGTTAGACTTATATGAGCACCGTATCTTTGGGAAGCAACGCGGAATTAAGTTTACTACAAGTATTCATTCGACAAAGCAGCCGGTGGAATATATTCATTCAAAAATCTAGGGCCTGTCTCTAATTCCTTCGAAAGGAGGTGCCCGTTATATGCTGACTTTTATCGACGACTATTCCAGGAAGGTATGGGTATATTTTCTAAAGCACAATTTGATGTGTTTGATCGGTTCAAGAAATTTAAGGCATTGATTGAGAAGCAGTCAGATAAACAGATTAAGTGCCTAAGAACTGATAACGGCATGGAGTTCTACGGTAAAGATTTTACCGAGTTCTGCAAGAGAGATGGTATTGTAAGACATCGCATAGTACCTACGACACCACAGCAGAATGGCATGGCATAAAGGAAGAACAAAACTTTACTTGAGCGGGTTCGAAGCATACTTTCCCATGCTGAAATTGGCAAGGAATTTTGGGTGGTTGGGTATAATCTAAGTGCGGGAAACACGTACGTATTGAGTGATTGTAAACCAGATTCTCTGATTATAGTGGATTATTTGCTGTTGGCTCTTCCCGTGGACATAGATACCAATACTCAGACCGAATCAAGTAAATTTCTGGTGTCCTTATTATTTCTCGTTTACTTCTTTGGCGATTTCGCGTTGACCTAAATTGCAAGATCCTGATTAGTTTCCGCATTAATTTACAATAGGTTCCTTGTCCTCAATCAGCCGATGATTGATATTTACAGGCACCAAATCTAGCTTTTTATCTTCTACCGACTATTGAAATCTAACAAGTAAGAAAACGTAAAGTGGCTTGGCATGGACTAGTGTGCTTTCACTAGATATCCCCAAATTTGGCTCCGTACGCTGATTGGTTATTCTAAAACAAGCTCCAAACATTGGATGGAGTAAAGAACTAAAAATGGTGATGTGGATGCTTTGTGTATGTCCCCGGAAGCACGGCTCCATCTATTTTTGAAGTGACCCTTTGAAGAATGTTTGGAGTAGGATCTTAAACTCGGTGTGCAAGTCCGTGACTCGGATTGTGTGCTGCGCTAGGCATTACAACGTTGTAAAGGCAAGTCATTTGCTAAAATCTTATTGAGTCTCTCATGGCGTGGTACCATTTACCATCTATGGAAGATGAGAGATG
>JAGKPW010000085.1:0-175336 GCA_019926035.1 Melaleuca alternifolia
GAGAGTTATGGGTCCCTCCAATTCAGCCACATCATGTATAAAAGCAAAATAATAATAATAATAATAATAATAATAATAATAACAACAACTGTGTGACGAACAATTATTATTTCTTTTAGCAATTTTTTTTTACCAAGGAATTCATCGCGGGCCTTCCGTGCCTAGATGGCACTAAAGAGTCGGGCTCTTATACCTTGAGGGAGATTAGCATGGGACCCAAACACCATGGCCCCCCATTTAAGATACTAGCAATTGCGGGTTTCGAACCCTCGACCTCGGTGATGAGAGAGAAGCTCTCCATCAATATAACTACCGATTGTTGGGTTCGTTTAGCAATCGTTGCTTTGTTGGAAAAACATATAATTTAACAACCCTCTAATGTGTCCGCAAAGTGTGTCGCACACCCATCTCCTCATATGTCTTTTTAAACATCTATCATGTTAAAATCTACATTGATCTTACTTTAAGAAGAAATTTCTTATTTTCTCTTTGCTAAATTCAAATAGTTAGTTGTGGACTCGTGCTTTAATAATTATTTTTGTGCTTTTGAGTTTGGGAGATATATACATGAATATATACATTTACTCCTTATATAAATCCAATACCCGTGAATGAAAGAGTCCTTTATATATAAAAGCTGCTTTCCATAAGCGTCATTTCTCACTTGCATATGTGTAGAAGATATTAAAAATAAAAGAGTACCAATCACGAATCTGTTTGAATTATATTAAATACTCCAGATATAGAATTATATAACAATCGTAAGTTACTGTAAAAAAAAAAACACGAGCATTGAAAAGACGTTGGCAATAAACACGTTACTATGAAAATTCGAAATACAAGTAACGTAGTAGGAGATTATTCCCACGAATGCCGGCTTTAATAACTCGAGCTACAATAAAGCTCGAGCATCAAGCATGACTCGACCTCTTCAGGCGCACTTTGAAAGGAATAACGACCCAACTATTTAAATAACAATTGAGCCTTTCAAGATTCTTATGGCAACGTTGATTTCATGACACAAAAAAAGCTCATGTAACTGTAGTCACATAAATGACGGACCGTCGTGTCAATTCAGAGATCATTTGCATAATTTTATCTTTAAAAAATGACCGAACTGTTGAAGATTCTCATCACAATGTTGATTTCATGAATCATGATATAAAAAGCTCCTTTGGTCACATTAATAAATGATCGTCGCCATCTGTTGGTTGCCTTGGCCTCGGCCGCCTCAATGGCCCTGTGGAGCCCAAAAAATAGAAGAAAATTTCGAAAATTCGGAGACAAATGTGTCCCCCTAAGGATATGAGATTCCTCCCTTTTCCATTTCAATTTCATTTGGGTCTCAAACTAGAAATCGGAATCCAATTCGAGATGCCGGAGCTTTGATTTGAACGGTGCAAAGCCCGGACAAAGGCAGTGGCCAATGGCCATGCAATCGAATCGTGTCCTACACTACACGCACAAACGTTGCTGTCTCACTTCCCTGCCTTGTCTGAATTGACTCCTCGTGAGTAACATCATCTCAAAGCTACATCACATGGGGAACCACATCCCTACAATTTTGCCTCTTGACATCGTACCCTATGTTGGCTTTTCGGATTGGATCGAAAGTCTAGAGTGAGGAATTCATTGTATCGAAACGACTGAAAATACAATACATAACGTGATTTCCTTTCAAGATTGACCGCTCTGAAAGAATTTGGTGAACCGGTGCAGTGTTCGTAGACAAATCTTGAGATGACTGGACGTGGTCGTGTTAGGATTAGTTTACCGACATATTAGGTCTAGGGCCTTCGGGGGGTTTGAGTTCGTGTTGGATAGTGCGTGTTAAAGCTATTAGTGCTGCATGTGTCATTTCATATCTTGTTCGATGCATGCACGATAGTCTACCTTGAAGGGGGAGTGAAGCTATCCCAATTCTATCAACACAAGTCTATATAGATGCTAGAATGCAACAAATGAAAAAGGTCGAAATTAACACATGAGGTACAGCTCAAACTTACGATAATAATCGATGTGACCCTATTAATGTTATTTCCGGGTTTCTGTCGGTGTATGAACACACCAATCATCACATACCCCAAAATATCTAATAAATCGAGCACTGCTCTTTCACAATTGAAATTTTGGAGCAGGTAGACTAAACTTTGTCGCATCGTTTTGACATATGGGTTCCAACTGAAACATGATACCACGTTCCACATAATCTTTATAGGGCCAATTGTCATGGCGAGGATTAAGAAATTCTATTCTCAAATCAAACTAATAAACTTACATTATTATATAGTAAACCTATCATTTTTTGCCGTGTTTCACATTCTTAGGGGTAGAATGATTTTTTCAACAGTACTTTCCACGGCTAAATTGTAAATGGCACAATCTTAGGGTTGGCATTCCTTGACTTGGTGGAATTAATTATCATTTCCGGGTCCAAATTATTGAGTTTCGGTTCCACCAATAATGGATTTGGCATGTGTAGCACATGATGGCGGTCCATCTCGATAGGTGAGTTCCATGATTGAAACCGGGACCCCAGTGGTTAAAACCTCTTTGCTAAGCCCGCTAGGCAAAGACAACATGAATAGTTTGAAACATGTAACATGATAACCTATGGCATAGTGGGGGGGAGGGGGAAAAATAAATAATTTTCAGCTTTAATAATTGAAGCCCATGTCATGATGTTGAATAAGTCCTCACTTTAGTGAAACGACATTTGACTTAGGTTATTTGTGAGCTCCTAGATTTGCCCTAGATATTCCCAAACTTAAGAAAAATGAAAATAGTGAATAAATATATGTGATATTTATATTATTACCAAGTCATGGACAAAATGTCATCTCTTGATTTACTAAGTCCATTATGCATCATCATCATTAGTGCCAATGATTGCAATTTTTTGTTTCTTTTTGTATGATGCAGACCAGTAAGTCAAGTGGAAAATCTGATGAATTTGAAAATTATGTGCTAGAAAATTAAGGGAAAATTAGGAAAAAAGAAGAAGAAAAAATGGGTATTTGGAAATTATTTGGTAGAAAAGAAAGAATGAGGAGAGATGAAAACTAAGATGAAATCACATCCGATGAACACATTTGAGTGAAGAAGCAGCCAAAATTTAAGGACTCGGAAGAAGCCTCCACTGAATTCAACATCCCCTGTACAGGACAAAAGATGAAAACTTTCTCCATTTTTTTTTTTTGCCTCTTCTTTTTTCAATCCCTTTCTGGTTGGGATTTTCGAGAAAGCCAAACCAAGATCGGGAATAACCAGCCTTTCCTCTGCTTTCTGTTTCCGTCGATCAGTACAGTGAGTATGGTGATTCATCGCCGACTTGTGCAGTGCTGGTTGATCTTGAGTACTTCTTGGAAGATGAAGAAGGAGAGGAAGATGATGATGAAGAAGATGAAGACGACAGATCGCCAGACCTCCTCCTCAGCATCTGCCTCATCCCATCAGCGACCCTGAATGCAGGGCTTGACTTGTATTTTCTGCAGAAGGACATGTGAGCTCTCATGGCTTCTTCAACCCCACACGGCTTCTTGTTGTTGCCGTTGGCTCTGTTCACTTCGTCTCTCACAGCCTCTGAGCACAACCCACAGAGCCATTTGCCTTCAAATTTGGACTTCACTTGGGATATGTAGTCCTCGGTGCATTCCTCCTTCAGGCCGCAACACTCGCACTTCACCATTTCAATCTCCATACTCTGTTCTCGCTCTTCTCCGTTACTCTCTCTCTCTCTTCTCTCGTCTTTTTCACCTTCAGGGTCTTCTCTCTGCTTTTTTTTTTTTTTGGGAGGATTGGTGTTTGGGGGGGTTGAGAACTTTTTTGTCCAAAGTCTCTGAAGACTCAGGAGCCAAAAAGTGATCAATCGGGGGGACTCTCCCGTAAATTGAGGATGTCCTTTTATAGTTGGGCTTGACTCCTGCAAATGAGAGAGAGAGAGAGAGAGAGAGAGGGATGAATGATTTCTTTACGATTTCTCTTTTGTTTCATTTTAAACTACACGCTTTCGAGTTGGTGCCTCATCACATGAGATTGTCTTTGGTGTCCCGACTGCTAAGTGGTGAGAAGCTGTGAATCTCTTGAAGAGCTCGGGGACATTTTCTATGGCTTAAGTGTACAGATAACTTGAAGAAGTTGGTCCAGGGCAGTGTAAAATAGGGATAAAGCCACTCACAGTCTCTATACTTCCAATATAAAAGTTGCCCTTCTGCCTTTTTCCCCTACTCAAAATTATCGGTATGCTTTTATAAAAAAGTTCATGGTCATATACTCATTAAATTTTATTGACGTAAAGGCTAAGTTGGACGTCAGGAAGCATGTGTCATATTACAATTGGCTCAGATTTCTCACATGATGCCACAGAAGCACCACATCACCAATATAAACAAATGTAAAAAGAAAAGCAATAGAGAGAGGGGCCACGACAATCACTATAGAGAGGGTGGGCACCACTACCGGGCTGGTGGTGATTGTTGTCACCTGAGGGGTGCAAACACCTTGCCGTATATATGTTACAATTTCATGTGCAAATATTCTCTCTCTCTATATATATATGTATAAAGAAAGAGAGTCATCATATTTGATTGTGGTAGCTTTATTTTTAGAGAGTTTTAATGTAAAAAAATTAATGTCATTAAAATCATAATAGCAAAATCAATCACGAAGTTCCTCTAAGGATGCACATCTAACCATCTTGTTAAAAATAATCAAAAGACACTTTCAAAATTCTAACAAAAGTACAAGGACTACTGATGGTATGTCATAATAAGATATTTTGTAAACTGTTTTCACTATTCCACCGCCATATGTGAATGACCATAGATTTTTCATCTCTTGGCACAATTATCCAAATCACGAGCTCTCTCTTAATCTTAAATACCGCAAGTTAAGATATTCCTTTTGTAGAGAGCAAAGAGAATTATGATTCCCAAAGTTTTTAAATTATATGACATGGTTTGCACCCTTTAACCCCTCTATTCTCCATCCTAAATCTAGAGGTGGCAAAATGGTTCAAAGACCCATATTTTAACTCATATTTGATAATGTGAGTCATTAATGTGTTTGTTTAAATGGTTAATGGATCTTAAATGAGTCACTCAATAACCTAATTGATTTTAAATGGGTTCTAAACTGATCATAAATGTATTTTCTAATTAATTTTAAATATTATTAACAAGTTATATTTAGACTATGAAAAATCTGATATTCTAATTTTTTAATTTTTAAAAAATAAAAATTTGATTATTTTATTTTCCCTTTGTTTATTTTCTTTTATTTTCTCCTTTTCCTTATTCTAAGTTGGTCACCGGTCAAGAGGCAAAAGATGAGCTCATTAGAATTCGGCGACAGGAAGAGAAAAAGGCAAAAAAAAAAATTAAAATATATTTTTTAAAATACAAATAATTTTAAGTTTGAAAGAAATTTAAAAAAAATAGAAAAATTATCAAATAAATCATATTGTATAAATTTGTTTTAACAATGCATTTAAAAAAAATCACAAAGCAAAATTTCCTTGACTTAGTTAAATAGTAAAGTGTTTTAACAATATAGGTCGAGTCGGTTATGAGTCGATAAAATTGTATTGTATGAGAATGAGTTAAAACTGTTTAAATGGGTCAATATGGGTGGGACCATTTTGATCCGACCCAAACTCGACCCGACACCCCTACCTAAACCATGGATGAGGTACTTTGTTCAGATTGTAAGGGATAAACTGCTGTAGTACTCATTTATCTTTTCCAAACCATATTCCTGGACTTGACTACCTTTTCGTTATAGCCTTTTTTCCGTTTATGGAAAACCCCCCTCTATGTGTCCGTTTACATTGCAGACTTCAAATATTTGTTCTTGGTATTTAGTCTCCGAACTTCAGAAATTTATACCATATTGGTAGTTCACCAGTTACAGTGTCAATATTTTTAGCAGCATGGTCTTTCAATGTCAGATTGTTCACCAGGCAATTGTCTTTACTATTTACCTTAGTAAAATCCATAAGCAAAATGATAATATGCAATATTAATCACCTCATAAGAGTTTGACAAGTCACTCTATAATTCAAAACGAATTAATTAATTATAAGTTATTTGTAGTTCATATCATTTTCCTACCGAGTCCCTTTATTTTTGTTCATATCAATATAGGAGAATATTAGGTTTCATTTTGTTACTTATTGCTTTTCAAAGAGAAAACAAAAAGTTCTAAAGCTCCCCAAATTGTAAAGTTGCGTAGAAGATATGATATATTGTCTTAATAAGTATGGTTGTCTTCCTCACTCTAACACCTAAATTCGAGCTACATAGTTTGCTTGTTGGAAAGGTTTATTCATCAGAACTTCAAACTTGTATCCTCCTGTCATCACATAATGTACATGGAAAATCCATTAGAGATCAGTCGATGCTCAAAACATTTGTCACAAACATTTTATTACAACGGGAGATATTTTTGTATTGCCTACGCCATCCTAGACAATAATTGAGAGACAGAGAGAGAGAAAGAGTGGAGGAAGCGGCCATAAATTACTCCATGTTCTAAGGGACATGGGCAGTGGAAAATGAGACAAGGTGGTCAGGGGGGCCTCACGAGTGGCCTTGTCTAGCATTGTATAGGGTGGCACAATTCATTAGGCAATAGAAAACTCATTAGGTCACATCAAATGTTCTTCTACTCTTCTCTTTGTCATTTTGCAAATGCATTGGGAGTTGGAAAGTCCATGGTTAATCCTACCCTTTCTTTTCCCCTCTTTGGCGGTTACTTTCGGTTGATTCGGTCGTTGATTGGCTTTTGTCTTGGCTTCGCCGCGCCAAGCCATGGCTCCGACTTCGGGCTCAGACATATGTTTCTGTTTCCTTGTTCTTTCTTGGGATTTAATGAACTTAATCTCTGTTTGGTCCCTCATGCACATAATAAGTTGCTTATGATGCCCAAATTTTTGCGCATATTACATTCCCATGTCATGCGAAGATATTTTTCTCTAACTTTTTATTGGTTTACTGGTTCCTTTCGATGTTATTAAACTATCCTTTGTCATTCCTTAGAATTTTTTAAAGAACATATTGTGTGAGAATGACGTTTTTATTTCTTCATGAGTAAAATGATGAAAAGTCTGCCCCTAGCTCATGACCTGTCTCGAGCTTGGAATTCCACATCCCTTCCAGACAATGATAGGCTTCTAAGTGGACTCGAGGATGGGCAAACCCTCACCACATGGTGATAGAGGTGCCAGCGAAACATTTTACATTTAGTGGTCATCTTTTAGGACTATAATTATAAACAAGATATTTTGGAGAATCTCTTGCTTGCAATTTTGTATTGGTTCTTGCTATCAATTTTCAAAGAACATATTGTGTGAGAATGACGTTTTTATTTCTTCACGAATAAAAGGATGAAAAAGTCTGCCCTGACCCATACCTGTCTCGAGCTTGAAATTCCATATTCCTTCTGGACAATTTTAGGCTTCAAAATAGACTTGAGGATGGGCAAACCCTTACTACATGGTGATAGAGGTGCCAGCCATAAAAAGTTTTATATATAGAGGTCATCCTTCAAGACTATAACCATAAACATGATATTTGCTTGATAATTTTGTATTGGTTCTTGCTATCAAATTGTCGAATAAGTATATACCATACTCTTTTCTGGGATTTAAATACAGATTGTGATTTCTCAAGGGGAAAGAACCAGCAACAAGCTGACTATCCAATTGGATACTTGAATGAAATTTTAAAATGGGAATCGATTCTACAATAATTGACGACCCTTTCCTTCACCTGCTTTTTGTCTTGTATTGGACAAATGATTGTTTCATGTGACTTTTGATTTGTAGTCAGAATCGTTTGGTCCACTTTTTACACATAAAAAGCATTGCATGCGCAATTCCCATACCCGCCAGATTTGTTCACATCTCACCCTTCGCTATACGCTCTTGTCCTCTCCATTGACTTGCACATGTAAAAACCCTTCTTTCTTTTCGATACCTCTTCTAACACAAATTGAGAATTCATGTGTTTGGGCATGTTGGACCATCTTGAATCCCTTTCTTGTCGACGCGATGCTTCCCTTTTTTTGGCATCGCCATTGAAAAGAAAACGAAATTGGTTGCTCGAAATAGATAATGCAATGCCTGAATTTTCCCACATCATGATGTCGACTTGCTTTGCGAGTAGGGTTTCGAGCCTGCTTTAACCACATGCAACTTTGGGTTGCTTTCTCCATCGCTTTTATTCTCCATCACGTCATCTCTTGCTTGACGATTTTGTCAAAAAGAGTGTTCTTGAACTTGCGATATGGCTCTTTATCAATGGTCAGATTTGTCCGTCGAAATTTGCACTCCGACTTTCTCCTAGGGTTCCATAGCCGTTCGATTTGACGGATAACTATTGTTCCTATGAGTAAGCCCGTTTGGTACATTAGTCTATGGTATTGATGATGGGCAGCAAGGCAAATCGGAATCCACGTTGGAAGTGAACTATCAACTAAATAGAGTGCAAATAATTGAAACTCGGCTATGATATCATTTATAATTTTTTTTATGTATATTGTATTTAAGTTATTAAGTGGATAGAGGCCACATGTATATATGGTCTAGATAAATCTCATAAATAACCAATCTTTGTTAATTATTTTTGCACCGTCAATAGACCTAGCATGAGTCTACATACAAGTTATATTCTCAAGATATATACCAATGAGTTTTGTTAAGGTATGCTTCTTTATTGGCCGTTAGGAATACATTATTCTTAATTTGCAAATAATATGTATATATATATACATACATATATGTATATTAAAGCCAGTAACAAACATTCCGTCAATAATAGTAATAATAATAGTAATGAAGACTTGATAAGAGGAATAACATAGACTCGCTTTTTTCTCTCTTGTACCCCTTTCGTGTACATCTATTTTTATCTATTATTTGTTTTATAAACAAATTTAGAGCGATTTTAGTGGATGATACAAGAGGGAGAGGACTCTTGATGGACCACATTTTTATTAGATGGATAGCTGCGGTCTTTTGCTTCCCTATTAACCCTAGTATTTATCAGAAGAGAATCACGCTCAAGTGATATATGATATGGTCCACTTATTGATTGAAGATTTTGATGGAAACCCCAATACATAGATTCCAATCATTCCACGAATGACCGCCAAGCATGATCTCACCACAATCTAATTATCAAGATTGATTTCAACGTAAGCAACCATTGAAAAAGACACATCAATGATCAGGCGCAGTCATGAGTTATCATATGGACTATGCACTATCTTACACTTTTAGAAAAGGAGAACAAAGAAAGAGAGATTATTGTGCTATTGACCTTCTCATGCTTCAGCTCAATCTTATCCAAGAGACCCGCATGATGGAGTTTAAGGAGAGAGGAGTCATGATTGAATAATGGCATGTTTTGAAAGGATTGAGTCAAGTAATTAAGGAGATTCCGGTAATGATCTCAAAGTAATCTTTGTATTGATTGACAAGAGAGCAAACACATGTGCACGAAAAAAGCAAAAGAAGGAAAGTTAATTTTTTTTGTCCCTTTAAGAAAGTAGTACAGACAATTCCAACGAACAATACACCTTCTTTGTGCAACTTTTTTCAGTGATAAATACACTTTTTTCTCAATGATATCCAAGAAAAGAATCTATAGGTAGATGTCATGGAATCATGCATTCGAATTGATAATGATGGCTAATGCTGACACTATCATATCTAAGGATGGTCCCATCTTTGATGTGCATGCAATGTGCATATTATTTGGCTTAGCACTTGGAGGTCTCAAGTTGCATTCACCAATTGGAACCACTCATTTCTCCTTCCATTTTCATCCTTACACCAAATCATTAGAAAAAGGAAAAAAAAAACCAAAAAAAGAGGGGGAAGGGGGGGGTTACTTTTTGATCTTTCTGAGTTCAAATTGGTCCGAATAAGCTTTTCACGTTATTATCTGCATTCAAGGAACATCTGAGCATCCTTAGATTTGACCTTGTCTCCATGAGCCCTCATACTAATATTTTTTTGTGACTTTGTCTCAACAATAAATACTAATAAAATAGAGGTAGCTCATGACATGTCCCTTCTAGGTAGCCCCAACTTTGTCATGGCCTGCTCTATTTTTTTTTTCCTTCTTTTCTCAAATTTGACCTTGTTTCCACATGCCCCGATACTGTTATCTTTTCTAGTTTTATGTAAATGAACATGAATTCTCATTTTCCTGAGTTAATTTTTTTTTATAATAGGGCTTCAATTCAAGTAGGTGGGAGGCCTACAAATCCAAGGCTCTGTGATGCAATCCTATCATTAGATGATCTGATTCATGTCATAGCACCTGAAATTTTCATATTATTAGATTGTAGGGTTTTCGGTAAGGATAGCGGGATGATCTAAAATCCTGTTACGACCTCACGTTTGCTAGCGAAGACAGCCCAACTTGAGCGATTTCGATTGATTAGACTAAACGTCATCACTATTCTCCCGACAGGTAAGACTTTAATCAATAAGTAGAAGAAGAAAAAAAAAGGATCACCACCTTTCTGTTTGCTCCATAAACAAACAGATCATCTGAGATTTTCTCCCATATAGGATTAGAGATTCGTTTAACAAGAAAAGGTTAATCGAATTCGGTTTCAATGCTTGAGAACTTACTTATTATCTCAGCAACTTGATCCTCTGAACCTTCTTTGTTGTATCATCAAGTCTTTTGACTTGTTAAATTATGCAATCGAATCCTTCCGTGCCTTATCTATGACAACTTCATCAATTTGCTTTTGCAGCGTTGCTCATGTGGGGAAGAGAGCAAAGAGAAGGAGCCTCTCCACAGCAAAAAATTTCTACATGTGAGTTTATTGCATCTCAATTATTAGATTATGTAAATTCCATGTGGATTGAAGACTATTTAATAGTAGAGATAAAGTGGGCTCATATGCACCAAGCATATACAAAACTTGATCCTCGATAGTTAATAAGGGCCAACCAATCCTTGCCAGCTAAGACATAGAACTGGTGCATGTGAGTCAGCTAGCCCTCGCGAGCAGCGACTAGCCCTCACGAGCAGCGACTAGGTAATAGTCACAACCCTCACGTTAGCCCGGCATAAGCAACTTAATGATGAACTACCCGCCCTCAACACACGAAGATTTAGTTGCAATTCGAGCCCCTCCTCCCAAAAAAAAAGAAGAAGAAAAAGAACAGAACCAAATCCCACGTCAATTGAGAATTAACGATGCTTATGGCTTATGGGACTTACCTTTAATTTTCTTTAACTATGAGCCTGTTTAGGACAAAATTGTGGGGCGCATGGCTCATATGAGACAATTCCATGTGATAGGACACAGAATTATAATCCTTTTTCATAATTGTTTTCCTGAAAAGTTCTCCTTTTATCATCTTTTTCGGCTTCCAAATTACATGCGCCTCCTACACGCACGATGGTAGAAGTTGGAAATTGGATTTTCTTTCCCTCTTCAAATTAACATGACAATCTTTCAAACTCTATACATCCCCCACATATTTCTCCAGACCGGATAAGCAGCCACAAATCTTCTATCCAAGAATTGATAGGCCGGCCATCAAAAGGGTCCACAGAAACCAAGAGGTGCTCTAGCATGTGGATTCTTCTGAGTGTTCAACTTGAAAAAACCCCACAAACACAACACCATGTTTTCTTGTAAAAGAGTAATCGTCATCATCAAGAGGCAATTTATCTACTTGTGAGTGCTTGTCCGGTAGGTCTCCTACATTTCCAGTGGCCACAGGAGCATTTCATGTCTCCTTCATAGTGTACGCCAACAACAAGCCCTGCCCCTCTACACTCAAAGTCATACAAAAGCCTATGATGCTCCATCAGTTTGGATTTAGATCTTCTCAACCGACGATTTTCTTTATTATTATTTCTCTTGAAGTAGAGCAAAGTCTTGCCTTCGGTTAATGATTAGAACACGACCATTTACTCCAAGAATTTTGTATCATTAAATAAGTATACCTACCATTCTTAATTAGTAGAGGATAAATTGACTCATTGTACTTTGCCAAAACATGATATTCAGATATGTAGATCAATGTCTCCCAGAAAAGCAAATATGCAGTGACCTGTCATGAATTTTAAAAGGGAGATTCAGTCAGTTAACTGATAGGATTGAAGTTCATGGAAGAGGACGGCCTATTATATGGCTAGTCCGTTCAATTTTAAAGGTACTTCAAGAACTAAGTCTAGACTTGTCAAGATAAAATTGCGTCCTTGAGTTAATATCTGTCATCCCATTCTTTAGTTGTTTGTGGGCGTAGGTAGTTTCATATTTGGCAAGTCGACATTGATCCTCGGGCTTGGTTTTTCTTTATCCTCTGTTGGAGAAACTTTCAATGGGTGGAAGCAAGCATGGGATATTGTTCATATTTATAACCCACTAATCAAAGTCTTGGTTGGAGGATTGAATAAAATGTAGCCATTTCCCCTAAAATCATATAGAAAAAAAGTCACTAATAATCTCAAAAAATTTGTCAAATTTGTGAAAAAGAGTTTGATTTCATGCATAAAAAAACTTGGAACTCCGTGTTTTGTTCTTGATTGCTCAACAAGAAGTCTTGATTAATAAAATGAGGAAGTAATCTTCTGGGATAGCCTTGCCTGCCTTGGACCGGATTGTATAGATGCAGTTTATGTTATATAGGTTCGTGCTCTTGTTTCGTTTTTTCTCTAACATAGAAGTGCATGAAGAAACAATCACACATCAGCCAACCTTTTTCAATGTAATTTCTAAGTAAAAGTCTACTTCCAACCCTGAATTTATGCATTTTACCGATCAATCTCTGATTTTTCAGTTTACCGTGTCTCTACACTTTCTAACTTTTATAATTAAACCTCTCCGATTTTGAATCCGATTGATTGAAGTCCAAATGTGACTAGGGCCGCTAAAAGTCCAGCGTGAAAGAACTTTTGCTGACCTAAACAAGAATTAACATGCGGAACTAAAAATTTGGAAGAAGATGACCTTGGTCAGACCTTGAGCAATAAGATTACTCAACACGAATGTTGCACTCATACTTTCCCGTCACGCTTGCCAGCTCCAACGGGCACACTAGTGGCAGTTGACCAAATTTGGAATAGTAGGGACTTTGGTAGGAAAATTATGCAAATTCAAAGACTTGATTAGATGAATCAAAAGTTTATCAGCTTGACTTTAAAAAGGGCACAAAGTTAGGGACCAAAAATGGAATATTACAATTTGATAAATGCACCGTTGAGTTGAGCGTATGGCTTGTGGCTTCTAGCCACAACGGTGCGCTTGGCTTAGCGGTTTTAGCCAAGCCATGTGGATCAAATAATTTATTACATAATATATCTCATAGTTTATATATATATATATATATATATATATATATATATAAAGGAGTTTGGTCAGCCGCACGTATATATGCGCACATAAAGCGAATCTATCCAAAAGAATTTGCTATATAATATATACATTTTCTTCATCCATGAAATCATATCCTCAATAGGATTGGCTCCATGCCCTGATTGTGCACAGGTTCAATGATTTTCCACATGGGGCCTTGTCTGTTTCTCGCGTCATCATATGAACGAGTGTGAATGGATGGATCAATAAATAATCCAGGACATAAAAGATTAATAAATGAATTAGCAAAAGAAGGGGAAACAATTGGAGGTGTCATGATAGTTCAAAAAACCCTCACATGGCTTCCCACATGCAGCCACTTGAACTCTGGCTCTCATTCAAGGATCTTGCTCTGTACTCATCCAACTACCTCCTCCCCTCCTCCATATCTTGTCTTGCCTGCAATCAATCGTTTGGCATTTTGCCAATTGAAAATCTGTTGTGTTTTTGGGAATGAGAGCAACACTCATATATTTTTCTAGCCGGAAAAATTGAATATGGGAAGCTCCTCCTAACCCTTCAAGGATGGGACGAGTGATTAGACATTTCTTTATGTGAGAAATCTTATTTTTAAACTGTAATATTCTACATTCGGAATGATTCCAGAGGTAATGCCCATCTTTGCACATGAAGTCTTATGTGATGCATGTGAGTATGGTAATCTGTATGCATCTGTAGAGATTAGTTGAGTCGAAAAGTTTGGATATCCTATATTGTAAAAGAAAAGGAAAGCTCTTGCTTAGCTATTGTTTATGTCTACCTTTGCTCCTATAGGATATGGACATTGTCCTAAGAAGGAAAAAAATAATAAACGAAAGTAGAAATAGAGGTTGCACATTAATAAGAATATTAGCTAGAGAGAGCAAGAAGATCAAGACTAGTATCAATGTCTCACTGTCATGCTGTTCTTAACCAGAGAAGTTGAGATAATTATCCAAAAAGTCATAAAGCTATTATACGACAACTAATTTAATCTTAAACTTTTTATTTGTGTTAATTTAATCCTAAATTTTTTTTATGATTTTCCAATTTACTTATAAAGCTTTTTGTAATCCTAAACCTTTTCAAGATTTGTCAATTTAGTCCAAAATCTATTATTTGGGTGTTTGGTCAAAAGAAATACATTGACAAAATGTTAATAAATTTATGATTAAATTGACACTATTGAAAAGTTAAGGATTATATTGGCAAGTCGTCAAAATGCTTAGAATTTAATTGGTATGATTGCATTGATATATTTACAATTTATGACTTTTTTGGATAATTTTATCTAGAGAAATAATTAGCATCATCCCTACTCAACCATGACTAGAAATCCTACATTAGGTAGAATTAGTTGAAACTCGACTTGCGCGTGATGTGATGCCTCAATTGACATTGAATCCTGTCCCATTAACCATGTTAATTAAACCTTACCTAAAAGCTATGATTAAATCACTCAAAACCCTAAAGATCTAAGTAAGTACAAATTGTAAAAAATAATGTTATACTGACTATTTATCTATTATAGATGCCGAAGCGATATCAACAGCCGTAGACCCATAGTCAGAATTCGATTATCTTGGAAAGTACAATTAGTCTAAAGTGGTGTCATTCTCCTATATTTTGACTTAGCTTGTTTCACGAATTGAACTGATCATTTGATAGAGAATATTTCATTATTAACGATAATTTATGTCTAAAATTTCATTGGCGATAGATATATTTTTCGTTCATTTTTTTATTGTTGTAAGCAATAAAAGTGATTATTTTTGGAAATATTTTTCAAATCATTCATTTTCGCGAACTAAACGCAACCTTGTTGGAGAAAGTAGTGAAACAGGTATTGATCAATAACTTCTATCTTCTATTGGAAGAATCTATCACCAATCTTCTCCAGATTTGACTACTTTAACTTAATCCTTAATTCCGATCCATGTGCTACCATCCTAGTCTAAACCTAGACCCATGGAATGAATATTCCAATATGAGACGAACGCTACGTCGTCTCCTTTTTCAAATTCGCCGTCCAGCAAATTCTTTTTTGTGTTCTTAGCCAGACCAACTGCCCATTGACCCGCATTGAGACAGCGGTATGTGGATTCCACTTTTGTGAATCTGTGGACCGTTTCGGAAGCTATTGGATTCCCTAGTGCTTGGACTTTATGTTATTAAAATTGGCTCAATCATTTGAATCTCAACCACTCATTTCATCTTCCAACTCCCACCATATTAAATCTTCTTGGAAGAGTGATATGTTGGCCTTTACCCATGAAACACTAAGTGCGAATGGATTTGTATTTATTAAGATAGAATATGGAGTTGCTTTGGATAGACATTCGAACTCTATTAAAGGGGCTTTGGTGTAATGAGTCGAATGCACTGAAAAAATCGAATTGAAAAAGGAGAGAACAGAGAATAGAGAATCCGAAAACCAAAAGACGAGGAGTGTGTACTCATATTATGATTACGACGTAGAACACTTAGAGGCAAGGAAGAGCAATGCATGTGAGCTTTGGAGGACTTTGCATTTGTGAAATCTTCTGAGATAGCTCTAACAACTATTGCATGAAATACTCGTAAGAATATTTGGAGATTTCCTGGAATTATAGGTTTTATCTATTTGTGAAAAGTAAAAAAAAAAAAAATTCTGCAATGGTCAGTCTCTATGTGATCTTCTCCATGCAAAACCAATCTATAGTTGCCTCTCTTGTGCATGCATGAATGCAAACGTCCTATGCATGCATCCAATGTACATAAACTGATGAAAATACGGGTGCTTTTACAAGCTCTCGAGGAACTGTTTTTCGTTCGTAATCACTTGATAATTAGATAGGAGATGAGGAAGCTCGAGCTGAAACCACATAACAACTTATTGTCCGACAGGTTTTGTAGTTACCCAACATTTATATACGAGCAGGTCTTACGTAAACAGCAAAAAAAAAAAAATGAAGACAGATGGGACAAATAGCTAAAGCACGAAACTATGGCCCGACCAGGAACCTCAAAATCACATCGGCACAAGAGACATGTAACGAATAGCTTGAACACCCCATTATAGGAAGTTTGGCCTATGGTGAGGTCCTAGTGGATCAAATTGTTAAAGTTACAAAATTCAAATTTGGTATGCAGAGAAGAAGTTGGTGCTGGAGAGATGGACTAGACAATGGATAAGTTGGAGGACCCACCATGTGGGATTGTATAAGGAATCATCCCACGAGAGAGGTGTCCTCAAAATTAAGGACTCAGACCTAGTTACTATGACCCCCTTTGTGAGGAAGCACCTTGTCTCCCAAAGTCACCGGATTATTTTGCCTAGTTCCTTGGAGAGAGTTGCATTGTGCCCTTAACAAAAGATGGGGAAGCTCAATCGTGTTCTGAAAAGAGACTTAGCTATGTCGAAGAGACGATTATCTCACTTGTGAACATATATGAGTGGAACTATATACATGATGGGATTACCTTATATTATATTATCGTTAATCAACAAGAAGAATATGCATTATTGGGAATGACTTGTGAGTTCGTGAACAGCAGGAGGGGCTTTGCTCAGTTATGGACTTGTTGAGTGGACAATGTGCGGATTGTTCATTAAATCTATAATTAACTTTGTTGCTCATCAACAAAAGTAGAAAAGAGAACTCCTTGTAGATGCTCATTTTTTTCGATTTGCAATCCGCCCAGTTTATCTCTCAATATAATTTGATGCATCTTCTTTAGAACATCGCTAACAAACTTCCTCTCAAATTTACCAAAGCGATGAAATTATATGCCCAACATCGAGAGTACTTTGGTTTTGTCACATATTATTAAACTGAATCATCCGAAATTGTATCAG
This sequence comes from Melaleuca alternifolia, assembly GCA_019926035.1. Lineage (NCBI taxonomy): Eukaryota > Viridiplantae > Streptophyta > Magnoliopsida > Myrtales > Myrtaceae > Melaleuca > Melaleuca alternifolia. The sequence goes on from JAGKPW010000085.1 coordinate 17,210, forward strand.
CTAGTATATGGTTAATTCTCTGTTGATGAGTTCTGCAAAGTTCGATGAATCATATCATTCATTTCATCCTTAGTTAGATAGATTTGATTGAAAAAAAAAAAGCTATCACTTAAAAATAAATTTGAGATTTTTTTCATTAGTCCTTTTTGAAAGTATAACCATAATAAGAGATTGACCTTATGGATTGCAAATCAATTTCAAAATTTGTTAACTCTGGCTTTAATAGAAAAAAGAAAGAAAGAAATACACTATTTTTAGAGTGGGTGGTTGGTTCTAGATCCGGATCACCTGCCTTGGGGGCAAGTGACCAAATTTGGGGGCCGTCCGATTTGAGATCGGATGGTCGCCATTAAATGGGGGGTCTTTTTTGGTTTTCTTTTTTTTTTTGGAAAAAAGTGTTTTTTTGCCCCAGCTGTTTGACTGGTCCCCCTGCCCTACAAGTACGCAGGGCATGCGATCCATTTCCGATTGGGCTCAGGTTCACTTTTCCGAGGTCTAGTGCCTATGTCCTAAATTACAAAACAAAAAAGAAAGGAGGCAAAACGGAAACTCCTAATAAACTTGGTTGGAATTTGAAAAGTTGAACGTGTTGATATTACCCTCATGCGGCATACCTAAATGCTGGCTGAATCCAGGAGGCCCAAATTCGTTGCAGAAATGGGCCTTTACTTCGCAAGAACTACCATCATCACTTAAAAACTCAGCTTGTTCCACAGAAAATGAATGACTTAGATAGAACATATTTAAACATAATTATTCGATCATTTGTCAAAATGAATGAATGAAAAAAATATATTCATCCTGCACCAAGAAAAAATGAAAGCTTTTTCCATTTACCAATTATTTGAAACTATACAAGCAATCATTTTTCAAGAAGATATTTTCTAAACAATTTATTCTCTACGAAGTAAACGGAACCATAAGAATGAGACTCTTAATAGGAAGACCCATTCATAATTTGTCAACTTTCCAATTGGGATCCATTTCTTCTTCTTGCAAAGTTGATATAACCCACCCTAATCCTAAGGATGAAGTTCCTTTTGTCTATTTATTAAATTATTCATTTTGTCTATTGAAAGGTAACATTGTTATTGACATTAGTGACAAATTGGTGATTCATACCCACATGAACTTCTTTTGCCCCTCAGATCAAGCAGAAGTGGTTGCGTGGGGTGGCTGGGAGAAAACTTGACTGGGTCAAATGTTTTTTCATTATTCTTAAAGCTTTAGAATTGTAAGATTCTCACATCAGCTTCCAAAGTATTTTTAGGATTGATTTATGTGAGATTCTTCCCATGATCTCCCCAATTGTTCTTCCCATGACGACTCAAAGCATCTATAAGCTCTGTAAAAGCCACTGATTTTGTTATTAAGGGAGACATTAAACTCTTCACTGGAAAATGTCGATCTACTTCCTTATTTGACTTGAGGTTTTCCTTGGATCGGGGACCACAATCTCCGTCCCTCGTTTGTAGATCGAGGTTGAGAAGATGCTGACTTAAGTACCTCACAAGGTTCAACTTTGGCACTGGATTAATCGACCGTGTCCAGCAATTCAGAGTCGACAGAGAAAAAAGAGACATCGGCATTCTTGCTATTGCCTGTTCCTAGGGAGCAACATCGAATTGGTTTTCTAGCTTCGAAGTGAGTTCATGTGGTTTGCAGTGATCATGTAAGTGGATAGCTCCATGTATCAGATTCATTTTTCAAATCCTAATGATTATGTTGATCAATTGGGTTCATGTTTACACAGCATCTTCATCTCATCAAGAAAGAACCCGTTTCTCCAACTCTGCTATGCGCTATTATGCTTTCGCTGCAGTCAGAAGGTTAAAAGCGTTCAAATTGTGTAGATCCCTTTCTATTTCTTAATAAGCTTTTGCTAAATCCCGGATTTTCTCATCAACTCCACAGGGCATCTGAAGAAATTGTAACACTCTCATGTCCAAGAAATTCGATGCAGTTCTCTACATTCTTAGAGAATCGATGACGGGTAGTGCCAAATGAGAAGGGTTATTAGGAGAATTGGAAATGGAAAAAGACCAACGATGCCTCCTATCATATTGGAATTGACTCTGGCTTTGATTCTGATGTGACTATGAATTGTTGAAACAAAGAGATTTTTTCGACTCTCGAACCGCTCAATGCATTCGATAACAGAAAGTCAGAGGAGTTCGACTCTGTTTGTAATCCTAAACCATGATTTTCCAGAAGCCAAAGGCTTCAGTTTCCACTTTTTCCACATCTCCAAATAGTTTCCACTTTCTCTCTATTCCTAAGAAAAAAGACGATGATATATTACCTCTTCTATCTGTTAGGCATACATTTGAGGACTCAGCAGTTAAAACCATATGCACTGAGGCAATATCATACTACAATCTGACAAATTTATTGCAAACCGAGTTGTTCCAAAATCTGAACTGTTAAACAAGAATATGCACTGTAAACAGCGTATTTTGCCAGTTGAACTGAAAGCTGCGTCCATGTAGCATACGCAAATCTGTAGGGGAAAAGATTCGTACTTTCTTATCGGATAAGGTGAACTCACCGAGTATTTTACTTCAAGCACCTGCTGAGAAGTTGAATCCATGGCAGTTTGGGCCTAATAGAACCTCCCAATTCTGTAACTACAGTTAGACTCAGATTTCAAAAAATTCTCTGCATTCGGAGGAAGAGTGGCTTCACAACTACAGATTGGAATGAGCAGAAGCTGTAGTTCCGGCCATCTTGCCCTTGACCATGGATTCTTGTAACTCTCTCTCTATCCCCCCGTCTCCACATGCGCATATTCCACAGTAAGGAGAACATTCCAACAGTGGATGGTGCTCAAACTTGGAAAACCTAGTGGCACAAACTACTCAGTTGGACTTCATCTCAATATCTTCATCCTCCTCCAAGGTGGTATCAGAATCATCCTGTGGAAGAAGGCCAAGGAGAGGCAATGGCAACAGCGAGCTGAGATTGCACAGCACTATCAGAAAGGCCAAATTGTCAAAACTGTCCTTGGTGATACCAAAGAGCTGCGTCAGTCCAGCACCAATAAGCCCACCTAACACACTCCCCCCATTGGATATGGACATGAGAGTAGCAAAAAGTGTAGCTTCCATTCCTTCTGGACATAGTCTTGCCGCCAGGACAAGGACAGGCATGAAAGAAGCCTACAACGTAAATATGAGGGGATAAATAATCTCTCCAATCTCCATATAATAAAGCAAACCCGAAAGGAACCTTCAGCCTCAAAACTTTTTCCTAAAAATTCCACAATATGCCATACATTCTAAGGAAAAAAACAATGATTATGTATTACTAAACATTGGACAAAATAGTAATTTAAAATGTAATTATTATCATGTTGTCTGAGATATCTCTTTTATACAGATTCTAAATTCAAGTAGTCTTCCTTATACAACAATTTAAATTTATTCCTCAAATAACTCAATCAACGTGTTCCCTCACTACTATCACAAAGACTATGAGTGCCATGGGAGCATCCGCTGTCACGTCTTCCCCCCACTTCCGCCTAATGGCGATTCCTTGTCCTGTTTTCCATATTCAAAGTGTGTGCCCTCTCATCTAGTAACTCAGTAGGATAAATCACTAGTTTGTCAAGTCAGCAGTCAGCTCCAGAGGATACGCACTGGTATGAAAGCAATTAAATTAACACGTGTTCCTTCTGTTGTAGCATAGTAGCTGATGCTGTCACATGGAAGTCTCACATTGGAAGATTCATACTAGGAGGCTGTATAATAATCTAACATAGAAAGCAAATCTCAGAAGCAGCACAAGATACAGATGGCAACAGTATTTGCATCTCATATTAGGACAATTTAGGCACAAAAATCTGGTTACTCTGCACAAATGTGTACACATAAGTTATCTTATGACCCAAGTATTCTATTGGAGACACTTCTAACGTTGAAATGACATAATATGGATTTGAGAGATACATCAGGATGCTATATATTGGCCTTAGATATCTCAAGAAACGTATTTGGTCCTATAATTAAATAACTTATATAATAAAAAATGGAAAAATGAATGAACTCAATTTTTCACTGAAAAGACAATATCTGAGAACTGCAAATTCTTGACCAACATTGTGATAACTTCTCATGTTCATGTCCAAGTACCTTCATACAAAACATTATAAAAATTAGCCTATATCACAATCTCCATTTAGAGCAATAGACCAGCACTGAGGACAACATGCGTGGTCAGCACCTGTATTTTTAGTCTGACTGACCTAGCACGCAAGTGTTTATGTGTTAGGTGCACCGATTTTGCAGAAATGGTGCATAATCAAGATACACCAGCATAATTGAATATGTCAGAAACTTATTACCTGGCCTAGAACGGTCAAAATTAAGGAGTCTCCAATTGCAAACCATTCGTCGCTTATACCGAATTGACGGTTTAAGCCTGTCACAAGGAAAACCTAAGGAAGAAAGAAAGCAAGTGATGCAACAAGCCTGGGAATCAAGGCAGCTTAATCTTAACTAAAAACAAGCATGACACCTGCCTGTGTCATCCCCAGCAACGATCCGAATAACGTTGTCACAACAAAGATCTTCCGTAGTGGAACCTTTTTTAGAAATCCATTATAGAGTCCGACACCTAGAAGTGATGCAACGGAAGTAACAAATTTGACTCGTCCAAGAAATTCCGGAGTGAAACCAAGTTTGTTTGTGCTGAATTCCCAAAAATGCCATACAAAATTGCCATCATGTGAGGAGATGATAATTTAGAAAGAAATGTCAGAATAAAAAAGACCAATCAAATCTGAACTTACGTGAAGTAAAACATAGCAGAATCTGATTGTGGTGTTGCCTGCCAAAGAAAGATGAATAATGTGGGGAGAAGTACATTGGGTTGCTTCACTGCACCCCAGAGCTTTATAATATCCTCTTTTGACTTTTCCAGAAAGCCAGCGTTGGCAAGAGGAAAATTCTGTTTCAGCCCTCTTACCGAACCAACCACTGGCTGCTCTTTAACGAGAACAGCTACTGCAGATGTTATTAGAGGTAGCAGGGCTGTAAGACCAAATACAAACCTGAGAAATGAGATCAACATGGGAAAATTCAGTTTTTCAGATGTTGAAAAGGTTGCTTAAAGTGCAACCAGAACAAAGATTTAATATCAGTTTGCCAACAAATGAAATATTCACAATAAGCACCTTACTCCATATGCATCCACAAGGGACCCACTAAAGTAAGAGCTCACAATACCACCAAAAGCTGAGGATCCCCAGCATAAGGACTGGAGGGATCCAGACATGCTTTGTGATTCACCACGGGCCCTCTCCACAACCATGGAATCCACAACCTACAGCATACTTCAACATTTGGCATGATTTATATGTATCCACAGAAAACAACAATGGCAAATATTCAACTTATAGCTAAGTTCTCTAAAAGATGATTTGATTGAGAACATTCAGGTGGAAAACCCATATATTAAGAGTGACAAGAAAGTGGAACCACTCTGACAGGTTTAGCTATAAAAAAGCTGATAGAGACATGACCTCTTTTACGAATGAGCAGGTTTAACACATAAGCCCCGTGCACCTGCTTATGTCTATCACAAGCCAACTCTGCAATAGTTTTGAATGCAAAAGAGGCTGTTAAGCACATGCTGGCCATGTGCATTGTCTACTTTCAACATGGTGTAATTTCCCTTTATGCAAATAGCTAAGAAAAGAAGATCTTGGATTAGTCATGTCACCCTTTCATGATCTGACAAAATCACTAGATTCTCATAAAATCACGCAAACCACCAATTTCCAGATTCCTACATTTCACAAGCAGTCAATCATTCCATTTGCTAATTTGTCATCTTCAGCTGTCATAGAAAATCACAGGCATCTATACGGCAAGTTAAAGCAACATTTCATAGGCCAGAAAAAAATGTCATTTATGGAAGACGAAACTAAGGGTGGATACATACAACATCAGAGAAGGCAACGGAGAGAGATCCAAGCAGTATGCAGAATGCTGCACTGTATTTGCTATCAACAAAGGTCGACATTAAGCTCCATGAAAGTGCTCCCAGAAGTCCTGATAAAACCAAGTATGATCTTCTTCGGTAACCAAAAAGTGGGACAGAGTCACTGCAACAATAATCTAGCTTGTGAATAATTTTAAAAATGAAAATAGATGCAATTCTGAGAGAAACAATGTGGTCTATTTAAATGAGATGAAAAGAGAAAATGTACCTAATAAACCCATATAGAGGTTTTATGAGCCATGGTAACGCAGAAAAACCAGATATCACAGCTGTCTAGTCAAGGAAAAACAGAGTAGTCCTCATAAGTATCAAGAGGAGATGGAAGCTGATCAGCTGATTAAAAAGATGCTCCTTGCTATTAAGATGCATAAACCAGACTTATAGATTTGCTAATGAATTGGCTGAGTCAAGACTAATAAAGCCCATAACAGACAAGGAAATCTTCTTAAGGAAAGTGCAGAGGTATGGACTATCAGAGGAAGCTCACAAGTTTCTCTCTTCATACTACTGGAACATTCTAATTAAAATTTTCTCAAAGGAGATCAAGTTTTTCATAATTAATTGTTCCCAAAGGAGATCTAATTTTTCATAATTAAATGTTCTCAAAAAACAATGACATACCTCTGCAGGATCTAGATGCAAATCATCTTTCAAATAAAAACTGACGGCAAGTCTTGACAGGCCCAAGACACCTTGAACAAAATAAACCATTGCAACTGCAATATTGTCTGGGGACAAGTCGACCCCAAAAAACTTTATTGAAGTAGTATAACTTTTTTTCTTGCGAGGAACATTTTTACTGGAAGTGCTTGTTTCTTCGTCATTGTTTGCTGTCAACGTATCCCCATTTCCTGCCCCTGGATTATTTACAGAAACAGATAATGGAAAAAAGGCATCAGAGCAGTAGTGGCACTAGGGAAGCAGCATCAAGTTTACGGAGAATGTTTGAGAAATGATTGCAACAAGCTAAATCATGTTCCTGAGTAGAATCCAACAGCTGCCAAAACGAATAGCAAGAAAAAAGCCACTTCAGGTCAGCGACCCTTCACAGAGGAGTCCATTTTCAACATAAGTCGTGATGTTGCATCACTTTACCAGTTTGACACTTTTCATGTCAAAAAAGATTGAAGCAGTTGAAATGATGCGCATACATTTGTTCCACACAACCAAGAAGCAGCACATATTTGGCCATAAAGTTGATACTTCAGCAGGTTTTACTTCACTCGTATAGTATTTTGCAATGCCCGAAGAGCACTCTCATCTCTACTTGTGCAACTTCAACTAGATTAGACAGCTGACATATCAGCTCAACTTAAATCATAGATGAGCATGAGCAAAGACGATCGGCCAAGCGCACCAATCTGCCTCAAGATGAATTGAATTCTGACCATCACGACTTAACCAGTTAACTCACAGCAACTACATTGCCACTGCCGAGTCAAGCAGACCAGTCCTTCAGAGCAACACAAACCAAATAAGCAACCCATAATTGGGTACTAAACAGACAAGCTAAATTCAAGTAGCATCCTCGACCAGCGCTCAATCAAACACCATAAATTCCCCAAAGAGAAAACAAACGTGTCCATGATTGGGGTAAATTGGTGATAACAATCATCGGAGAAGAAAAAATTGACGTAATAGAAGTTACCCATAGAATTCAGTAACCGGTCATGATCCTCGTCCCACCGGCGAGGGGCAGCCGGCATCTGGACGGCGGTGGACATATCGTTACCGGGCGGCTCCGACTGATTCTTCCGGCGAGCTCGTCTCCGGGACCGAGCGACGAGATTCGACGACTTCCTGCGAATGCGCGACGAGATGAGGAGAGCACGAGAGCGGGAGATGGAGAACAAAGGTTGGATCTTTGGGAAGGGCAGCTCGGAGAAGGAGAGGGTTGTTAGGCTTGCCATTACCATATGGAAAGGTTTCTCCTTTAATATCTTCGGAACTGTACTTCGAAATTCAGACGGGTTTTGATTATTTTATTTTGTTGTCTCCCAGTTTCGTGGGTTTTGGATGGTTGGATTGACTGAATTGCCCTCGTCTTGGGAGATTAATCACGGATGGATTTTGATTGTGAGGGTAATTAGACTCGGCTTCCCTTCTTTAATCAAACAACAGATTTTGCTTAATTGGGCTTCTGGGTGGGGCTTAGAGGTGAATTCGACTTGAATTCTAACAAGTGGTATTGTTCTATTCCGAAACATATCTCACTATAATCAATGTTCTTGAGATATCATCATGTAGTTTAATTTTGACATTCCATTAGCCAGAACATTCATTCGGTTTTATTATTCCTAATTGTACTTTATCATTATCCATATATTGATAAGTAGCAAACAATTTAATGTTTGATGAGGCTTGAAATGTACGACCATAATTCATAACACATCTATCAAACGACAAATTTTAAATACTAGATAAAATATAATTAACATTATCCAAATTACTATAAGCGATAGCTACAATGTTATATGTAGACTCAACTATCTTTATCCCTTCTTGTTATTTAGCTTAGGGCATTCCTTCTAACAATGCCCTATTTTGCCACAATTCCAATAGACAAAAACCTTTAGTCTCCCACTAGCTTCGTCTACATGGGTTCATACTGCTTTTGTTAACATGAATACAATTTCTTCATCTACATTCACCTACTTAAATAGCAACAACAAGTTCATTGGATTCTTTTATATATATAACTCAGAACCAAATCCCAAACATCATATATCGAACTTCTTGATTAAGAGGAGTGGCTATCAACATAACAATACATTCAACTATTGATTAATGAGGATAATATAATTAAAGCCTGTGCCTCATCATTAAAGTCAATATTAATTAACTTAATTAACTAATGACCACGTTAAATTCATTGATATGCTCAATAACTCATACACCTTTTGCCCGTCTTTAAGTGAAACAAATGTCATATCAAGTGGATTGTGTTGATCACAAGTACATGTTCGATAGCATTCAATAGTCCCACAATGATATTAGCTTTCACGATGCTAAACACGACATTACAAGGAAACATTACCCGAATAACATCCAATGCCTATCTGTCCATCAGTTCCCAAGCTGAATGCTTGAGTAGATTTTGCCATGTTCTACATATTACGATTGGTACATCATTTATATGTCTTACTTCCGGTCATTATATTGATAATGATGATATCTTGTTGATGTTGATAATCATGAAGTAATAATATAAATTAGATGGTTCATAATATGTGCGAATAACATTGTGATTCTCAACATGATAATTATACGATGATCTTAAGTGGTGATATCACTTAGATAGGGGAGCAGCATTGTTCATTGTTAATAGTTTCTAACAATTTGTTAATAAGTTGTCTCTCATTGCTTGTCTTTGAATAATTTCTCATGATTATATGTTTTCATCTATCATTCCTTCTATAGTATCGTCAATTCTGAGTTGTCTTTGTTATTCCTTATACTTGTGCATATTGTTGAAATACTTGAACCTATTGAGAAGATCATTATATTTGCTTAGTAAGATCATGTTTTTCATTATGATGAAAGGGAAGAAAATTAGAATGATTGTATGCAGCCCTGTTCTTTAATATATATTTATTGATGCATATTATGTTTCATCCACCGAAGACAAGTTTCATTGCACATCTTTTATGTTCATCTAAGCATGTTGAACATTTTTTTTATGGCAATTGTCTTTTCATAATTTTCTTATATAATATGCGTAATTGAGATGAATGTTATGAGCAAATAACCACTTAGTGATAAGTAGAAAAAAACTTAAAAGCAGATTGTGCATCCACTATGCACACCTACAGATGATACCTTAAACATACTTATTCAAACCTAATACATAACATACGTGCAAGATCAAAGATGAGTCATATCGCCTTAACAAAGCTTTATGCACATCCAAACTACTTAATCAATCAATAAAATCAAAACAAACATCGACGGTTTATCCTTTTGATCAATCTAATGCTTAATGTCAAACAATGGCCATGCTTAATATCCCATGACGAGACCTAGCAAGATTTCATCTTGATGTAGGTCCCCACCTCATACCAGCCAGTCTCTCGACCAAAAGAACATACTGAGAACAATACGCATACTCACCATCATTTAGTGGTTCCAAATCATCGCTGCAAGAGCATAGGATCATCAAAACAAAGGCTCCAACCAGCCAAAAAACCATTTTAGAACTTTATAAACCAAGTTCCCTAATCAATGTATTTTATAATCGCACAATTCCTTTCGTCAAGAAGAATCCATTCCATATAGCATTTCTCAAATCATTTCATAAATAATTTTCTCTTAGACTATTTCTAGAGATGAATTGCTATGCCATTTTGAATAACAAAAGCATATTCAATGTTAGATAATAGTTTTATGCGATTTATCTTTTCAATGAACGGAAGACCATGTGTATCTCTTTCGCAGAGCGTAACATATCCAATTTGTGTTATTTTCAAGACATGAGCGTTGACACCTGAAATTTTTCCTACATATGTTGGTGATACGTATAAATATAAATAAATAATGATGGATCATCACTGCACTTTCATCTCTAGCGAAGTTTGATTCTCTTCTTCGTAGTGAAAGGAATGCCGCTCTTCATCCTCCAGTCGTGCTTCCATCATCACCGTGCTTCCTCTAAGAATCACAACCTCTTCATCTCCAGCCACGATCGCCGCCGCTACTGTTCCGTGGACGACGGATTCAGGCTACCTCCCTGTGGTCCTATCCCGGTCGCCAATTCCTTAGGGCGGCCAGGTAGTGTACCTTCCTCTCTTTAGGAAGAACTGACTCGGACTCAACTTCTCTCTCTCGCTCGTGTTTCATGGGTTGATCGGTCGAATCAGAATAAGGTTTCCACTGCGTGACTCGTGCGGGTTCCTTCGTGCTGGCAACGACCAGAGATGTCGCGGGAGAATGTATTGTTTCTCTATCTGTGGTTGTGCTCCTAAGTTTTAGTATTTTGAGGAAATAGCATAATCTGAAATTGGGAACAATTGTAGAGATAATGTTTGATAAAACGACTGAGAGAATAGACAAAGGAGGCGTGATAACGTTCCTAGTCAGCAATCTTATCTCTTGTATCTAATCTAAGATATTGTCGATATTGTTTCCGTAATTTCTCCGCTTACCTTAAGCATCCTCAATCATCCCTAATTTAGGGCTCCTATGATATCTTTATATACAGTTTGTACAATGGAGAGATCACAATACAATAAATAGAAAATAAGATTTCTTCATGGTATAAGAGCTGCATTTGGCATAACCCGCCTTACGATCCTCAAATCTCTTTCTCTTCTCGTTCTTCATCAACTTTTTTTTTCTTCCCAAAGAAAATGTTGACAGCCTTAGATCCATCATCTCAGTCATCTTTATCTCCCTCACTTGTTATCTCAAACATATCCGACTTGATACCCATCAAACTGAACAGTTCAAACTATCTTCTTTGGCGCTCTCTTTTCGAACCAATTCTTAATGGTCATAATCTCATGTCTTACATTGATGGAACCTCTCAAGTGCCTGCTTCAACCAACGAAAATTGCAAGACATGGATCAAAAAAGATCAAATGCTACTCTCCTGGATCAATTCTACTTTGTCTGAATCTGCACTTCCATATGTAGTTGGTGCTACATCCGCAAAAGCTGCGTGGGATGTCCTCGCTCGTCGCTATGCCTCTCTTACTCCTGCTCATGTATTGTCTCTCAAAAGACAATTACATCACCTCAAGAAGGGCAACCTCACAATGCAAGAATATATCCAACAATTCAAAACTTTAGCTGATAAACTCGCAATTTGTGGATCTCCAGTAAGTGATGATGATATCATAATTTGCATTCTCGATGGATTGCCTGCTGTTTACCGCTCCTTTGCATCCTCTATTCATGTTCGTGCTCATCAAACTTCCATCACTATTGAAGATTTACATAATCTCCTACTCTCTGAAGAGCTGAGCATCACTGATGATTCATTATCCAAAACTACTACTGCCTTTGTTGCAAATCGGCAATCTTGAACTTTTTCTCCAGGACAACACACATTCACACTTCGTCCCTATAGGAGTGGCATTAGTTATAGGGGACATAGTAGGGGTCATTCCAATCAAGCATGACTTCTTCCTACTCCATCATTTCGACCTCAAGGTCGTCCATTGAATACTGGTCGGCTGATCTGTCAGATCTGCAACAAACATGGCCATAGTGCCATTGACTGCTATCATCGCATGAACTATGCATACCACGGTCGCAATCCTCCTGAAAAGCTTGTTGCCATGGCTGTTGCACCACCCACCGACGATGGAACTTGGTATACCGATACTAGCGCTAGCCATCATATTACAGCCGATCTGGGTAATCTCTCAATCTCCGCTCCCTATAGTGGTTCCGATGAAGTTCAGGTTGGAAATGACCAAGGTTTGTCTATTACTCATGTTGGTTCTACTTCTCTCTCACATCCCGTCTCTTCCATCCATTTAACCAATATACTTGGTTGTCCTTTAGCATTTCCCAATTTAATTTCAGTTAGTCGCTTTGCTAAAGACAACAACTGCTATTTTCTATTTGATGATTCTCAATTTTTTGTGAAGGACAAGCTCACATAGCAATTTCTACACCACGGTTGGACTGAGAATGGGCTTTATCCTATGCGGTTCCCCAAGCCTTGCTTCAAACGTCAAGTTTCCTTTTCGTCCCGCATCGCCTCCTCCACTTGGCATCATCGTCTTGGCCATCCTTCTGCAGCTATTCAAAATCTTATTTTTAAACAGTTTCAAATATCAAATAAGCGTGACAACTCTCTCTGTTCTGCTTGTCAGTTAGGCAAAAGTTGCAAGTTACCCTTTTCATTGTCTCACACGCGTACTCAATTTCCACTTGAATTGATTCATTGTAATGTATGGGGACCAGCCCCAGTGTCTTCTATTTTAAGATTCTCTTATTATGTACTATTTGTTGATGATTTCTTTCGTTACAACTAGATATTTCCTATGCGCCATAAATATGATTTTTACGAAATTTTTATGGCTTTCAAACTGCAAGTTGAAAATCAATTTAATCATCGAATTAAATTTTTTCCGCTCCGATGCTGGTGGCGAATTAACTAGTGATGCACTTGAATCTTATTTTCATATTCATGGCATTCGTCATCAATTTTCTTGCCCACATACACCTGAACAAAATGGTGTCGTTGAGCAAATACATCGTCACGTGGTTGAAACTGGTCTTACCCTTCTAGCTCAAGTTGGTATGCCCTCTCGCTTTTGGTTTGAAGCCTTCAATACAACTGTTTATCTCATCAACTGTTTATCCCCATGTCAACAATTGTTTCAACAAACTCTTGATTATTCTCATTTACGAGCCTTTGTTATCCCTAGCTTCGTCCCTATTGTTCTAACAAATTGGAGTTCTGCTCTTCTTCATGTTGTTTTCTAAGCTATAGTACATCTCATAAAGGGTATTGCTGCTATGACATGCAAAGTCACCGAGTTTACATATCTCGTCATGTGAAATTTGATGAATCTGTTTTCCCATTTATCACAAATTCTAATTCTCCAAAATCTCATACCACTTTACCCTCACTTGGTCTTATCTCCATATGGTTACCATCAACATCCGCCCCCATGGATACCGCATTAGTTGAGCCCACCATTATCCCCGCTGACAGTGTTGCATCTGCTTCGCTAACTATATAGGAACCCCAATCTCCTCATTTACCTTCCTCTATACCACCTACCACCATACAACCTCCTCCCCCACCACTTCCTACCCGCACTCGTCCCATGATCACACGCTCTCAACATGGTATATTCAAACCAAAAATTTATACTTCTTGTCATCCTATTGCTTTATCTTATTCTCTTCCCTTGGAGCCGACGTGCTACACTCAAGCTTCCAAATTACCTGAATGGCGCAAGGCTATGGATGGGGAATTTAATTCCTTACAAGAACAACACACTTGGTCCCTTGTGCCATTTAATCCAACCATGAACGTCGTTTGCTGCAAATGGGTTTATCGGATAAAACAAAACCCAGACAGCACCATCAGTCGCTACAAAGCTCGCCTCGTAGCGAAAGGTTTCCACCAACAACCTAGCATTGAATTTGTGGAAACTTTTAGTCCTATTGTAAAGCATACTACTATTCGGGTCATTCTCACATTGGCAGTCACTTATGGATGGGCGATTCAATAACTTGATGTTGAATGTGCACTTTTACACGTTGATCTCCAGGAAACTGTATATATGGCTCAACCACCAAACTATGTTGATCTTGCTGCTCCTCACTCTGTTTGCTCAATGCACAAATCCATCTATGGTCTACAGCAAGCACCTCGCATTGGTTTGACAAATTCACCGCTCGGCTCGAAGACATTGGTCTTTCAACCACTATCTCGAATCCATCCCTCTTCATTTACACTCGTGCTCTACCATTATGTATCTCTTATCATATGTTGACGATATTATTTTAACAGGACATGATTCCACTGTCATGTCTGCTATCATTGAGGAACTTCGCCACTCATTCAAGATGAAGGACTTAGGCCCTTTGACTTATTTCTTGGGCATTCAGCTTGTTCGACAAAGCCCCCATGATATCTTCCTTAATCAAGCAAAGTACATTCATGACCTCTTGTCTTGCAACAATATGCTGGATTGCAAGCCTGTTTCCAGCCCAATTACCTCAAATAAACTCGGTCATTCAACCAGTGATCCCGTCTCAGATCCTACTCTATATAGGAGTGTTATTGGAGCACTTCAATATGTTACTCTCAGTCGTCCTGACGTTAGCTATACTGTTAATCAAACTTGTCAATTTCTCAAGGCACCAGAAGAACACCTTGAAAGGCACAATCTCTTATGGCATGCAACTTCAGCCCGGTCCTATTTCTTTACATGCTTATTGTGATGCTGATTGGGCCGGTAGCCCCGATGATCATCGCTCTACTGGTGGCTATTGTTTATTTCTCGGGGCCAACCCTGTTTCCTAGAGTGCAAAGAAGCAACCTACTGTTGCACGCTCTTTTACAGAGGCAGAGTATCATTGTCTTGCTCAAAGAGCTGCTGAAATTCAATGGCTCTTCTCTCTTTTCCAAGAATTACGTTTCTCACTTCTACGTGCTCATGTATTGTGGTGTGACAATATCTCTGCCATTGCCCTCACTCGGAATCCAGTTTTTCATAGTCGCACTAAACACATTGAAATAGATTATCACTATGTTCTTGAATTGGTGGGTCGCCAGTTACTTGAGATCTGTTACATCAACACCTGTGATCAAATCGCAGACATCTTCACCAAAGGACTGTCATCAGCACGAGTTCGTCTTTTACGGTCCAAGCTTCACATTGGTGACAATGCTTCGCTTGCGAGAGGGTGATAACGTTCCTAGCCAGCAATATTATCTCTTGTATCTAATTTAAGATATTGTAAATATTGTTTCCGCAATTTCTTCGCTTACCTTAAGCATCCTCAATCATCCCTAATTTAGGGCTCCTGTAATATCTTTATATACAGTTTGTACAATGGAGAGATCACAATACAACAAACAGAAAATAGGATTTTTTCAAGGCGAGGCTTTAAAAGAATAAATCACAAAGGGATGGAAGGATATTAGATGGAAAGAAAAAAGTGGGTTTTCAGAAGGAAAATGTGGAGGTGAATGTGATAGTAAAATATATTCTACCGTGAGTGCCCTGTGTCTGAGAACGTGCTTCTAAGTTGTGTGCGTCATGCTTGAGTCTGCAAATTGATCAGAAAGTCCACAGGGGAGATGGAGATTGCTCTTTTTTTTTTTTCTTGTTCTTCTTTGAATGCAAATCTGTAGAGTGGAACGAAGAAACAAGGGAGAAGAGAGATAGAGTTCCTAATTCGGCTCTCCAATTGAAAGTCGAACATCCTTCTGTTTGATTTACCCGGTTGCTGGAGTTTTAGTCAATTTGACGAGCTCATCTGTGGGGGAATTTCTTGGTTTGTTACCATCAGAGGAAGGACACAGATTAGATTGAGAGTAGATACCTCGATCTCATGCTGGTGCTTATCATGATGGGCACTGTCTCTTGGATCACGGGACAATATGACGACATGTAATGGAGAGAGTTCAGGGGAGAAGGACCTAGTGCAAAGCGGGGGCTCGCTCTCATGAGCAGACATTGAGCGATCGAGGTACATCATACAAAGTCAGAGAGGACAGCATAACTCGTTGTGATTGTTGTGTCAATGATTTTTGACTGCGAATGCAAGAGGACCTCATGACTTGCTGCGAAACCATATCACTATCGCATAATTAGCCTGAGATATGATTCATGTTATCTTTGAAGCATGAAGAGTCTTCTCCACAACAACTCCCGTGTATTTCATCATCCACTTTGGAGTATATAATATCAATTGCCACTAGACAGCTATGCTTAGTAGGTTGCTTCTTTCCAATTATAACCTTATAATTGGTTTTTGCTCATTCCGCATTCTGTCTCTTGGTATCTGCTTTGCTTCATTTCCTTGCAGTTTTTTTTACGGCCTATCAAGCCTAAGCTGAACCACCGCACCAACTTTTGTCTCGTGGTCATATGTCCCAAGCTGTTGTTGAGTTGCCGCACCGGACTACCAAGACTTTGCTCATGGAAAGCCACATACAGTTTGGATGCTTTAAGCCATTGTGTGCGAGTTTCTGGTGAAAGTGAAAAGTCTGCATCAACAGAAGTCTTCACTGGAATGAGTAGTTGTTTGAGCAATGTAGACATGGGTAAAACCTGGGGAAGAAGCTCAATAGGTTCACTTCAATGGTCATTTTAAAATGAGTCAAACTTAGAATGTTTAAGAGGAGAGAATGAAAGAATGAGAGATAAAAAGAGGGAAATTCATAGAGGTGAGTTCGAGTGTCCAGGAGAAGGACCGAATAGGGGAAAACAACATACAAAATAAAATAAAAAATCCGAAAATAAGAATTTGGAAAATTGGTTACAAAATATAGGCTCCAATTAGATTGTTACGCTTCAGTATTATATTTATCTTAGTTTTCACTTCACTGGAATTCATACAATCAGGAATGTTCCTTCCTTGATTTTTAGTGCAATTCGTGCCTTTTGATTGGTGATTTGCATGTTTATTTTCAATTAGATTGTGGATTCTTAGTTTAGTTTAGGATCACTAATTATTAGTTTAGTTGATTAGCTCCAATGAATAAAATAGGCTTAGTTTGAGATTTTTAATAAAAAAGAAGACAAATAACAAAAATAATACTTTAGAAACATCACTTTAAAAACAAATAAAAAATCATAGTAAGTAGTCTACTTAAATTTAGGATTCTCCAAAAATAATTGAAAGGGTAGCATAGAAATGTCATAACCAATGATAAACTTGAGGGGGACTAAATGAGTACCTAATAACCTAAAGTCAGATTGGATCCCTGACTTAGGATGACAAAGTACTGGCCTGGGGCTCCTCGTTTCTTCCAAAACTTTAAGATAAGGATAGTCTATAGAGTCGAGCTCATAGAGGTCGTTGTCCTGCGACTTAATAACAATGTTATCTTCATTGTCCAACTCATATATATCTGGTTACTTTATTGTGCTATACTTTTTGCTCATTCTTTTATTACTTTCTTAGATCAACTGATCGCGTTTCCTATTATTGTTTTTCTAATTACGTGTTCTGTCTATTTGTTGACATTTCAAATTTTCCTTAAGAAAGAGATTTTTTAAAAAATTGAAAATAATGAAAAAAATAGAATCGAGAAAAGGCAAGAAAATAAGTTTCCAAAGGAAATATTGAGCGAGAAAAGGAAGGAGAGCAAAAAGGGAAACAAGAGACAAAAAAGAAAAAGAAAGAAACATATTTTTGACAAGATTATTAGTTCTGAAAAAATTCTTTCCTTTTTGGTTTTCCATGCATGGTCTTAGGGGATTAAAAGAACAAATAATAGAAGACAAGAGGGGGGAGGGTAGGTGAGAGGAGAGAAAGAAGGAGAAAAAAAACAAAGAGGGAAAAAGAGAGGAGGAGGGACGTCTGTTTTGCAGGGGGAGGACAAAGAAGAAGAGAAGAAAGAGAGGTGAGAAAAAAACTTAAATTACTTTGATAGAGAACAACAGGAGGAATTGCCTCATTTCGATCCGAACGAAGAGCGTAGTAGAAGATGCAGATAGGATTAGAAGTCAAATACAAACCCTAGTGTCCGAGTCTGCACTGCTATTCCTCTAAAAAGAGAGGCGAGACCTGGGCAATAAGGAGGCAGTTGCAACCCTGTCTAAGAAGGATATCATCAAAGAAAAGTTAAAAAATAACCATAAATATATTGAGAACCGATTGATGGAAGAATCCTGGTCTTTTTTAGCACGATTTTCCTGTTCATTAGTGATATACATAGAGTATAATTTCTGGTAGATCATATATTGTTAGATGGTAATTTGTGACTCTTTTACTATTGCTGGAGTAAAACAAAGCAATTTGCTCAATGGATTGGTCGGTTTGCCTAACCCTTTTTTTTGTTTAGCTCAAAGAGCGTGCTTTTGTTTTGCTTATTGAACAGACAAAACTAGCCATCTCTGATGACTCGTAGAGTCCGGGAATTGCTGAGTTTACAGTTTACGTACATGAATAAATATATGATTTTGTAATCTGCATATATCACCTAATAATCTCCAAGCATTTGTGTACGAAAAGTAGTTTCTTTTAATTCCTCTAACCACTGGTGAGCATTCTTGAAAGTCTTGGTCTTTGTTTAATGTTTTTGGTAGGTGAAAGTGTTGGTCTTCCCATACTTTATAGTCTTGTCTCTGCATTAGCTCAATATCACTTATCACTTTGCTTCAGCATAACCTATGCTCATCCCCCTGCTTCTGCTTGTCCGCTTGTCCAAACCTGGCGCTCGTGCTTGCTGTTTTACTGTCCTTGATGGAATCCCATTCTCCGATCTGCTCCAGGAAGTTGTCATGATGTATTGTAAACTCCTAAAAGTGAGTAACTCTCTAATATTTTTTGGCTCCCCATTCTAAGTTCTAATTCATGCTAAATAATCTTTAGTCTGATGTGTAATCACTTGTGAGGGTCTTGTGGCTTTTTTGGATCTGTATATTCTCAGTATCCTTAGGATTTCGATGTTTTTGTTTTATGCTTTATTGATGGTTATGCAATAGATGTAGGCTTCCACATGGCAATTGCAGTGCTGAAAATATGCATCAAGGTGGCAGTGATCCGCAGAAAGTTGCTGAGATGATTGGGAATCGCTTGATCTGAGCATCATGGTCCTTTGAAAGCGATTATTCTGTTCTTTAGTGTGATGCATACAGTATAATTCGCAGTAAATCATATATTGTCAATTGGTGATTTTCTACTCACTCACTATTTGCTGAGTAAAATAAAGCAACTTGCTTAATGGATTTGTTGGCATAAATGCCCGACCCTTTTTCTTGTTTAGCAATGAATGAAGCAGACCACAATTAATAGAAGCGGCAAATAAGCATCTGCGTGCAACTTGCATTGATTAAAATAAACGTTTTTGAAACATGAAATATTAAGAATTCCTTCAACTATGGCATCTTACTTTCCGTTCTACATCTGCAGGTCACCAAAGGTAGCTAACTTTGTCTGTTCGGTAAGGAGTTATAGAAACATGTTTGGGCCAACCAAGGAAACAGGTCAGACTCACCAACTACTCTAGTGCAAGTTGCTCTAGTTTGCTCTACAGATAATGAGCAAGTCAACTATCGCCAACTAACAATATATAATCTACTGCATATTGTATTCTAATCCCTAAATATTGCAAAATAAGCACTTGTGAACAAAAATGCATTTTATTTTGATATCTCTAACCTCTAATGTGCATCTTCAAAAGTTTTGATCTTTCTTTAATATTTTTGGTAGATGAAAAGTCTTGGTCTTCTTGGATTTATAGTTTTGACTCTCCATTAGCTCATTATGGCTTAGCTTCGCCATAATTCATGCTTGTCCCCCTGCTCAACAGTGTTCTCTTCCCACTCCTGCTTGGTGGATTGCTGTTGTTGATCTAATCCCCTTCACCGGTCTACTACAGGAAGTCTACTCGGGATATACTCGATTTAGGTAAGAGACATCTATCTTCTTGCTCTCTTTTTCCCTCAAACTGTTGCAGCCAGAACTTCGTTTCCTGAAGCATCTGGTGGGCAATTTCACGAGAGCAACCGCCTATTCTTTCTTGTTCACTGGTCTGCTCCAGGAAGTTGTCATTTCATATTGTGCACTTCTCTTCTGAACGATTTCGGATACAAAGTGTTTAAAGAACGATACTAGGAGGATGCCTTCCTCTGCTGCACAAAAGGTTCTAAAATACACAAATGAAAAAGGCTGGATAGGATAGCATGATATCTGGTGGGGAGCGCATGGTTTTGAATGATTCTCAAATAAAAAAATTGTAATGAACAAGTCTTCTTAAGCGGGTGTCTATTGATTAAACCAATACCAAAAGTAATTGACTTGGAGCAGTGCAATGCGTTTCTTTTTGTTCCAATGGACCTCGCCCTTTAGGCAAGTTGATATCATTGAGTTGCATCTGGTCATGGACAAGAAGAAAATGGCTAATCTTTATCTCTAGACGCGTGCACTCTTGTCAAGCCCAATCTTCGATGGTAAGCACGTACTCTCTGAATGATTGTGAATCCTACGATGTTTAACAAAGATGCCTTCTTACTGCACGAAAAGATGTGGATTAACAGATGAAAACAGTGCATGGAGAGAACATGCTATTTGGGTGGATAGCACGCACCCCGTAAAAGATTCTGCCCATTGATCGCATATTTTGTATGCGATTAATATAGGTTTTAAGTGACTGTTACGGTAATGAAAATTCGCTGCAAGATAGGCAGCAATGATCTTCTAAAGGACGCTCAGGTGGGAGTTGATTATCGGAAATTGCTTGACAGGAGATCTTGGTCCTTTGAACATGATTTTCCTTTTCATTAGTGTAATGCGTAAAGTATAATATTTAGTAAATTACATATTGTTAGTTGGTGGTTTTGATCGATTCATTATGTCCAGAGTAAAATAAAAAAACTTACAATTTGGATTAGTTGGTCAGCCCAACTCCTGTTTTGTTATTGAGCAGATAAAATTAGCTAACTTTGAGGACTTTACATGCTCATTCGCAATGAAGAAGGAAATGAGAATCTTCTTATATGTTAAACATATGAGAATTTTCCGAACTGTAACTGCTGCGTAAAAGCCTACGTCGATCGCATATTCTTCCGTGAAGTAGAAAAAAGACATTAAAATCATAATCATACACAAGATGTATGCAAGCAAAAAAAAAAAAGAGAGCCTACAAACAATCATATATAATTTTTTACTAAAATACGCATGCACGCTAAATTGCCCAAAAAAAGGCCCTCTGTATCCAATGACAACCAAAAGTCTTAGTCAAAGAAAAAGGAGAAACAATTGACGAAACAAGTACCTGCGGATAAAAAGTATTTTATTTTAATTTTTCTAACTTTGGATGTGCATCTTTAAAGTTTTGGCCTTTTTTAATCTTTTTGAATGGTGAAAGTCTCGATCATTGAATTTTCTCGCCATTAGCTCATTATCATGTTGCTTCAACATAATCTTTTTTGTTCTCTTCAGTGACTGATTCACCCATGACCTTTGGAGAGACTATTGTGGGTTCCTTCTGTCAGGTCCTGTTTGACAAGTTGAGTTCTCTGGCATTGGGCTATTGGCAAGGGTACAGAACCAATGCCACCCTCCTTGATGAGTGGAAGGGAGTGCTGGTCACTATCAATGCAGTGTTGGATGATGCAGAGGAAAGGCAACTTAGCGGTAACCCTCTAGTGAAGCAGTGGCTGGACGATGTTAAGGACTTGGCCTATGACATGGAAGACTTGCTCGATGACTTCGAGATGGAAGTCGCTCAAGACAAGTCGGAGGCAGAATCCAGCATGAGCAGAGGTCAACGGAAAAGGAAGTCATCTTGGTTGAATCGACCACGCTCACTCGTGTCTAACCCCAGGGTAAAAACTATCAAGGGCAGGTTGGAAGCAATTGTCACCCGGAAGGCTCTTCTAAGCTTGAGAGAGAATGATGCGGACAAATCCAACGACACCAGCAAAAGGATCCCCAGCACTTCTCTGCCGGTGCCTCAATTTTTCGGCAGGGAGAAGGATGAAGCGAAGATACTCGAACTACTGACTAGTGAAGCCAAAAATGCCGCTAGCCCACTGAGCATAGTCCCCATAGTTGGGATGGGCGGTCTTGGAAAGACAGCCCTGGCTCAGCGTCTTTTTAATAATGCTGAAGTGAATAGATGTTTCGAGCGGAGGGCATGGGTTTGCGTTTCAGATGTTTTTAATATTACCGACATAACAAAGACTATCTTGCAGTCGATTACTGAGTTGTCCTACGAGAACAAAGATCTTAACTGGCTTCAAGTTAAGTTGAAGGACAATCTATCCGGGAAGAAGTTTCTTGTCGTTTTAGACGATGTTTGGAATGAGAACTTTGTGGAATGGGAAGCGGTATTAAAGCCATTTGAAGTAGGTGCCATGGGAAGCAAGATCATTATTACGACTCGCAACCTTCCTGTTGTTTCCCTAACAGGAGCTTCACCTTATCGTTTGAAGGAGTTGTCCATTGATGACTGTACAAGCTTGTTAGCCTTTCATGCTTTTGGAGCAACAAATTTTGAAAACCACCGAGGTCTTGAAACGATAGGCAAGGAATTAGCGAAAAAATGTGATGGCTTACCTTTGGCAGCAAAGATGTTGGGTAGTGCCCTACGTGATGAAAGAAATCCAGATAAATGGGAAGCTATCTTACATAACAGAATGTGGGATCTTCAAAATAGAAAAAAAGATGATGTCCTCCCAGTTTTAAAATTGAGCTATATTCATCTTCCTTCTTATTTGAAGAGATGTTTTGCTTACTGTGCGGTATTTCCCAAGGATTATGAGATTGAGAGGGATGGGCTGGTACTCTTATGGATAGCGGAGGGCTTCTTAGATGGACAAGAAGCAAAGGAAGATATCCTGAATTTGGGAAGGGAGCACTTTGATGAATTAGTATCCAGATCATTTCTTCAACAATCAAGTGTCAACACATCTAAGTTTTCAATGCATGATCTTTTGAATGATTTGGCAAAATCAATCGCCGGACGGACATACTTTAGCACAGGGGAGTCTCAATCAACTGGTGATAAAGATCATGCATCTCTTGAGAAAACTCGTTACACATCATTCATCTTGCCGCAATATCTCACACCAAAGTGCTTGAGAGGATATGGCAGAATGAAGGTACTAAGAAGTTTAACATTTCTGCATGTTGGACCTTGGAAGGGCGCAAAATTCTCTATTTCCATCAAGCTGCTACATGACTTGCTAACAAACTTGAAATACTTGAGGGTGCTCTCATTATGTAATTGTGGCATTACAGAGGTACCGAAATGTGTTGGTGATTTGAAACATCTTCGATATCTCAATTTCTCTTACACTGATATCGAAAGGTTACCTGACTCGATTGATGGCTTGTGCAAATTACAAGCGTTGATCTTAAGAGGTTGTCAAAAGCTTACGAAATTGCCTCCAGCTATCACAAAAGTGGTCACCTTACAATTTCTTGACATTAGAGACACTGGAAGTCTAAAAGAGATGCCATTGGGCATTAGTAATTTGAAGAATCTTATGATTCTGCCAAAGTTTGTGGTAGGACTACTGAGTGCGTCACAACTAAAGGAGTTAAAGAGCTTGCCACATCTTCAAGGGGAATTATTCTTATCAGAATTACAAAGGGTAGAAGAAGCTAAAGATGTTGTTGATGCTAATTTGCTTCAAAAGCGAGGCCTTACAAACTTATCCTTGCATTGGGATGGCCGTTTGGGAAATCTCCAAAATCATGAAGGCTTAGCACAAGAGCAAGTGCTCAACTCTCTGCAACCTCACACTAATCTTGAAAGTCTCACTATTTTGAACTATGGTGGTGCAATATTGCCATCATGGTTAGGAGGTCCATCCTATTTTAAAATAGTGTCTTTGTGCTTGCGGGGTTGTCGATATGTTACATCGCTACCCTTACTTGGACAACTACCTTCACTTAAAGAATTATCTCTTGAAGGTCTGAATGCCGTAAGCATGATCGGCTCTGAATTTCACGGAGATAAAAGGCCTTTTCCTTCCTTAACAACTTTGAAGTTTGAAGAGATGTTGGCTTGGAAGGATTGGTCTCCTCATGTGGGGGACCCAGAACAAGGAGTCTCATTCTCCTGTCTTCAACATCTTGTTGTCCAGAATTGTCCTTTGTTGGCCGGGACATTGCCTTATCGACTTGAGCATCTCGTAACGTTGGAAATTAAATGCAGCCCACGTTTGCATATCTCAACTGATGTGGTTTGTCTTCCATCTCTCCGTGAATTATACCTTGAGGATTGTAACAAGGAGATCCTAAAAAGCTTGGCCCACCTAACTTCTCTGACAATTCTCAGAATATGGAATCTTGCCGAGCTTGTTTGCTTTAATCGTGGGTTTATTAGTAGCCTAGTCGAGCTAAAGGTGCTTCATATAGAAACGTGTGAAGAGCTAAGATACTTGTGGCAAGATGAAAACGAAATGCTAAACCTTACTTGCCTTCAGGAATTAGAAATTGCAGGCTGTCGTCAATTCACGACTTTCGTGGCAGGAGGAGGAGTGGTAGAGCTGCCATGCAAACTTGAAAGGATGCGATTGATTAGTTGCGGGAGTTTAGAAAAGCTTCCCAGCAAGATGCACACACTCAGACTTTTGAATATTTGGCAATGTCCAAAACTCAAGGGAGCAACTATTCCTCAGGATGGCTCCAGAAGTGATAGCACGATGTCTCAACTTGAATGTCAACTAACACCCTTTCTCTATGCTGAGGGTAGACATACTGCTCTGAAGGCACTTCATATTTGGAAGTGCACGAGAGTGGAGTCGCTGGAAGAAATCATTGTGAAATCGCTGGAATCCTTGATTATTGACAACTGTGAGAAACTAAAGAAACTACCACAGTACCTTCACAAGCTCTCCCATCTCATTGAACTAAAAATACAGCACTGTCCAGCATTGGAAACAGAGGACTTCCCTCCCCTTCCCATCACCCTCTCGAGTCTTACACTTGGGAATTGTCCGAAGATAAAGTCTCTACCAAATGGGTGGCATCATCTTACATCCCTCCGGCAGATACGGATTGAGGATTGCCCAAATATCAAATGCTTCCCCAACGGAGGTTTGCCTCCCAATCTGTGGAGCCTTACAATTAGGGGCTGCGAGAATGTGAAGCAGCCAGTGAGAGAATGGGGCTTAGCCTTCCTCACATCCCTCCAATATCTGTATATTGACGGAATCAACATGGGAGGGGAGGGAGAGAAAGTGTGGTTTCCTTCGGATGAGTGGAGTCTTCTCTTCCCTTCTTCCCTAAACCATCTTTGCATAGAAAATATGAGGAACGTGGAAAGACTATCCAGCGGTCTTCGCAACCATCTCTCCTCTCTCCAATTCTTACGGATTTCAGATTGCCCGAAGTTGAGGGACTTGCCAGAGGATGGCCTCCCTCCCTCCCTCCAAGTATTGCAAATATACAGATGCAAGGTTCCGGAGGATCGATACTCGAAGCTCGCTGAGGAGATCCCTCTCGTCTACGTTGATGGCATTCGGATCCGATGAATAGAAATCGACCACTTCGCTCCAACCGTGATGAAAGATTTCTCTTTCATTAGGTAATGCATCCAACTTCTTTCGTTGTTTCGCTTTCATTTGTCAACTGCCACCATTCATTCTTCGATGTACAGTAATTTCTCTTGGGTTCCTTTAAGTTTTCGGTCATCCATTTCGTTTATCTTCTTCAGTTGGATGTGTCATACCAATTAATTGTCTCCAACGGAGAAGAGTTGTGTAGAATTTCTAGAAACCACCGACTGAAGGTTTGGGCCTGACCTTTGGGTGTGTTCTTGTTAGGGAGGGGGTCACTCACCCATCCACAGCTGAAACAAGCAAATGCATCAAGAAGAATGGGGATATAGATCTTTTGACAGCAGATAAACATATGCTTTTCATGAAGAACAAATAAAATATTAGAGCTGAAGACAATTTGCACTGCCTTGCATAAGTTGATGATATTCTTGTATGCCACTGTTGCATCCTTCTCCACTACTGCCTGGGGCCAACTTTTCTCTTTAGCCATAGCAATGCTCTTTCGAACAACAATTAGTTCCGCCTCCTCTGCAGGCAACCATCTCCCTTGTTTCATTTCTGGCCTCAATCCCAACAACGGCATGTTAGGTAAGACTCGTCTCAGTTCATCTTCACAAAACCTAGCTCACGTTTAACACCACACACCCTATCTTTGATCCACCCATTCATGAATTGGCTTACACTTTCGCCAAAACACTCCAAAAAAAGAGCTTCTCTAACCTGCATGAATGACAGTTTCAGTATCTGGCAAGTTATGGGTAAAAGTTACTGCAATTTCGAGCTTTCCAGATGGACCAACAGGTGTAGGCAATCACTCTTAAGCGTTATCAGCCTGTACCAAGTCACCATCACCGGTGAGTAGTGCTTTCCATACTTGTGAGTTACCATAATCATAAGACCTGTTCCGCAAAAACAGAATCATCGAAAGGGTATTATAGTTATTTTGTTGTTGCAGTCATTTGGAGCTGCATATAATTTGTTCTTATCACTCTTGTAGTTGTTCATTATGCTTGAAAGATAAATTTTATTCAGGACTAACTGCTTGTCCTGTTTCAGACTTTTGGATGAGAAATATGAGGACTGGGAAAGACTATAGACGGTGGAGGATGTAAGAAGCGTTGAGTATTATGTTTCCTTTGTCTCTGTGCTCTCTCATGATGAGAAATATAAGGAATGTGGAAAGATTATCAAGTGGTCTTTGCAGCCATCTCTCCTCTCAAAAACAACCATCTTTTATATGTTACTGGTACAGAGGATGGCTTTGCTCCCTCCTCCAAGTCCTTGGCTTAATGGAATGTGAAATTCTGAAAGATCAATGCTCAAACCTCTGTGGCAACTATTGGCACTTCATCAAATATCACTTGTCCTAATAAATTGAGTTCGAACTCAATAAGGCGATTTCTCTCCAATGTCTAATTCTTATTCTTCAGAAATGGTGTGGACTTCCTTCTTTTTGCACTTGTTGTTTAGCTACTGTTGCTGCTCCAGCATCCAATTCTATTATGAATCCTCAACTCAATTGTCGAAATTCATGTTTTACCATGCACAAGCTTCGCGTAATCTGCCACAAACCAGCTAGACATTTGGGTTACTCTCTTTTGTTTGACAAGGAAGTACGCAATAATATTGTTATAATGCTAAGTGGTACAGCAAGTCAACTGTTGAGTTTATTACTTTAGAAAAGTAGCAAGTCGGGAGTATTTACATATATTGTATTAGGCTTAACCTAAGCCTATAAATACTTCTTATTATCTCAGAAATAAAGCATTGGTTACTCTTTTATCAAATTACATGGTATCAGAGCCTGAATTAAAAAAAGGAAGAAAAACCTAAACCTAAACCCAAACCCTAGCCACCAGCCGCTGGTGTTGATACTAGAGCCGGCGAGCCTCCGGCCAGCATCCTCCAAGGCCGGCGACCTCCATCCAGCATTCCCCAGGGCCGGCGAGCCTCCCTCCAGCTCGCCCAGGCCCTTTCTAGCTTGTCTAGACCGGCGAGCTTCTTGCCAAGGCTGGCGACTCTCTGTCCAAGGTTGCCCAGGCTGGCGAGCTTCCTTGCAAAGTCGGCAACCCTCTGTCTAGGGTCGCCCAGGGTCAGCGAGCATTGATGAGGACATCGAACCCTATCGAGGAGGAGGTGCTAGGGACCCGTTGTTCTATCCACCATGCCCGATTACTCGAGTGAGAGCAAATGAATTCAAACAAGCTGTCGGCATCATGATTCAAGATATCTGGCATGGAGACAATTCAGATTCAAGATTTAAAGATGCTGAAACTCCTTGGCGCAACATGATTGCTTTTACTCTAGCGAATTCCGAAGAGGTTTCAAGTTGACGAACTCCGAATTGACTCAAATTTGGACGGACGCTTGGAAACGGGCCATTGATCAATACTCACTACTTTAGTAGTGATTGATGATATGTTTTAGCGATTTGAAGTCGTTTAGATAGACTTTTATGCCTTTTTCCATTTTTGCACGAATTTATATTACTTAGGGTTATTTTTGTAATTATAATCCTAGTAGGGTTAGGATTAGGGTTAGCACCCTATATAAGGTTGCTTATATGTTTCTAAGAGGCAGACATAATTTTACACATAAAGGTTTTCCTTCTTTGAGTTCTTTTGAGGACTAGATCTTATCAAGGTTTCCTTGTGGCGATCGAATTTAACTTGTCGAACAAGATTGCGAATTCTCTTGTTCGTGGTGTTATAGCGTGGATTGGTTGACACAGTTTCGTCAACAGGTCGCGTTCATACCAAGATTACCAATCACAGGTTCGATTGGGGGTTAAGGTCAGCAATTCACAACTCACGGATCTTCGTAGAACGTTCACTTCCGCTTTAGATATATATAGATATATATATATATATATATATATATATATCATCTGGTATAAGAGCTAGTTCTACAAGGTATAGTTATCATACTTTTATTGCTTTTCATTCATCAAACTAGGTTTTTAGGATTTAGTGTTTTGTTCTTGCTGTGATTTCAACTTTGATTTAGGGTTTCTTGGTCCTAGTTCTTTTTTTTATGTAATTGAGTTCGTCAGAAAAAAAAAAAAGCAAAAAAAAAAAATTCGGCCAAAAAAAATCCAAAAAAAAAGATTTGGTAAAAAAAAAGAGGCAAAAAAAAAACCCAAAAAAAATCCACAAAAAAATCAAGAGGACGACTCGTTATTATTATTGTTGATAGTTGGACCGAATGGACAAGAAATAGCAGCAAACATTGAGTCTGAATTCAAATCTAGCAAATTTTTCTGATTTGAACAATATAGTGCTGAATTTGATCTTGTTTGGAGGTTAAGTGATTGTTGCGAGGAGCTTGTGATACTAGATTGAAGTCCGATAAAGAGCTTGTAAGAAGGAAATGAGAGGTAAAAGGCAAGAGTGGGTGAGTTTAATTGAGGGAAGAAAAAGCCGAAATTGAGTTAAACACGAGAGGAGTGACAAACACCTTGAGTGAAACACGTGAGGAAGTGTTTTGGTGAGAATTCTTTTATCTCTAACGTTTTCTTGCAGGTTTCAAAACAAAGAGTCAGGCTCAGGTCAGGAATGTGTGAATCGAAGGGAGGAAGGCACTCGTCCAAGGGATGATGCGATTCTAGTAGGCATCCAACAGTTGGGTTTACAAATTGAAGCACTTAGCAACCGAGTTGCAAGATGTGAGACGAGAATTGATGATAACCATGACCCACCTCGAGGGGGACGACAAAATCAACGAGAGGAGCCTAGAGCACAACCTAGATGGCAACGTCAATTCGATGATGCATACGTGTCCGATACAGAAGATGATCGAGATAGCAGGTTTGAGAGGAGAATCGGACACCGGGGATTTAGACATCGAGAAGATAATGAGCTTAGCAATATCAAGATAAAAATTCCAACTTTTCAAGGAAAGAATGATCCTGATGCGTATCTAGAATGGGAGAAGCGAATAGAGATGATATTTGATTGCCAGCGTTATTCGGAGCTTAAAAAGGTAAAAATTGCAGCTGTTGAATTCACTGATTATGCTATAATTTGGTGGGATCAACTTGTACTAGCAGGAGACGCAACGGTGAAAGATCAATAGAAACATGGGATGAGATGAAAGCGGTGATGAGGAGGCGCTTCATACCTAGTCATTACCACAGAGACTTGTTCCATAAGCTGCAAAATCTCACACAAAGCAATAAGAGTGTGGAAGAATATCATGAAGAGGTGGAGATTGCTATGATCAGTGCTAATGTGGTGGAAGATCGTGAGGCCACAATGTCATGATTTTTATGTGGTTTGAGCCGAGATATAGCAAGGGTGGTAGAGCTGCAACACTACGTTGAATTGGAGGAGTTAGTGGACAAAGCCATCAAAGTTGAGTGGCAACTGAAGTTGGATCGAAATCATAAGAGTGGTGGAGGTTCAAGCTCGAATTGGAAGTCTAATTGGAAGAGAGATGAGAGGCCGAATTGGAAGGGAAACAACACGAAGGCAGACTCTTCAAAGGAGAAGGAGAAAGCTGGCAGAGTTGGTTCAAATCCTATTTCAGGTAAAACTGAAAACTCTAACACTAGAGCACGTGAAATTAATTGTTTTAAGTGTTTAGGCAGGGGTCATATGGCAAATCAATGCTCTAATAGGAGGGTGATGATAATGACTGGGCCTGGAGATGTTCAATCTGAAAGTGATGGGGAGGAAGATGATGAAGACATGCCATCGTTGGAAGATTGTAGCGATGTTGAGATGCCAGTTGCAGGTGAATTGATGGTTGTTAGGCGTTCTCTTAGTATTCCAGTCAAGGAAGAAGAGCATCACCAGCAACGCGATAACTTGTTCCATACAAGATGCTTGGTGAATGGTAAGATTTGTAGTTTGATTATTGATGGAGGTAGTTGTACAAACGTAGCAAGTTGTACCATGGTGGAGAAGCTGGGATTGAAAACTACAAAACAACCAAGACCATATAGACTGTAATGGTTGAATGATAGTAGTGAAGTAAAGGTATCGAAGCAAGTCCGCATTCCATTTGAAATAGGGTGATACAAGGATGAGGTGGTGTGTGATGTTGTACCTATGCAAGCAGGGCATCTTTTACTTGGTAGGCCATGGCAATATGATCGAAAGGTACATCATGATGGGTACACTAACTGATACTCATTGGTGATGAATCATAAGACTTACACATTGGTACCAATGACACCTACTGAGGTGTATGAAGATCAATTGAAACTACAACGTGAGGCTGAGAGAGAAAAAAAACGTGATAAAATTGAGGGGTTGCGTGGAAATTTTGAAATGCAAGCAAAAGGAGAGAAAAAAAAGAGTGGGGTGGTAAAAATCGAGGGAAAGGAGAGAAAAAAGAAAAGAGAGAAAATAATTTCTATGCAAAATCGAGCGAAGTGAGGAGAGCTTTGGTTCTGGACCGACCGATACTTGTACTTTTGTACAAAGAGGCACTACTTACTACTAATGAACTTGACCCGAATTTGCCAAGTTCTGTCATGTCTTTGTTACAGGAATTTGAAGATGTCTTTCCTGATGAGATTCCTAAAGGTTTACCACCGATTCGAGGCATAGAGCATCAAATCAATTTGATTCCTGGTGCACAATTGCCTAACCGACCAGCATATCGAAGTAATCCTGAAAAGACAAAGGAACTCCAACGGCAAGTTAGCGAATTGCTACAAAAAGGATATGTGAGGGAATCTCTTAGCCCATGCGTTGTTCCTGTTTTGTTGGTGCCAAAGAAGGATGGGTCTTGGCGAATGTGTATTGATTGCCGAGCAATCAATAATATAACGGTAAAGTATCGACATCCTATTCCTAGGCTAGATGACATGTTGGATGAATTGCATGGAGCTTGCATATTTACTAAAATTGATCTGAAAAGTGGTGATCATCAGATTAGGATGAAAGAGGGGGATGAATGGAAAACTGCATTTAAGACCAAGTACGGGTTGTATGAGTGGTTAGTCATGCCATTTGGTTTAACTAATGCACCTAGTACATTCATGCGACTTATGAATCATGTTCTGCGTGCTTTTATTGGTCGATTTGTAGTTGTCTATTTTGATGATATCTTGATATGTAGTCGAAGCATTGATGACCATATTAAGCATGTGCGAGCTGTTTTGCAGGTTTTAAGGGCTGAATAATTATATGCTAACCTAAAGAAATGCTATTTTGTAACTGAAAAATTAGTATTTCTAGGTTTTGTTGTTGGTGCTAATGGAATACAGGTTGATGAAGAAAAGGTAAAAACAATCCGTGAATGGCCGACACCTAAGACAGTAGGAGAGGTGCGCAATTTTCATGGTTTAGCCAGTTTCTATCGTAGATTTGTGAAAGATTTCAGCACCATTGCCGCACCTTTAACCGAGGTTATCAAGAAGCACGTGAGTTTCACATGGGGAGAAGAGCAAGAGAAAGCATTCAATCTATTAAAGGATAAGTTGACTACTCCTTTATTATCTTTACCGAATTTCAGTACTACTTTTGAGATAGAATGCGATGCTTCTGGTACAGGAATTGGAGCTGTGTTAATGCAAGGAGGACGTCCCATAGCATATTTCAGCGAGAAGTTAAGCGGAGCAACATTGAATTATCCGACTTACGATAAAGAGATGTATGCTTTGGTGCGAGCTTTGGAGACTTGGCAACATTACTTGTGGCCAAAGGAGTTTGTGATCCACACCGACCATGAGACCTTAAAGTACTTGAGGGGGCATCAAAAATTGAACAAAAGACATGCCAAATGGATGGAGTTCATTGAGAATTTTTCATATGTAATCAAGTACAAGAAGGGTAAGGAAAATGTGGTAGCCGATGCATTTCTCGACGGTATGCAATTCTAACTACTATAGGAGCAAAGTGTTTAGGTTTTGTGCATATCAAAGTTTTATACATTGACGATGATGGTTTTGGGAGAGTATTCGAAGCTTGTGAGAATGCTGCGTTTGAAAAGTTTTTTAGGCATGATGGATATCTCTTTCGTGAAAATAAGTTGTGTGTGCCTAGATGCTCTTTGCGCGAGTTGTTAGTGCGAGAGGCACATAGTGGTGGTTTAATGGGGCATTTTGGAATCAATAAAATTTATGAAATACTACATGAACAATTTTATTGGCCACACATGAAACAAGATGTCACACGAATTTGTGAGAGATGTATCACATGTAAGCAGGCTAAGTCTACTACTAAACCACATGGTTTGTATACACCTTTGCCTATTTCGACGCATCCTTGGGTTGACATCTCTATGGATTTTGTATTAGGATAGCCTAGGTCTAAGCATGGAAGGGATTCTATTTTTGTGGTTGTTGATCGATTTTCAAAGATGGCTCATTTTATACCATGTCATAAATCTGATGATGCATCGCATGTTACTGAATTGTTCTTTCGTGAGGTTGTATGTTTGCACGGCATGCCTAGGTCTATTGTTTCTGATCGAGATTCTAAATTTCTTAGCTACTTTTGGAAGACATTGTGGAAGAAGTTATGTACACAACTTTTATTTTCTACTACTTGTCATCCACAGACTGATGGTCAAACTGAAGTAGTTAATAGGACTTTAGGGACATTGTTGCGTGCCATCATTAAAAAGAACATTAAGTCTTGGGAAGATTGTTTACCGCATGTTGAGTTTTCTTATAATAGGAGCGTGCATTCTGCTACTAAATTCACACCGTTTGAGGTTGTCTATGGTTTTAATCCATTAACTTCGTTAGATTTAACCCCTTTGCCTATTGATGAGCGTGTGGATTTAGATGGTGCTAAGAAAGCTGACTTTGTGAAGACCTTGCACGAGAAGACGCGACTGAATATTGAGCACAAGATAAAGCAGTATGAAAAGTAAGCTAATAAATGGCGCAAGAAATTAGTGTTTGAGCTCGACGATTGAGTTTGGGTTCATATGCGCACAGAGCGTTTTCCTAAACAGCGACGTTCTAAATTACTACCGCGAGGGGATGGACCATTCATGGTGCTGGAGAGAGTCAACGATAATGCTTACAAGATCGACCTTCCAGGTGAATATGGTATTAGTGCCACTTTCAATGTTTCTGATTTGTCTCTTTTTGATGAAGACGCTGATTTGAGGGCAAATCCTTTGCACGGGGGAGGGAATGATGAGGACAGCGAACCCTATCGAGGAGGAGGTGCTAGGGACCCATTATTCTATCCGCCAGGCCCGATTACTCGAGCGAGAGCAAAGGAATTCAAACAAGCTGTCGGCATCATGATTCAAGATATCTGGCATGGAGACAATTCGGATTCAAGATTTGAAGATGCTGAAACTCCTTGGCGTGACATGATTGCTTTTACTCTAGCGAATTCCGAAGGGGTTTCAAGTTGACGAACTCCGAATTGACTTAAATTTGGACGGACGCTTGGAAACGGACCATTGATCAATACACACTACTTTAGTAGTGATTGATGATATGTTTTAGCGATTTGAAGTTGTTTAGATAGACTTTTATGCCTTTTTCCATTTTTGCACGAATTTATATTACTTAGGGTTATTTTTGTAATTATAATCCTAGTAGGGTTAGGATTAGGGTTAGCACCATATATAAGGTTGCTTATAGGTTTCTAAGAGACAAACATAATTTTACACAAAAAGGTTTTCCTTCTTGAGTTCTTTTGAGGACTAGACCTTACCAAGGTTTCCTTGTGGCGATCGAATTTAACTTATCGAACAAGATTGCGAATTCTCTTGTTCGTGGTGTTATAGCGTGGATTGGTTGACACAGATTCGTCAACAGGTCGCGTTCATACCAAGATTACCAATCACAGGTTTGATTGGGGTTTGAGGTCAGCAATTCGCAACTCACGGATCTTCGTAGAACGTTCACTTCCGCTTCAGATATATATAGATATATATCAAGCATCCTTCCAGGGTTGCCCAGCCCCAGCGACTTGAGTCCATGGTCGCCCAGCCTCTGTGATGCCTCGAAGTCATTCGTGTGCCTCTTTAAACTTGACTTGAGTTCATTGATGTGTTGCTGTTTTGCTTTGTGATGAGGTTTTTGTGGAATGCTTGAGTGGTGTTTGTTGGGGAGATATCATACTCTTGAGACAGTGGTGTTTGGTGGTGTTTGTTTGGAGATTATTGTGGCTGCTTGGTTCGCAAAATTGGCTGAGTAGTGTTCTGTGGGTGATTGCTTGTGTGATGTTTTAAGTCTCAAGAAGGGTCAAGTTTTCCGTGATTAGTAGTTCGTAAGGATGTCTACTGATTGCCCGTCTATTACTTCGAGGTTAGGCTCCTCTAGTACTTCTTCGAGTTCATTATCCCTTGGTCCATATTATAGTATGACTAGTTTACACAATACCTTAGTCAAGTTGGACGGTACCAATTATTTCTCCTAGTCGATGGCTCTTTTGACCTTTATTTATTTTAATCGCTAGTCTAGATGGCTTGAGGAAGAACCACCTGCAGATTCAGCTAGTCTAGAAGAATGAAAGTACATAGATGCTACTTTGCGTACACTTTTATGGAAAAGTATGGATGAATCTATTCGTCATCTTTTCATGGATTGCCCTACAGCCCTTGAGATGGATAAAATGTGCTTTACGATATTATGGACATAATAACATAAGTCCAGTTTATGATATGTGGGAAGCTCTATTTGAAGCCAAAATTGGTGATGCTAGTTTGGCAGATCATTGTGTTCGTTTTGCATCTTTATATCAACGTCTCAAGTCTTATTTTCCACCTGCTATCACAGTTACTTAGATGCAGCAACGAGAAGCGAACATGATAACTGTGCTCTTTCTTCGTAGCCTTGGTCCAGATCATAGTGCTCTTCGTCAACCGATTACCTCTCAGAGCACTCTTCATTCCATTAAATAAGTGTATTCTCGAGCATCTCGTTACACTTCCAGTCTCTAGATGTAAGCACTTTCAAATAGCAATGCTATGGTGGCTCGTGGAGGTCAAGGGACTTGTGGTCGTACTAACGGTCGTGCACAATGGAATCTTGATAGTTCTTACCGTGGTCAGGGTCGTGGCCTTCCAGGCCGAGGTATTGTTCATGGTAGTGGTAGTAATATTCCTAGAGGAGTACGTGGTGGCAGACGAGCGAACCATTTTTGTACTCATTGCCAGCTTTCTGGGCACACGGTTGATTATTTTTATGATTTCCATCTGGAACTGCGGGGTCTACATGCTTCTATTGATACTGAGCCTTAGGCTCCTTCCCTCGGATCTTCTCCTGGACAGGTTACGGTACAGTTAACTCGTGTAGAATATGATGAGTTGGTCAGATGATGACAGAGTGAGAATGGTACTGTCTCTGGTCCTACTACTATTTTGACACATCGTAATGATCATACATGCTTAATGTCCAATACAACTCCTCGTATAAGTTGTCAACTCCTCATACATACTTAATGTCCAGTACAACTCCTCTCACATCTACTTCATATGTTCCTTCTATGTCAGTCACCTTAGCAGACGTTTCTCAATTCAAAGTCACTGGTACATGTTGTGTGTCATTGAGTTCCTATGTTTCCTTACCTCTTGTTTATCATATTCCATACTCTCCTTATAATCTACTATCGATTAGCTTTATTACTCGTGATCTTGATTGCAATATTATCTTTTCTTCATCTTCGTGTGTCCTTTAGGATCGGAAGACTGGACATCGAATAAATGGTGGGCGTAAGGCTTGTGGATTGTACGTCTTGGAACCTGAGGTTACTGATTCTGCTACGAAAGTTCAGACTAAAGTTGTGGATGATTCTTATTGCTTACATTGTCGTCTTGGTCATCCATCAGCAGATACAGTCAGACGATTTCCTTATGTGTCTAGTTCAAGTCTTCAGTTTAATTGTGAAACACGTTAGTTAGGTAAACACCATTGTGAGTCTTTCCCTCCTCGTATTTTGAGTCATGTGTCACATCCATTCGAGTTGATTCACTCCGATGTGTAGGGTCCTAGTCGAGTCTTCCTTTGGTTTTATGTTTTTTGTCTCATTTATTGATGATTGTACTCATACAACTTGCTTATATTTATAAAAGATCATAATGAAGTTTTTCACTTTTTCTGTCAGTTTTATCATGAAGTGCGTATGCAGTATGATTGTTCTATTAAGTGTTTGCGTACCGACAATGCTTGTGAGTACTTTTCTTCATCTACCTTCATTCTGTTTCTCAAATCTCATGGCATTTTACATAAGAGTTCTTGCGCTCACACTCCGCAACAAAATGGAGTTGCTCAACGTAAGAACTGTCATTTGTTGGATGTTGCTCGTTATCTTCTTCTTCACACTCATATGCCTAAATCATTCTGGAGCTATGATCTACTTACAGCGTGTCATCTTATCAATCATCTTCCATCCTTTGTGCTGAAAAAAAACTATTCCTTATGCTCTTCTGTATCTTGATCGTCCCTTATGGTCTGTTCGCCCTCGTATCTTTGGAAGTGTTTGTTTTATTCATTCATTGTCTCCGGAATTAGACAAATTATCACCTCATGTTGAAAAGTGTATATTTATTGGTTACTCCCGTACTCAAAAGAGATATGTGTGTTATAATCATACTCGTCATTGGGAGTATGTTTTTGCTGATGTGACATTCTTTGAGGATAAAACGTTCTTTGGTGATGATCGTCCTCAAGTACCATTAACCCTAGATCTTCTGCCACCCTCTGCACCTAGTCTCAGCTAGAGTCACATCCAAATCCAGGCTCAGCAGCACCGATCCATCTTCAGGTCTATACACGTGGTTCTCATTCTGTTTGGGATACTATATCTTCACCAGCTAGCATTCCACCACTACCACCAACTTCGGTCCAGGCTTCTAATCCACTTCCACCATCTCCTGACATTTATCATATTACTTGCCGTACTCGGTCTCGGTATCCTCCCTTATTTTGTGTCTTATCATAACTTAAGTCCTCTGATGTCTACCTTTGTGTCCTCTCTTGCTTCTGTGTCTGTGCCTAGTAGTGTTGAGAAGGCTTTGGCCCATCCAGGGTGGGCTCGTGCCATGGAGGAGGAGATGGCTGTTTTACATCATAATATAACTTGGGAGCCACCACGCTCTAGCCTCAAGGGACCGCCTTTTAGGGAATGCGCATAATACAGAATCGAATAACCTTGTGCTTAGTATTGAAAGAAGCAGCCGTTCCTAGAGGTTTTTACCAGGCTTGGAAGAAGAAAGGAGAGAATTTAGAAAGACATGAGAGTTTTGGGATTTCGTCCAAGAGGAACTTCTCTTCAGAAACTCTTATTCAAACAACGTTACATGCTGCCTTTTATAGGCCAAGATATATCACTTACGACACATTGCATTTAAGGTAATTTGATGACTCACTTTCTGAGTCTACCTACTTGACTTCAAGCTTCTGACGAAGACATCATTTCTAATGCCACGTACCATACTACACATTTATAGAACAAGTACACAACCTTTTAGACTCTTTGGACGAAGGCACTTCTTCGGACGAAGACACCATTTCTTCTTCACATGCACACACATTTATTACACGTACTTTGCATTTATGACATATTCATGCACTATTTTCTTCCATCGGAGACTAGTCTGGATCGTTCTGACGATGAATTAACTCCTCAGTGTTATCGTCTGAATTATTGGCAGAGTCTCCCGTTTCTTCGCGTCTTGTCATTTCTAGGTCATGGTCAGTAGTGGCTGTACTCAAGATACGTTCCCAATAGGAAAGATATGCCGGCGAATTTTGCGGTGGATCTTCAGGGTCTGGCTTGGTTTGCTTGACAGAGGATTCGCTGAAGTTCCCTGTAGGCCTGGGGATCTGGTGAGATACATCTTGGAAATGTTTTATACACACTATACTTTTGTAGATGGGAATGAGGTTTATATGAGCTTGTACCGACAGGTGATGGATGCTTGGAATGATTTCCTGAGGGAAGAATAAATGTCCATGGTCTATGAAAAATAATGACAGTATGTCTTTTAGGTTCTGGGCGAACATTTCGATTTTCATTTTGGAAAAGTGAGCGCCACACACCAAGTAGTAAGAACCACGTGAGAAGTGTAAATAAGTGTTTAAACCTATGGCGGTGGTGATCCTGTGCTCGAAGGATTTGAACAAGGATATGAAGTATTTGTTCAGTAGGGAACTGGATGGCTATGGTATATGAATTGACCAAATACCATAATAACCATTTTAATTCCTCTGGAAATTCTTCATTTGGATTCCAAGTGATAGGATGAATGAATGGATATTCTTGATGGAGTCCACTAGGTTTCAAAAGCAAACCTCCATAATTGACAAATATGTTGTATTCGCGGGACTGAAGAAAATTTGGAAGGCTTTCTGATAACCTATTTTTTTGGATGGCAATTTGAATTTCAGGAGAGTAGTCAAGACTAGGCCAATTCATCGGCATGTTTTGAGTTCTGTATGTGTCTGATCGAGGATTTTTCTTTACATACATGTTAATCTCTATGGGAGCTTTGGGTCTAGAAAGAAAATCTGCAAGAACATTTTTCTTTCCTGCAATGTGTTTGGTTTCTAAAGAATATTTTGAAAACCATTCTACCCACATCAAGAGTTGTGGATGTGG
The DNA here is from genome assembly GCA_019926035.1 of Melaleuca alternifolia. Lineage (NCBI taxonomy): Eukaryota > Viridiplantae > Streptophyta > Magnoliopsida > Myrtales > Myrtaceae > Melaleuca > Melaleuca alternifolia. The sequence continues at coordinate 56,397 of JAGKPW010000085.1, forward strand.
GACCTGCTTCTGTTTGAATTTTAACATTTGAGGAAAAGTCGCTATGTCCAATTCAACTAAGAAATGATGGCCAATAAGATGGAACTCGAATTTCTTAATTCCATGCTTAACTGCCAAAATTTCTTTGAATGTGCAGTGATATGAAGTTCAAATGGGGAGAACTTACCACTCTTGTAAGCACAGATTTGTCGCTTACCATCAGTTTCTTCAAGGAGAATTGCTGCCCAATATTCATCACTGGCATCTGTTTGCAGAATTCTCTTTCCCGAAGAAGGGATTTGGAGAGGAGGAAGGTCTTGTATAAGCTCCTTAAGCTTTGCAACTGCTTCAGTTTGTTCCTTACTCTAAGGAGGAGCATCTTTTTTCAGCATTTTTTGCAAAGGAATTAGGAACTTGGCGATGTTGGGAACAAAATCTCGAAGATAATTAATTATCCCGAGAAATGTTTGAATCTGCTTCACACCGAGTTCCTTTTCTGGGAACTTGAGCAATTCCTTCGCAATGTGTAGACTGGGCTGATACGTCCCTTAGTCTAATTGCATACCAAGAAATTCAATTTTTTTCTAAGCAATGACCATTTTCTTCTGGGAAAGCACAATACCATGATTTTGAACAATCTGCACAAACTTCTGAAGGAGTTCGCCATGGGATTGCTCATCAGGACTGTAGAGCAAAATGTCGTCAATGTAGATAGCAGCGCTATCCATAATTGGACTGAAAATTTGATACATGGTTTTCTGAAAAAGAGATGGAACTGTTTTTAGGCCAAAAGGAAAAACTTTTCACTAATAATGCTGGTTCGGGATACAGAATCCAGTTTTGGATATGTCATCAGGATGGATGCCAAGTTGCTAGAAACTTGCTTTGAGGTCAAATTTGGAATAGATTTTGGCTTTGGTCAGGCTTGAAAAGAGGGAGTTTTTAGAAGGCAAAGGGAATTTATCATCTCTGAGAAAAATGTTGAGGGGTTGGTAATTAATTACCAGACGCAATTTTCCTCGTGTTTGCTTGCACACTTGTTTACATAAAAGGCTTCACAAGCCCACTGAGAATCAGAATGCTCAATGAGTCCTTACTGTAGAAGTTCATGACATTCCTTTTGGGCAAGAGCGAGATGATCAGGACTCAAACCCAAATGACTGGCTTTTGTCGGGTTGATATCCTCATTTTTCTTGAATGGAAGGCGAACATAGAACTGAGAATTTTGCCACAGGGGATGTTGGCATTTCTGGAGAAATTCGGAGTGGTTGTTCGCACAAGAGTTCAAAAAATTTTGCATAATGGGATCATGTATTCTCATTTGAATGGAAAAGAACCTTTGGATGCTTGTGAATTCCTGGAATGTATCTTTGAACTTGAGATCTTTACCACTAATGATTCTGAGTTGAGGAAGTTGGGATAAAATATCCCAACCTATGATAAGGTCTTTATTTGGAGCAGGACATCCAAGGATTTTTGTGGTGATAGAACACCTGGGAAAAAACTGGATAGAGATGGGTTTTGAACGAACACTGGCTGAAAATGTGTCTCCAGACGCTGAGGTGAAATATCGAACATAAGGTGTCCAATAATCATCTGGGAGGATTTTTGGGTCTAGGAGAGGAGCATGAGCACCGGTATCAATCATGGCTATCACAGAAATTGGTTTGGAATATTTGGACAGGAGGATTTTGACGGGAAAATATGGGGGAAGATGACAGGAATCTTGAGCTAAGATTTGAGGAGTGAAGTGGAAAAAGTCTTGCTCACCTTCACTGTCGCAAGATGAAGGATAATATGGAATAAGGCAAAGGGTCTCATCTGAGGGGTTTTCATCAACAGAGAACAGTGATTCAAGGTCATCGTCTTGGAGAGAAACACCAGTTTGTTGTTCAACTTGCTGGACGATGTTGATGTTGTTTCGTTTTGCCTGTGGACACGTTTTTACGAAATGTCCCTTTTTGTTGCAAATGAAGCAACGCTTGGATTTTTTCTGTCCAAAAGATCCGGAATGAGAGCTTTTACGTCGTCTTCTTCGGAGGAATCTCCTTTTGTTGAAACGTTGAAGCTGAAATTTATCATCATGAAGATGATAATTCTTGAAGTGCCTTTTCTTCTTAGGCAATCGGCAGTCATGACAGTCACAATCTTTTCCACCAAGGCACTTGATCTTCAAATAATTCTTATAGCAGACTTTATTTAAATGACGACTTTCCCGAAGGAATTCTTGGAAAACATTCTTTCGAGAACACAAGTCGTCAAGGCTCATGTGGATTTCTTGTTGGAGTTGGCCAATACTGACTTATGCAATCTTGGTCTTTTTGTTGAGAAGAGACTTCTCAACCAATTGGTTAAGCTCTTTTGGTATGGAGTTCAAGAAGACTTGCTTCAAATTTGGATCTCCTCCTAGAGCATAAAAGAGCTTAAGCATTTCTTGGAAATGGCGATTCAAGTCTTTTTGCTGGAGAGAACAGCATTTTCTTTCAAAGAACTCTCGCCATTGGAGTTCTAGAATATCTGCAGGATTTCCGCAGAAGAACAAATGGATGGCATAGATGTTGTCTTTGAAATTTGTTGACACCGGGAATTTGACTTGGTCTGCCTCAGGAATTGTTTGCCACCAGTTTTTTAGACTTTCGGTGAATTTGGAAACAAATTCCAGGAAAATGTCATAATTGCTGTCCTTGGTGAGCTTCTGAGTAATAAGCCATACACGAAAAACTTCAGGCCATTTGACATATGGAATGTCATCAAGAGTGAAAAACTTTGATCCAGAACTGACAGAGGATGAGGGAATTGGATCATCGGGATACACAACTTCAGGTTCTGAAGGGGTTTCCTCATGCATAAGTTCAGGAGGATCAGCCATGAGAAGAGGAGCAAAGCTAGAATGGATGGAGGATGAGGATTCATCAAGAGTGATATCTCTTTCAGATTCAACACTATCTGGGGGAGAATCAAAGGCTGCTATTACCGGAGTAGGAGGAATAGATGGAATGGAGAAAGAGGAACCAGAAGTTTCTGTGGTCAAATCTTTTAGAAATGACTCCAAAGGGTTTGAAATCAGCATCTGGTTTGAAGGATTAGGATCATCCTTACCACTCTCAAAATCCACTTTCGACTTACCCTTTTCTTTGTTGCGTTTTTCCATTTCTCGGATAATATTTCTAAGTCTAATGGGATCAGATCGGTCTGGTTCAGAAGACATAGAAAATGGTGATGGAAAAAGGCTTTGTGGCTGTAATGAGGCATGGGCTTCTCAATTAGAGAAATCAAAGGGAAAGCTGGATTTTGGAAGGATTTGAGAAGAGCTTCCTTCTTGGAGAAGAGCAATTTGTCGCTTGAGTTTCTCCATCTCTGGCCTAGGGTCCTCCAAATAGGAAGATAAGAGTCTTCCTTCTTCAAGGTCGGAAAGCCTTTTCTTGAAATCATGAAGCATCTTTTGAGTGGTGTCATGATGAAGTCTAAGATCATGATGGACACTATCGATCTTAGTGTCGATGGTCTTGAAGGCTTCATTTTGGGCCAATTCAGTCTGCCAGTTCAAGACTGCTTCAGCTGCAACAATTTTTCTTGGTTTACCATATTCATCCACTTCAACGAGTGTGACTATTTTAGGCATGTGATGGTATCTGCGGTTTCTATCTATAAATTCCTGTGGCTCAGGGAATTTGAGTCGAGTGTTTCCTCTAGTATTTAGAGGAGGAAAATCTTCAGGGCTTGGATTGAACATGCAGATACTAGGAAGGGACTGAGTAAAAGGTTGACCTTTTGTGGCAGAACAGGCAGTAGGGAGTACTAACGGGTATGAATGTTTTTGACCTATTTTTGAATCGGCTTATAAAAAGGTGAAACAACAGGTTTGGAAGGTTTTTTGGAAGGTGGAAGTGTTGGTGGTGGTGAAGTAAATGGTTCAGTTTGCGATCGGGTTATGGATGAAGATGAGGCATAAGAAACCATGAACTGGTACCCCTTTTCGTCACCAAGTGGAACGATATGAGGGTCTTTATCAAGATACCTCTGGAAAAAAGGATTTTTCTTTTTGGGCTTCCGTCGACGAGGCTTCGCTGTTGGATCAACTTCATCAGGAGAGTTGAGGCAGTACGAGCACTGACACCATGGATCCCAAAAGCAATGACCGGAAGGATCTTTGTAGTGGTGGACTGGATGTCCATCTGATTTAAAAAACTCAACGAGTTTCTTTGGATCAGGTTCTTCAGGAATTAGATCTGGAACACATGGCTCGATCATAAAGAGAGTTAGGAAAATAGGTGAAGAGGCTTCTTCTTTTCCCTTGGAAAACTTTATTCGGACCGTGCCGTCCTTTTTCCAAAGAAATTCAGAATCTGTAGAATGAACAGGTTTGTTGCTTTGATGAAGTTGCTCATAATTAGTTATCCAAGTTTCAGGTAGAAGCTTGGCTAACTTTTCTTTTGGAATTTGGCAAGGGACATGGATGCATGAGGCTTGGTCATTTTCAAGAGAAATGAACAAAGCATCTTCGTTGCCATGGAAGTTTAGATCAAGGGCATGATTCTGAACTCGATATACCATTTGGTAGTGAAGTGTGGCTGCAACTGAGTCAGAAGTCTGAGGTGCTTCTGTGAGCTGATGTTGAACTTTCAAAAAAGAAAGCAACTAAGGATTAGAAAGGGCAACGTTAAATTTGGATAGAGGGTTACAAAGACTGTCCCAGCATTTAGGGTAGTTTGAACTGTCCCTATACAGGCATGCTGGTATTCTAAGAACCGCGTATCCAAAAGAGTCATGCGAGAAACTACAGGAAGACCTTTTCGTCCATGAAAAGTAAGAGCCAGACGAATTGCACCATAATGGATGGGTATAGCCCTGTTGAATCCATTGGTGTGGAAACTCGGGAGGAATTTGAAGGGTAACAAAATATTCTTGTTCAATGGCAGGAATTGGGTGTTGGTCAAATTTTGAGGACTAGACGTACTCTTTAACTTGGGGTGGTGGATGGCGGATGAGTTGTTTAATAGAACGGATAGGGGAAAATGAGGAGGATGGTTTGGCAAAGGCAGAATAAGGGTTCATGAGGGGAAGAAGAGTTTCAGAAATTTTTGTTTCTTCCGTGTGGGTAACTTCATAGAGGAAATCAATTTTGGAAGCATTGGTAATACGAAACTCAGAAGGAGACGAGGATGAGGGTGATGGAGCGAAGGAAACAGGGGCATTAAAGACAACTGGAGAATCGCTCATAGCAAGAATTTTCTTCTTCTTCGAATTGGAGGATCCAAGCGTTGCTTCATTTGCAACAAAAACTTGTCCACAGGCGAAACGAAACAACATCAACATCGTCCAGCAAGTACTGTTCTCTATTGATGAAAACCCCTCAGATGAGACCCTTTGCTTTATTCCATATTATCCTTCATCTAGTGACAGTGAAGGTGAGCAAGACTTTTTCCACTTCACTTCTCAAATCTTAGCTCAAGATTCCTGTCATCTTCCCCCATATTTTCCCGTCAAAATCCTCCTGTCCAAATATTCCAAACCAATTTCTGTGATAGTCATGATTGATATTGGTGCTCATGCTTCTCTCCTAGACCCAAAAATCCTCCCATATGAATATTGGACACCTTATGTTCGATATTTCACCTCAGCGTCTGGAGATACATTTTTAGCCAGTGTTCGTTCAAAACCCATCTCTATCCAGTTTTTTCCCAGATGTTCTATCACCACAAAAATCCTTGGATGTCCTGCTCCAAATAAAGACCTTATCATAGGTTGAGATATTTTATCCCAACTTCCCCAACTCAGAATCATTAGTGGTAAAGGTCTCAAGTTCAAAGATACATTCCAAGAATTCACAAGCATCCAAAGTTCTTTTCCATTCAAATGAGCATACTTGATCGCATTATGCAAAATCTTTTGAACTATTGTGCGAACAACCACTCCGAATTTCTCCAGAAATGCCAACATCTCCTGTGGAAAATTCTCAGTTCTGTGTTCGCCGTCCATTCAAGAAAAATGAGAATATCAACCCGACAAAAGCCAGTCATTCGGGTATGAATCCTGATCATCTCGCTCTTGCCCAAAAGGAACGTCATTAACTTCTACAGCAAGGACTCATTGAGGCTTCTGATTCTCAGTGGGCTTGTGAAACCTTTTATGTGAACAAGCGTGCCGAGCAAACACGAGGAAAATTACGTCTGGTAATTAATTACCAACCCCTCAACATTTTCCTCAGAGATGATAAATTCCCTTTGCCTTCTAAAAACTCCCTCATTTCAAGCCTGATCAAAGCCAAAATCTATTCCAAATTGACCTCAAAGCAAGTTTCTGGCAACTTGGCATCCATCCTGATGACATATCCAAAACCGAATTCGGTATCCCGAACTAGCATTATCAGTGGAAAGTTCTTCCTTTTGGCCTAAAAACAGCTCCATCTCTTTTTCAGGAAAATCATGTGTCAAATTTTCAGTCCAATTATGGATAGCGCTGCTATCTTCATTGATGACATTTTTCTCTACAGTCCTGTTGAGCAATCCCATGGCGAATTCCTTCAGAAGTTTGTGCAGATTGTTCAAAAGCATGGTATTATGCTTTCCTAGAAGAAAATAGTCATTGCTCAGATAAAAATTGAATTTCTTGGCATGCAATTAGACCAAGGGACGTATCAGCCCAGTCCACACATTGCGAAGGAATTGCTCAAGTTCCCAGAAAAGAAACTCAGTGTGAAGCAGATTCAAACATTTCTCGGGATAATTAATTATCTTCGAGATTTTGTTCCCAACATCGCCAAGTTCCTAATTCCTCTGCAAAAAATGCTGAAAAAAGATACTCCTCCTTGGAGTAAGGAACAAACTGAAGCAGTTGCAAAGCTTAAGGAGCTTATGCAAGACCTTCCTCCTCTCCAGTGATGAGAATTCTGTAAATAGATGCCAGTGATGAATATTGGGCAGCAATTCTCCTTGAAAAAACTGATGGTAAGCGACAAATCTGTGCTTACAGGAATGGTAAGTTCTCCCCATCTGAACTTCATTATCACTCCACATTCAAAGAAATTTTGGCAGTTAAACATGGAATTAAGAAATTCGAGTTCCATCTTATTAGCCATCATTTCTTAGTTGAATTGGACATGGCTTCTTTTCCTCAAATGTTAAAATTCAAACAGAAGCAGGTCCTACATCCACAACTCTTGAGGTGGGCAGAATGGTTTTCAAAATATTCTTTTGAAACCAAACACATTGCAGGAAAGAAAAATGTTCTTGCAGATTTTCTTTCTAGACCCAAAGCTCCCATAGAGATTAACATGTATGTAAAGAAAAATCCTCGATCAGACACATACAAAACTCAAAACATGCCGATGAATTGGCCCAGTCTTGACTACCCTCCTGAAATTCAAATTGCCATCCAAGAAAAGAGGTTATTAGAAAGCGTTCCAGATTTTCTTCAGTCCTGTGAATACAGCATATTTGCCAATTATGGAGGTTTGCTTCTGAAACCTAGAGGACTCCAAATGAAAAACTTCCAAAGGAATTAAAATGGTTATTCTGGTATTTGTTCAATTTATATACCATAGCCATCCAGTTCCCTACTGAACAAATACTTCATATCCTTGTTCAAATCCTTCGAGCACAGGATCACCACCGCCGTAGGTTTAAACACTTGTTTACACTTCTCACATGGTTCTTACCACTTGGTGCATGGCGCTCACTTTTCCAAAATGAAAATCGAAATGTTCGCCCAGAACCTGAAAGACATACTGTCATTATTTTTCATAGACCATGGACATTTATTCTTCCCTCAGGAAATCATTCAAAGCGTCCATCACCTGTCGGTACAAGCTCATATAAACCTCAGTCCCATCTGCAAAAGCATAGTTTGTATAAAACATTTCCAAGATGTATCTCATCAGATCCCCAGGCCTACAGGGAACTTCAGGGAATCCTCTGTCAAGCAAACCAAGCCATACCTCTTGAAGCATGGCCCTCGCATTCAGAAAATGTTTCATGGGATTTTATCTCTCCAAGAGACTTTATCCAGGAAGCTTTGAATATTTATCGACTTAAACATCCTGTAGATTTTCTATCCTCATCTTCCAATACTCAACAGGAGTATCTTCCCACGTATTTTCAAGACTCTCAGGACCCATGGGCAGCATATGGACCATTTTCTGATCCCTTCTATGCCAGCTCCACACGTTAATCTCATCTTGTTGAAGAAGAAATTGAAGCTCTCATTCGAGATTTTAAAAGACAGAAAGATGGCCCAATCTCTTTCTATGGAGAAACTTCAACGCAAATTAATGAAGCTGACCTTTCCCTCTCTCAGATCAGTACAAATTTGCAAATTCCAGAAACGACAAATTCTCTCGAAGACCCTGAAGATCCACCGCAAAATTCGCCGACATATCTTTCCTATTGGGAACGTATCTTGAGTACAGCCACTACTGACCATGACCTAGAAATGACAAGACGCGAAGAAACGGGAGACTCTGCCAATAATTCAGACAATAACACTGAGGAGTTAATTCATCGTCAGAATAATCCAGACTAGTCTCCGGTGGAAGAAAATAGTGCATGAATATGTCATAAATGCAAAGTACGTGTAATAAATGTGTGTGCATGTGAAGAAGAAATGGTGTCTTCGTCCGAAGAAGTGCCTTCGTCCAAAGAGTCTAAAAGGTTGTGTACTTGTTCTATAAATGTGTAGTATGGTACGTGGCATTAGAAATGATGTCTTCGTCAGAAGCTTGAAGTCAAGTAGGTAGACTCAGAAAGTGAGTCATCAAATCACCTTAAATGTAATGTGTCGTAAGTGATATATCTTGGCCTATAAAAGACAGCATGTAATGTTGTTTGAATAAGAGTTTCCGAAGAGAAGTTCCTCTCGGACGAAATCCCAAAACTCTCATGTCTTTCTAAATTCTCTCCTTTCTTCTTCCAAGCTTGGTAAAAACCTCTAGGAACGGCAGCTTCTTTCAATACTGAGCACAAGGTTATTCGATTCTGTATTATGCACATTCCCTAAAAGGCGATCCCTTAAGGTTAGAGCGTGGTGGCTCGCCGTGTGGGAAAGCATACTTGGGAATTCAGTGTATAAAAAATTGGTAGGTTGTCGCTGGATCTTTGTTGTCAAGCACAATCCAGATGGCTTAGTTGAGCGCTTAAAGGCACGTCTTGTGGCAAAGGTTTATACTCAAACCTGTGGTATTAACTATGATTAAACTCTTTCTCCGGTAGCCAAGATTCTTTCTGTTCGTATCATTATTTCCTTGGCTGCTCAGTCGCAGTAGACTCTTCATCAGCTTGATGTCAAAAGTGCCTTCCTTCATGGTGATCTTCACGAGGAAGTGTCTATGGAGCAACAACCTTGGTTTGTTGCTAAGGAGGAGAAAGTGTGCCGACTGCGAAAAGCTCTTTATGGGCCTAAGCAATCTCCACGTGCTTGGTTTGACCCGTTCAATAATGCAATTATTACTTTTGGCATGTATCGGTGTAGTGTGGATCACTCAATATTTAGTATGTCATCATCCAAAGGATGTGTTATTCTTGTGGTTTATGTTGATGATATCATTGTCACACATAGTGTCTTGTGGCAAAGGTTTATACTCAAACCTATGGTATTAACTATGATGAAACTTTTTCTCCGGTAGCCAAGATTCCTTCTATTCGTATCATTATTTCCTTGGCTGCTCGGTCTAAGTGGACTCTTCATCAGCTTGATGTCAAGAATGTCTTTCTTCATGGTAATCTTCACGAGAAAGTGTATATGGAGCAACCACTTGGGTTTGTTGCTCAGGGGGGAGAAAGTGTGCCGACTGTGAAAAGTTCTTTATAGGCTTAAGCAATCTCCTCGTGCTTGGTTTGGCCGGTTCAGTAATGCGGTTATTACTTTTGGCATGCATCGGTGTAGTGTGGATCACTCGGTATTTAGTATGTCATCGTCCAAAGGATGTGCTATTGTTGTGGTTTATGTTGATGATATCATTGTCACAGTCAATTATGTTGAAGGCTTACGATGACTAAAGGAGTTTCTTCAAAAGGAGTTTAACGCTAAAGACTTAGGTCGTCTGCGGTATTTTCTTGGCATTGAAGTTGCCTATGCCAATGATAGCATTGCTCTCTCTCAGCGAAAGTATTGTCTTGATAGCATTTAAGTAGGTTGGCTTACATGATTCTAAGCCTAGTGACACACCTATGGATCCTAGTGTGAGGCTTGATAATGAATAAGGAGAACTTCTTCATGATCCGGAAAAGTATCGTCGGTTAGTAGGCAAGCTAAATTATCTTACCATTACCCGTCTGGATATTTCATTTGCTGTTAGTGTGGTGAGTCAGTTTATGAGCTCTCCTCGTACTAATCATTTGCAAGCTGCCCTACAAATTGTTCGATATTTCAAGAGAGCTCCAGGTCAAGGACTTGTGTTCCATAATCAAGGTCATCTTCATATAGCCGGTTATTCTAGTCCTGAATTTTTGGAGGTGATAGAATACTCTGATGCAGGTTGGGCTGGTTGCCCTATGGATCGCAGGTTTACTTCAGGATACTGTGTATTTCTTGGTGCTAATCTTGTGTCGTATGAAAGTAAAAAACAATATGTTGTTTACTGGTCTAGTTCAGAGGCCGAGTATCGGGCTTTGGCTAATGTTACCAGTGAACTTCAATGGGTTCGTATGTTGTTAGCTGAGATTGGACAACCTATGACCAGACCATCTCTTTTCTGCTGTGATAATCAATATGCTATTTATATTGCTAGCAATACAGTGTTTCATGAGTGAACCAAGCATATAAAAGTGGATTGTCATTTTGTTTGAGAAAAGGTGAATTGTGAAGACATACAGTTGGAGCACACACGTTATGAAAAGCAACTAGCAAACATTTTCACAAAGCCTCTTCGAGGCGCACGAGTTTCTTATATTTGTCATAAGTTAATGACTTTTTGAGGGAGAAGATCACCATAAGTGCCAAAAGTTGTGTACGGCGCACACTTTGGTGCCAAAAGTTCAAAACGCTCACTTCAGTGCCAATTTCGAAAAATTCAAAACTTTTAAGTGCCAACGGCGAGAATTCCGGCCAAAATTTGCCGCGTCAGCATTTTTAATAATAAAAAAATACTCTTCAAAATCAGACTTTGTGCTTGCTGTGAAGCTCAGCCGGAATTTCGGACAATTGAAGACCTTCCATATTGACCCACAGCCACCCACCACCACCAATCGAAAGCCAACTCATTTCCGCACCTTCCTAAGCCATCGCGCCGCCCCTCCTCGCCTTCGAGTCGCCGGAATCTCGTCGGGAGTCAGTCGGATCCCAGAAAACCCCTGTTACCCGAGCAAGAAGAGAAAAACACCAAATTGGAGAAATTTAGAGATACCCATGCGAAACGGAGCACATCACCATGTTCCTTGGAATCTCTAGAATGCATCCAAGCCTTGGACACGATTGATTTGGTTCCGAAAGCTATTGAAGTTTGCTAGGAAGCTCTGTTACTCGGTTTGTGTACTCAACTGAGGTTTATGGCTATATCTCGGGATTTTGGAGTTTCTAGCCATGGCCACCAGTTGGAAAAGATTCCCGAGCCTCTCCTGAGCACATCGCCACCGGTCTTGGCCATCGGCATTTTGCTGTTTGGGAGAATTTCGCTCCGTTGTCCGACTGCACCTCCCAGACCCGAAACTCCGCCCGGCCACCTTCGTCGAGCCACCCAAAGCATCTCCGGCAACCTCAGCGGCTGCCACCGGTTACAAAATGCTCGTGAGTGAGTCTTGATTAAAGCCCAACCGGTCTTCGCCTTCGAAATTTTCTGGTTTGCTCGAATTTGGCCTTGACCCGGTCGTTGCGCCTAACCCGGTCGCTCATCGGAGTTCCGGCAAGTTGGCACTTAAAAGTTCTGGTTTTTCCGAAATTGGCACTGAAGAAAGCGTTTTGAAACTTTTGGCACTAAAGTGTGCGCCGTACACAACTTTTGGCACTTCTGGTGATCTTCTCCCACTTTTTGATATATACGTTCCAACTTGATGGGGAGTATTGAGTTTATTACTTTAGGAAAGTAGCAAGTTGGGGGTATTTATGTATATTGTATTAGGCTTTACCCTAAGCCTATAAATACTTCTTATTATCTCAAAAATAGAGCATTGGTTACTCTTTTATCAAATTACATCAACCATGGTTTCGCACAAGTGATTACTCCTCAAAACAAATTATAGTTACATGGACTTGCTCACAGTGCTAGAATTATGATGATGGATGTGCCTATCTCTGTATTGATAATATGTGTTGAATTTTGTTTGATGCCCAAAAATTGATTATATTTCCACTTACGGAAGTGCACTGTGCTTTGCGTGAGAATCATGAAGAATTGGAGCTCTCTAAACTGCTTTTTTTCTTTTTCTTTTCTTTGTTTTTTTTCTTTTTTGGGGAGAAGAAGAGAGAGAGAGGAGAAGAGGGGGGGGGGGGCATGCTCTAAAAGATTTCTGTATCATCATGTCAATTATCAAGGTCTATATTCATAGTCAAACGAAGAAGCTTTCTTACTTTTAACAACAGCAGTAACTGTAAAGATGCAAAAAGTAGGATTTGAAACAGGTGTTTTCAAGTTGGCGAACATGACAACTAAATTTGAATAACCCTGCATATTATATACCATTTAAATCTGACTTCCGTGCCAAAGTTCATAGTTTATATTTCTTCTATTCAAATTCCCACACCATCTCAGAGCACATTTTCTTTCTCTTTTTTGTCAAGGGAAGGTGAGGAGCAGCAATCGGGGAGACTATGCTCTGTCACTCTGTTAAGTCATCATGAAATCCTCACGTTTGCAGCAATGTATTCCGATTTTAAGATTGCGAGAAGGCCGTTGTACAATCCCACTCGCAACCATTTATATAGTGTAGGCAAGTATTGTCACCATAACTCCACCAAGCTGCCATAGGTCGGTCACGGACAAGACAAATTGCAGGCACTATCATTGCTAGCGGGTTATCCATTGTGACCATTAGGCCACAATCACTAGGCCACGATCACTGGTGATCAGCGGTCTCCCATAGTTCTGCATTGGCAGAATCGTAAGGGCCATTCAGGAAAGACAAAATTATCAAAACAAATTATATTTTTTAGAAGGGTATGTCTTGTTGCTGAGTTGTTGTTGAAGTCGGGTGAGTGTCTGTACCATTTGCGTATCTGATTGGTCTTGTAATTGTTTATTTCGCACGACAAAGTAAGTTTTATAGCGGGCAACCTGATTTTCTCATCCCATTTTGTTTTTTTTCCTTTTTATGTTCCCATGTTGCATCTTGCGTGCCAGATATGAATCTTTTAATTGAACTCGAAGAGTCCGATACAATCCAATTAAATTTAGTGATGATCGCAATTAGCGTGAGATGTGACATTACAGAAAATGCCCAGAGCCTTAGTGAGATGAACTCTCTAAGTAATTCATAATATAAAAAAAAACGTTATTATATTCAGTTTTTTGTATCCGTTTCTCTTTTAATGGGAGTGATAAGCAATCTTTTCTCAATAACTTGTGAGAATTTTAGATGTCGTCAACGCACTTATCTTTGTCTATTCAACCCAAGTTAGTTGCCTTTATACAGAGCGTTAACAATCTTCTTGTTTTTTCTTTACAATATGTGTTCACATGATTGAATTGAATAATGAGAATACTTAAATGTTTGTCGCAAATGATTTATATTGATTGATATTTCCAACAACACTACGCGATGCACTAATTTATAGATGTAAATTGACAGACATAAGCAGATTCACAAATCAGGGAGATCATTTACTAAGGTTAAGATAACTTTGGAGTAATTTCTCCCTTCTCAAAAAGGGGAAAAAAGGTTTTTTCGAGACTTCAAAATATGCAAATGTCAAAAGAATAATGATAAGTCAAGTTTTTGGTATCCAAAAAAAATCAACATGACATAAGAAAGGCCAATAATATTGATATTCGATATTTGATGCCTTAGAGTTTATATATTTGCCTTAATAGAGTTCCTAGTTTAGTACTAAAAATGAAGCCGAAAGGGTGATGCAGTTTTTTTTTTAATGGTTTTCTCGAGAATTGACAACCTTCTTTTTGTTACCCAATCGTGGGTAGCAGTGTTGGTTAAGAGCCTCTCCTTCATCGCCACCTGTAGTTGCTAGCATTTGAGTGGGGGGCCATGGTGTTAGGATCCTGTGCTAGTCTCCCCCGAGGTATAGGGGTCTGGCCCTTCGGTGCCGTCCAAGCATAGAGACCTGTGGTGGAGTCCTCAATCATCACAAAAAAAAAAGACAACCTTCTTTTTGTTGACGAAGATCTTCACGGAATTAAGCAGTCGATACCGGATAATATTATGGGGCAGCTCATGGCTCCTAGCTTTCAATAGAAATTTAAGCAGTTGACATATTCCATGAATCGCCTTTCATTTGGGCCTTGATCTCTGGTGGTTTAGGAACTACTGCTTATAGCTTGATGGAAATTTAAGCCTAGATAATTATGCTTGTTTGGTTGAGATTGTAAGGGTATGCTGCCTGCCTCCAGATTTTGCATAGTCCGTTGTACCCTCTAGTTTGCCTTTGCATTTACTTCGGCGTAGAATATGCTTTCGTCATACATTACATCATTTTATCTGAAAATAGCTTCTTCTTTTGGCAGTCTTCCTGCAGGGAGTCCCGGAAGGAGAGCTTCGAGCTCACTTGGGTTCCTTTGGTGTTACTGAAATCCTCCGCTTCAACCAGTGTATACCTTGTCTAATACATCTACTCCATCTCTGCTCCTGTTGCATGTGTAAATCTTTTGTTGAAGCAATTTTCATGACTTTGTGAAGCTCTACAGAAGATGGAGGACTCTGCAATTTTTGCTATCCCCAACGGTAGGATTTGGATGCAGTTGAGGTGCTCGTTCAAGGTCTTCTTCCAAGGAGGAATTCTGGTGGTCAGGTTGATTTTCTTGAATACTTGTATTCGACGGACGATGGATGTCTACACAGTTAATAGCCCTGTTTTCCGCTTGATCTGCAGCTAATATCTCTGTAAGCGTGGACAAGCTCCGAGTCATATTATCTCGTAAAACATAAATTGAATGTTGGCTACAGGGAAAAAGCAAAAAAGGACAAAGAGAGGATGCTGCTGATACGCCGGACAAACTCATAGTTAAATCAGCGCTTGTTAATCGTTTAAACTTGATCAGGTCTCACACTCGCCCTCACTCTTAGTCTGGTCTTTTTGTCAGTATTAAGTGTGGAAATACTTTTTGGGAGGCAGAATAGGAGCCTGGGAAGATTTGAACTCAGGATCTCATGCTCTGATACCATGTGAAATTTTTGTAGGACTACTGCCAACTGTCCTAAAAGCTAAAACCGTTAGGTGAAGGCGTGGATTTATATTATGTACTTTCACAAACTACGCCTCTATTGAACAAGAAGACAACTATAGGGAAACAATTTCCCCATCTTTTGTTGTTTGGCACTGTTTTGGAGAATCATACGGGAAATATTTTCATGGTCAACAAAAAATTCACACCTTCCACTTTGAAGTACAAAATTCTGCGTAAATACTGGAATTCATTAGATAATATCCTTTAACATGTTTTGGTCGATATTCAGAATATCAAGTTTTTCTTTTTCCCGTTCAGATAACTACTACCGTACGGATGGAAGAATCAATTGAAAACAGAGGTTTCAGATACACTAATATAACAACAAAGTCCTGGATGGACCCTGCACATCAAAATCCGTATACAAACTGTTGCCTAGTTCATCTTTCTTCTAACCGAGTACCCACTCCTCTTGACAACATTTGAAGCAATCCCACATGCTTTCTTGTTCTTGTTCTTTTTTTTTCCGCCTATATAAGACATGTAATGTGGCTTGAAGAATAAGAGCTTCCGGAGAGAAATTCCTCTCGAACGAAAGCAAAAATCATTTCTCCATACCTCTCTAAATTCTCTCATTTCATCTTCCTAGTCTGGTAAAAACCTTTAGGAATGACAGTTTCTTTTAGTACTGAACACAAGGTTATTCAATTCTGTATTATATGTATTCCCTAAAAGGTGGACCCTTGAGGCTAGACTATGGTGGCTTGCCGTGTGGGAAAGCATAACTGGGAATTACCCATCCATGGGTAGCCCAGCTGGTTAGGGCAAACTTGGACTTCGTTGAGGTCTTGAGTTCGATTCCCCAGGGAAGCGCTTGTGATTTAAGTGGGGGGCCATGACGGTGGGTTGTTGTGCTAGTTTCCTCCGATGAGTAGTCGAGGTGCGCAAGCTGGCCCGTATACAGTTATAAAAGAAAAAGTATCGCAACTTTAGTACGACGTTCATTTGAGTGCCATATTTTTTAGTTAGTTGAGTACCATAACTTATATAAAATTATCATTTAAGTGCCATAACTTTTTCTTTTTCTAATCACTTGAGTGGCACATAGCTTTTCAATTGATCGCTTAACTGTCATGACTTTTTAAAATGTTTACCATCAATGCTATGCCACATTGAATTTTTGGCACTCGGATGAATGTTTTTAAAAAATTTAGACACTTAAGTGATTGATCGAAAATTATGTCATTCAAGTAAATATTTTTAAGAAGTTGTGATATTTAAGTGATCGAAGAAAAAATTATGACACTCAAATGAGCGACGTATGAAAGTTATGATACTTGTGGTGTTCTTATCCCTACTTTTTTTTTTTGTCTAATCTCTCTTATAGTCGTTTGTTATGCATGAATATTAGTTTTTATTCAGGAATGAATATCATCCCACTCCGGGCCTTTAATTTGCTTATTTCCTCTCATGCATGTGCTAATCTTCAAGTTGAAGCGTCTCCGGTTGAAATACAACATGAATAAAATTTTATGTTGAATGATTATGGTGATTGGTGAAAGCCATGAAAATTGGCGAAAAATCCGAAAATTACTGCACTTAATTCGAGCCTAAACCTTTTAATTTTGCTATTTGTGTCAAATATTTTCAAATTTGTCAATTAAATCCATCCAATCAATTTTAATTAGAACTCGTTGACATGGATACTAATAATGCCACATATGATGATTAACGTTGACACAGACAACTTTCTATGTTTTTTATTTTTATTTTTTGCTCTTTGTTTTTTTCCTGCCAAGTCCAACAAGGGTTGCTACCGACGCTTGCTATCCATAGGCAACGGCTCTGAGGCTCTCACCGTCCTAAGTGACAGTCACGGTCCTTGCCTAGATTTGAATGTAAAAATTCTAATCTGAATGGTGGAAGTGAAATAACAAGCTAAAGATATAAACAAAATTTTGAATCAAACTAACTTTATAATGTAAGTCCCTCGCAATTCTGATGCTCCTTCTTACTTTTCATTTGTTTTATGCTAAAGCCAATTAAAATCCAGGATGATCTACGTGCTAAAAGAATGTTGCAATGAGACTCCGAAAATTTGCGCTAATGAACAAGCGACATTTACTGGACTTGCAATTTTACACTTCCTGCAAGAACGCAGGGCAAACTTGAAAAAATGGAAAAAAAATGTGATGCAAATGAAAAAAAAATCCAAACAAAAACCGAATTGATCATGCTGGGGAACCTAATTACGTGCAAGCAAATATTGAAAGTATCCACGAGGATCTTTGAGAGCTCACGGAGAGGCTGGTGCAAGACCAAACAAACATCAATCTATAAGAGCTTTTCTAATGTGGGCTAGATTATTAACTGAAATTGAAATTAACCATTTTATGGACATGGTCTAACAAGGTTGGATATAAAGATTCTTAATCAGCCTAATATGGGTTTGACTGGTATGGGTTGAGTTGAACCTGACCGGTAATAAGAGGGTCTGTCTAATAGCTCTATAAATAGCGCTCAAGTTCCTCATCTAACCTAAGGAAACCACAATCACCTCACATAAAGAACACATGAGGTTACGAGCATCGTGAGGGGCCATTTCATTAAGCCAATGATACAACGGGTCACAAAGTAGAAGCACTTGAGCTGTATCGTCATATTTCGCATCAAGAACGATGGATTCTAAATCAAGTAAGTAAAATTAACTCTTTATTGACTGTTGTATTATAAATTATAGTTATAGAAACGCTAGGGAAAGCTGTCATTGTGGCCAATAAGTTGTATCAGAGCCGCCATTGTTTAGATCTAAAATGTTAGATTTTTACCATTATTTGGGAAATTTTATTAAACGAAAGTTGATTTTGAATGGGTAAAGGGTCTTGCTTGTCGATATGAGTGTTGTGAGGGGCGATGGGCCACTAGAGGAGGCCGGACAGCCTCTCATGCGCTGCACGTGCCTCAAAGGCGATGTGACACATCGCCGAGCAGCACCATGCGCATACATGCATGCAAATGGGCCAACCGACGACCTCCATGCTCCCCATGCACGGCACACATGAGGTGGCACTGCATGGATGACGTCATTGTCAAGGCGGTGACCCACAGCTCGACCTGAACCATTAAACCAACCCGTGTCTGACCTGTTGACTAGGGACCGGGCAGGCCGAACTGGTCCATCAGTTCATATGGGGTCCACTCTAGACCGAATCGGGCTAGCCCAACCGGTTTTCATGCGGACACATGCGCAGATGGCGCACCCTAATGGCACGTGAGGGCATGTTCGAGCTCCGATTGAAGCGTTCTCGGTGACGTTGTGTTCGTATAAGGGTGGTCTACATTGTGGTCAAATTATTTTGCATGTGTGATGCTTTTAAAGATATGAAAATGCATAAAGAACCCTATATAAATATGTATTCTTAGGGTATTTGGGTATTTTATCCTATATTTCTCTATGATTTTGGAAGTAGAGATATAAAGTCACATGTATATGAACACACATGAGTGTGTAAAGCATGATTTGTTGATGGACTGTGTAAGGTTTACCATGTATTATTGAATGGAGTAATGTAATTGGCATGGCATATGACTTACTTATGTGACAAACGTCATTGTCTTCAAGTTAAATATCTATACGTAAGGTAAATGTGAGACATAAAATTTATATCCTTGGTATGAAAGAGTTTCAAGAATTTAATTGGGTAGTAACCGCTAAAGTGGCACATCTAATTGAATTTGAGAGATATCAATCATGTATTGTGGTAGCATGTCTCGTTCTAATGTGTTGTCGTACTCCCAAAAAAGATGATTGAACATTAGTTCGAGAAGGGATACATGTACAACAAACGGTTGAGGAGTGACTAATTATAGTGATTCATACACTCAAAGACGATGAATCCACGAAGATTGGGTTATATTTTCATGACCGCCATCTTGTGGAGAGTATGCGTTGACACCTAATTTTGGTGGTTCAATAATATTTTTAGCTTAATTTATGAGAAAATTGTTATTAATAAAAATTAGAGAATTAATTTTATTTTCTAAAAATTAAAAAATTAATTAAGAAAAAAAGGGGGTTCACGAAGGACTTGGCTGGAGTTTTGGGGGATAACAAAATAAATAAATTGATTATTAAAAAAATTATTATTAAATAAATTTAAAAAGAAAATGAGAAGTCTGACATCGAAGATGACAAAAAGAAGATGGGAGCAGGTGTGACCGGTGGAAAGAAAACGGCGGGGAAAGTAGAGAGAGAAGAAAGGAGAAATGAAAAAACGAAACAAAGAAGAAGAGAAAAAATATGAGAAAAGAGGGGATAGAATAGGAGAGACGTGGGAGCAGGTGTAAAAGTTCAGCAAGTTACCCAGAAGAAGACCACAAGTCTCCGTCCTCTTCTTCTCTGGACTCCACCACCACCGTTCGCAATGACCAGGCTAGAGGACGAGTCCTGCAACATCCTTCTGAGTCACACGAGTCCACTCAAAGCTGACTCGCTCACTACCGAGTCGTCTTTTTTCCAGTCCCCTTGTCGATCTCCTTCGACGTAGTATCGGATCGGGGTCGTCTGGGCAGTGCAACAAGAACTGGGCCATCAATTCGGGTTGGGCTCAACTAGGCTTTTTTTAGACTTTAAGGCCCAATGAGATTGGACTAGTATGACTGGGAGCCTGATTTATTTTATCAGAATTGAGCTAGTGTTTTGTGAAGTTCGGCCCACGGATCCGGGTCAGAATCCGGAAGCCCAAACCCTTGCGCCCGGGGTCAGGTCCAAAGCCGACCCGGTTCGGAGTCCGACTCGAGTTAAATTAAACATTATAATACAATATTTTATTAATAAATAAATATTTTAATTAATTAAAATTTCGATAATAATAATAATAATAATATTTTCATTTAGAGAGCCCAGCTAGGACTTGGGCCCGCCTGGATCCTGACTCGGGTCCATTTGTAAATACTGTAATCCTTATATTATGTTATTACTAAAATAATAAAAATAATGTTTTTATTAAAAAATTCAAAAATTAAAAAAATTAAGTTTTGTTTAGGAAAGCCAGTCTTGCTTTAAAAATCAAATTTTAACATTAGAATAAACCTAGCTTAATTTATTAACATCGATTTTGGAAAAATTGAAGAAGTTTTCCTCGATGGAGGACTGAGTGTTTTTGGGTCCCTCAATGACTTGTTTGCGTGTCTTACTTAGCTTTGCTTGCAAATGCTTAGATGCATGATTAGGCTTGGTGCAATTTGATGCATATCTTGGATTGCTTAAATGAATGTTATAATGTCTAGATCAGCGTATTTTTAGTTATAGCGTGACGATAGCAACCGCAAATATATCATGCGTAAAGTTTGTGGTTTTAGACCGATGTCCGTTTCGCTTTTAAGTTTTGTAAAAGTTTAGCCTAAGTTCATTAAGATTATGCTAATTAGACATATCCGAATCAATTCACATGTGCTTAGTCTAATAAAATTTACCTAGACTTAGCATCACTTCTTTTAATAAATGATTAGTGTCGCCTAGTTTAGGGTTCACTAGAATCAAACAAGAGCGCTCTTTCCTTGTTTTTTAGTGTAATTCATGCCTTTGCTTGATTAATTGTTGATTTGCATGTTTCTTGTCAATTAGACTGTGGGTTCTTAGTTTAGTTTAGGATTAGTTTAGTTGATTAGCTCTAACGAATAAAATAGGCTTAGTTTGATAATTTTTAATGAAAAAAAAGAAGATAAACAATCAAAATAACAGTTTAGAAACATCACTTCAAAAACAAATAAAAAAGATCATAGTAAGTAGTCTATTTAAATTTAGGATTCTCCAAAAATAACTAAACGGGTAATGTGGAAATGTCATAATCTAGGATAAACTTAAGGGGGACTAAATGAGTACCTAATAACCTAAAGTCATATTGAGACCCTGACTTAGGATCACTTAGGATCAGTTTAATTGATTAGCTCCTCATTTCTTTGAAAATCTTGATATCCCACATTACCCATTTTAAGATAAGGATAGTCTCTAAAGTCAAGCTCATAGAGATCATTGCCATCCTAGGACTTAATAGCGATGTTATCTTCATGCCCAACTCGTATCCGGTTACTTTATTGCGCTTTACTTTTTACTCATTCTTTTATTAATTTCTTAGATCAATTGATCGCGTTTCTTTTTATTGTTTTTCTGGTTATGTATCTTGTCTATTTAGTAAAATGGTTAGGTTACATTTTAGGACAATGATAAACACAAAAATATTGCCGGACACTTGGTAGACAGGAAACGGATCTCCTGACATATGTCAGAGTTGTTGTTCCCAAGTCCCAGCCATCCAATTCAAATTGGATGGCTAGGGAAAAAAAAATAACTTTTTCCCAATGTTTTTCTTTTTTGAGAAAATGGGGGATTGGATGCCCCTTATGTCGGGGGCATACCCTGCCTTAATGGCTGGGGATCCGGATCCTAGTGGACAAGAACTTTAGGACCTATAATTAGATAAGAAGTATTCATGTGACACTTGGTTAATAAATCATCAAGTTTAGGTATCGAAAATACATTAGTTAAATAACTAATGTAATCAAATACCTGACATTAATATGCTGTCAAATAGTGTCAGCCGCGAACTGCTTGTCAAGAACAACATCAGGGTAGCATGCGTTGGAGAAGAAGGTGGGAGTTTAATTGATCAGACAAAACTATGAACTGTGGGATTTGCCGCTTTCATTTTCTTCTTCACTCGTCTTTTTTCTTCTTTATTTTGGCTCATAAAGTGCGTCCTAACTCAATAACAGCTGGCCCAACCGAATGTTCTCCATTTAAGGTTGATTAAATAAATAGTCACCATTTTTCTTTTAATTGCTCTTTTTTTCCCTCTTGATTAATCAGAATGATGATAAGAAGAAGTGAAAAGAAGAAGAAGCTTTTATTGATTTTGATGTAAAGATTGATTTTTGACATGTAGAAAATAGCCATAGGGTATGATTGTTTCCCCCCAAAACAGAGTTTCTTTCTTTTGGAATATACGTAAAACAGATTAAAATTGAAATATAGAGATTGGGTTTGGTTAATTCGCACAGTACAGGGCCTTCTGTCTTTTTCTTCAGTTTCTCCGACCTTTTTTAGCCTTTTTGCCTGTATGAAATGTATATTAATGTCAATATATTCGGTGTGAGCTTAGAAAAGCTGGATTAGCAGCTAGATAAGTGGCTCTTACCTTATCACAAATGACTTCAACAGTTTTAGGCAAAAAATGTATAAAGATCATATCAGAACTGCCAAATCCAACTGGCTTCTGCAACCCCATCGGCGAAACTCCTGTGGTCAGATTCCGCAACTCGGTTGCTTTTTTAGCATGACAAAATATGTTGGACTCAAGAAAAGTCACACATTCAGATGCTGATAGAGGAGTCTCGACATAACTAGCCCAATCAACATTAATAAACGTGGCTAAGGAGTTGTCATGTGATGGCTTCAAGAAGAGTCCATGATCAATGGTATGGTGTCAACGGTTTGGATATCTATGACACCCAAACCAAACCGAACCGTTCCAAACCGTGACCCAAGCTGAATAGCTGGTTCGGTTTGGTTTTGATCTTTGGATAAACAAATCGCCGATTTACTATTATCACTCTCATGAATGATGTGGCGATTTTTAATTTTTTTGTTTTGATCTTTGGACAAGTTTAACCAGCAGTCATGGTCACCTCAGCAAGTTTGGTTTCACAATTTGGTCATTTCAAGTGTACGTTGGACTTGTTCTTAATATAAATAAGCCACATCAGATAAAATTTAAAGTATAAAAGTCATGTCATCATTTTGGCTGGAATTTCTTGCTAAAGGCACTTAAACAATCTTGTTTTTTCCTGATTTAGCCCTTACGCGAGCCAACAGAAGCTTTTGACACTAAAATGTGCCATCACAACTTTTAACATTTCAGCGACCTTCTGTCATAGAGAATACAGTGGGGTGCAAGACAACTTCCATATGCCTTTTCCCTTTCCCTCTCTTTGAGGTATCTAGCCCAATGTGCAATTGGATACCCCAATTGCCAAATATTTAGCATTTAACTTGCCAATAATTCCAAAAATATCGAGAACCACCATAGAAGGTATTTATTGCCATAATTATTTTATACATAAGACATCATACTATTTAAGAAATGTGTTTGTATAACAATTCTTATAAAAAGTTCAAATATAAAAGGTAATATGGCAATTCTTATCACATAAACAATTGAATAAGAATTAGAGGTGATATACTAAAGCCAAGTTGGCAAGAGCCGATTTCCTCTATTCTTCATCCTTAGGTAGCTGAATAATGGAGCAAAGATACCCCAAAATGATGACGACTTTCATTTGCCTTTTCTCTTTCCCTCAATTTGTGGTCTCTAGCCAAATGTCCAATTGGTTACCCGGGTTGCCAAAGATTTTTTATAGAATTTGCCAATGATTCTAAAGATAACTAGAATGACCATAAAAGGTATTCATTGCCATAGTTACTCTATAAATAAGATATGGCACTTGGTTAAAAAGATGTTTATATAGCAATTCTAATAAAATGATCAAATATAAAAGGTAATACGACTATTCTTATCCGAAAAACAAATAAATAAAAATTAAAGGCAATATACTTATGACAACTTGGCAAGAACCGATTTCCTCCATTCTTCGTCCTTAAAAGCTGAATGATGTTGAAAGTGGAGCAAAGACACCCCAAAATAATGGATTCATCAACTAAGCTCGTAGTCGCTTTTTCTTTACTACTAACTAGTTGTGTGGGAGATGTTCGGGGTAAGACACATGTTATGATATATAATACTTTGCCAGCTGGGACAACTCTAACAGTTCATTGTAAATCCAAGGATGATGATCTCGGGGTTCAATCTATCATGAGCAGCTGGGATTTTGCATTCTTACCCAAAATTTTTTGGGGCACATTGTTCTTTTGCAGCTTTTCATGGCCAAATAATTTTCATTAGTTTGATATATATGTGCAAGATAGGGACAATGTTCGTTGCAATGTGTGTGCTTGGCAGATCAAGCCCAATGGTCCTTGCGCATTCGATAATAAGAATGCAGAATATGATATTTGTTTTCCATGGAATGTTCCTACGCAGTTAGGGAGGAAACCTCTTATGTAATGGATGAAAGAGAAGAATGATGTCGTGAATTGGGTCATCACAGTTTCCATGGAATAAAAGGCATCTTTGCTATTTTTGAAATATATACATATTTATACTCACATATGTGTGCCTCTTCTAATATCCTCATCATTTCAATTGCTATTGTCATCTCTTTCTTAATAGCGTGGTCTTATCATTTTTTATCATTATATATGTACTTATTGTTTTTATTGTTTATTATCGCTTCCAAAAGATTTCAAAGTTAGTCTTTTTTAATAGAAAAAATAAATAAGTGTCGAGCTATGTCAATTTTAAATCTATAATGCAGGTGTCATTTCACAAATCAACACCCTTGAGTTCCTGAGTACATAAAATAAGTTCGTTTTGAAAAATATGGCTAGAGTTTAAGAAAAATGAATTCATGGGAGATACTATAAGTTGACAATATCTTGGACCATTGATATTCTAGTGATACTAAAAGTAATCTGACAACAAGGGATTTGCAAACTATCCCCGGTTTGAGGCATGGGAGAGGAGTAATCACATTCTCCGTTATTAACATAAGCACTAAAATTGATGGCAAATCAAATAATTAACAGTCACTATAAAACTACATTAATTTTTGTCATCAGGTCACTAATACTTTCAAACTTTCACCCGTAACACCTTCTTGAAAGTGAAGTCTTTCTCAAACTCAGGATGGCATCATTAGAGGTGAAGCATAATGTCTCTCCGAGCAACTAATTTCCATTAAGCCACCCTCTCCAGTTCACCAAACAATATAAAATATCATATCACATCACTTGACTACCAAGTTTGTTTTATCTTTTTGCATGAGATCTTTCTCCATATAATATTCAATATATGGGATCTTTCTATATATATACATATATATATATATATATATAATGCATATCTTTTTTTTTTTATCTTTTTACTTAGTGTAGATCTTTTTACGGCACACACGCACTTTGATGTTTTTTTTTTTTAACTTGAAACACCTTATACTTTTAAAACATACAAACGTGACACGAGGCAAATTCACATATTTATATTCAACATTTGACTAAATTATAGATTTCAGCGGAAATATAAAATTTGCGTTTTAGTTTCAATTGGGCTTGTTAATATATCTTGTTTGTATTTTCTATTTGTTTACATTTTTTTCAAGAGCAGAAGTGGAGGAATAGAACATCTGACAACATCCAAGTCCAAATATTTCTCAATTAAGACACAGAACACACCACTATGCGAGAAGATGCAACAAACTAGACAGGGCAGGCTTGATCGGTGGCCCGAGTCGAGTAGAAACCCCACGGTTCAGACAAGTCGACTTTCACAACTTTCACAACAATTGTCCTTGTCCTCCACATTCACAATGCCCCATATTAGTGGAAACATCTAATTATTTTCATCGCTCTTCGTACCTCCTTGTATAAAACCCTTTAAAATCATCCATTTATCCTTGTCACTTTTCTACGACCAGCCACAAACTGCCTTTTACGTGCCTCAAAACACAAATACATCGTTGCTAATTCAAGCAATGCCCTTCTTCACATGAACTCTGGCTTCCGAAGCCTACATTCCTGCGTAATCCCAACTATATGTCTTGTTGCTATCCATCAATGTATTTATCCCCTTGTACTTGGCCCTTTTGAACCATGTGCAGACACTTTGAACCACTAATTGCTTCTTCCCTAACTCTTTCAATTGAGGCTCGCATTTATGACATGTCCTATAGTGCTGAAGAAGTGCTTGGCCAACCACAAGCTAGTTAACCTTTTATTGTCAAACAAGATTCCTTCTTGGAATGAGCAGACGTGGAATGCGCCAGTGGTCCATTAAATTCCATTGACAGTTCTTCTGTGCACAATTTGCTCTCACATAGTTCTGGTCCTAATTAAATAATCCTCTATTCAACAATTAAGTAATTCAAATATCATCTTTGAATTATCATTCATAAAAAATTTCAAAGATATTAAAACGCATATTTCTAGCATTTGAATTATAATAAGGACACTTGCTATTCATTCTATGCACTACAAAAAAAACTGCCATTTTGCCACGGATTTAGCGATAAAAAATTTGGCAAAATTCGTCGCTAAACCTTTCTGTGACGAAATTTGCCACGGAAATATTTCCGTCGCTACATAGGCATCGCGAAATTTAGTGACGAAAAATTGATTTTCCGTCGCTAATTTGCGACGGATATATTTCGTCGCAAAAATTTTGTAGAAAAATCCGTCGCTAAATTAGCTACGGATAATTTTTCCGTCGCAAAATCCGTCGTTAAATTAGCTACAGATTTTTTTCCCGTCACAATATGCGTCGCTAAATTGCGATGGATATATTTCGTCGCAAAATTCGTCACAAAATTCATCGCTAATTAGCTACAGATTTGTTTCTGTCGCTAAATCCGTAGCTAATTAGCTATGGATTTTTTCCCCGTCGCTACATTCATCGCTAACTAGCTACAGAATTTTTTTCTGTCGCTAAATTCGTCGCTAATTAGCTATGCAATTTTTTCTGCACTAAATTTTCGTCGCAAAATTGCTTTCGTCGCTAACTTCGTCGCTGAAATTTGTCAATAACAATTATTTGGGGACTATTTTTTTAGATCACATGAAACATAAGAATTAGGAGTAAAAGGATACATCAAGGCTGTAATCAATATTTCCGAATAGAACTCATTTTCATTTGAAATCAAAGCAAAATTCGCCTAAGAAAAGATGATCCAAATAGAATTTACACAACATAGCTTCTAGCTTGCCAGAAGCTGTATCTAGACATTTCAATAACTACCTCTAACAATTCAAAAAATTACAAACACAACAAGATCTCTAGAGACCTCAAATGTACATTGCAACTCATCCAAAATCTGTTGGCTCATGTTGTGCTACTTTGCAAGAAAAGTACATACCGTAGTATTGCTCCCCTTCAATATGGTGTTGAACAACGCAGCCGAACCCAAGTGTTGTTACACTCAACTCGTATGGACAGCTGCTTCAATGCAATGATCTAGCCACTTGGTGGCGCTAGTGCTTAGAACCCAACTCATTAACCCATCTAAAGAACTTGCTGACTCTGAATGGAAGCTTATAGTCCTTAGTAACTGTAGGCTCCCTCCTCGTAGCCTCCCGTTCAGACCACACATAAACACCATGTTCTTGCTTGCTACCAAGAACAATGTTGTCCAGAATAGCAGCCACAAAAAATGCAATTACCATGTGCATCGAAAGCAATGCATTCATCACATAGTTCACCTACAAAGTTCAACATGACAGAAACAAATTACTTGCTAGAAACCTTTCCTTCATTTAAAAACCCTTTGGGCCATAAAGATTCCATTTATTAGATGAATATTGAGCATAAATGCTATCAAATATGATCAGGTACCCACCTCAACAAATTAAATATGGAAACCTGAATTCCATAGACACGCCCGAACGCACCGTGAGAATATGATGATACCCATAGCGAGCACATTGATCAGTAAAAGGAAACAATTAGAGTCAATACGATTCAACTCTAACTGCATCGGAAATTTCTGCTACGGCAGCCAAAATTCTAGAGGTCTAGATTAATTCAAATGCCATAGGCCACAGGGTGCATCAAACAGCTTCTGATGAAGGTTTAAGGTCTTTCTCGAGAAGTCATCAGTATGAACATTGAGACATGTCATGGCAACGAAGATGAACGTCCGATGCTTGGTGATATCGAACAAAGAAGCCAACAAAATAGCTTTTCCAGATTAAGTGTGCCTAGACTACTCAATTAAAGTGATATATGATATGGAGTAATGAGGAGAGGAAACTCTCCATGATTCCCTTCCATGCTCATTCTCCTTTCACTCCTTCTTGGATTGTGAGGAAGGAAACAGAAACTGAACGCAGTCATAATTCGTTTAGAGGATAAACATTTAAGAATAGACCTACGTTCCATGGAAATACTGCTTATCAAATGACATAACCAGTCATCATTGATCCAAACGTGCCGTTTAATGTTTCTTTTCCACTTTGTTTTAAGTCAGACGATAATCTCGAATCTCTGCTATCACATTGCATCTCGAATGTCAATAGAAGAAAATTGATAGCACGATTTCAGTGCCCATGAGCTCAAAGCATCTGGGCTTGTCCCAGACCACTTTCAAGCCCTCTTGACCTCACAGAAAGAAGCTGCTCTGCACTAAACATGATTCTCGATTTGTTAGTTACTCAGCAATTTTTTTCTTTTTAACCTCAAGATCAGAGTACCACAAATTACAGAGTTCAACCTTGCAGGGCTCGATTTATCAAGTAGCAAACATACAAACTAATGTAAACCCATTCCTATGCACGTATTGCCAAGAGAACAAAGAAGGGAACAAATCAGCATGTAAGACTTCACAAAATGAGAAATATCTATAATAAAAAAGAATAAACAGAACAGAGTCATCGAAGTGAGACCTCAATCAGAAGAAGAAGAAGACACGAACTCTGTCACACCATCCACAAAGCTCCAACCTTTAGGCCTATCTGACCTCTTCACGTACTCACCCGTGCACTCGCTCGTGTACTCGCTTAGACCCACTTCCCCTCTCCTCTGCCACAGCCGCTCCCCGAAGCTAGCATGCGCGAAATAGGCCTTGGCCTCCACCAAGTCGCCGTCGCTATCTACCTTCATCGGCAACCGCTCGTAGTGGCCGCGCCCGACGCCCTCCAGCTCGTCGACTCGGGCGAGCCCGCGTGGCAAGATGGAGAAGAGCTCACCCCTAACACGGTGGCCCTGGCCGGGGAGGTTGATTAGGAAGGGGATACCTAAGGGGTCGAGGACGAGGGGGTAAGGGATGTGGGTGACGTGCAGGCCGAGGAAGACAGCGTCGCTGGAGACAATGAGGTCTTCCATGAGGGGGTGGTTCGGGAAGCCCCGTTTCAGCGTGCCGTACATGAAGATCAGTGAGTGCTGGTTGCCCGTCATCGCTGCCATTGAAGCATGCACAGGCAGAGAGAGGGAGGAGCAGAGAGAGAGAGAGAGAGAGAGAGAGAGAGAGAGAGAGAGAGAGAGCTCAGCTGGGGGCTGAATGGGCGAGCTTCGGGGAGGCCGGCGAGGGCAGAGACGGTGAGCTGAGCTGAGAGCGGTGATGATGCCCGCGTCCGACGAGCTCCCCCTTTCTCCTTTGCCCTTTTTGTGTGTGCCGTGAAGAAGAAGCCCTGCCGCTTCCCCCTTTTCCCCCCAGAAAAAAAGAGAATCCAAAATGAAGAGATCCAAATCAAGAGATCAGAGAAAGGGAGATGGGATGGGGGCAGGTCTGTAGGGGGGAAACGCGTGCAGAAGAGAAAAGGAAAAAGGGCGGGAAAAGTCAAAGGAGAAAGGGAAAAAAAGGGGGGCTCGGCGCATGGGGAAGGGAGAGGAGAGAGAAGAGAGAGAGAGAAAAAAGTGTAAAAAAATAAAAATAAATAAATAGGTGACAACATCGACGGATTTTGTGACGAAAAAAAAAACCGTCACTAATTAGCCACGGATTTTATGACGGAAAAAAATCCGTAGATAATTAGCCACGGATTTTGCGACGGCAAAAAAACCGTCGCTAATTAGCCACGGATTTTACGACTGGCAAAAATCCGTAGATAATTAGTCACGGATTTTGCGACGGCAAAAAAACCGTCGCTAATTAGTCACGGATTTTGCGACGAGAGAAAATCCGTAGATAATTGGCGATGGATTTTTTCCATCACAAATTTGCGACAGAATTTTTCCGTCACTATTTGCGTGGCTAATTAGCCACGCATTTTGCGGTGGAAATATAATCCGTCCCTAATTAGCGATGGAAAATAAAACCGTCGCTAATTAGCAACGGATTTTGTGACGAAATTTTTTGTTTTTTTTCCATCACTAATTAGCTACGGATATTTTTTTTCATAGCAAATTCCATCGGAATTAGCGACGGATTTTTTTTCGTCGCTAATAGTCCATAGCTAAATTACAGTTTTTTTTGTAGTGACGGAGCAACTACTTCATTTTCATTCTCATCTAGTGATCTAACACTCTCATCATCCCCACCTTCGTTTGTTTCATTATAGATTACTTTCATAGATAGATAGATATATGTAAAGTACAATTCAATCAGATTCATGACCCTAGCAATATGTATCCCTAAGGTGAACTCTTAATCACTTGTACCGCAAGCAGATGTTTTGATTGAATAACAAATCTACAAGGGCATATATATATTCAAGCAATTCAGTTTTTCATATATTTACCTATCAAAATGATGTAACTTTTGTCATATTTGAAGATTATGTTCTACATTGATGGTAATAGAATGATTTTAATTAACTTTTGTCCCTACTCGTGTGGGTTTTGGCTTGCACGACTCCGAGCTCGGCCTTTCAACTCATTTTCCCCAGCTCAGCCTCCAACTCTTCTCACTGATGAAAGCTTCATGCCTATGAGCGAAAATTGGTGGCCGTCACCAAACGAAGGTTACAAAACTTGCCTCACCGACGAAGGACCACTGTCCTCAAATGTCAAAGCAGGGAGTACCATTTGGTAGACTTGGTGAATTTGATAACATTTGAATGACCATTTGGTAGCAAGATCTTACACATTTAATGATCCACGCTTAAATTTTTCGAACTTCTTTTTGATTTGATTTCTCTTTCAAAAGATCATTTGAAAATAAAGAAGCGAACCTTGTGGATCAATCCAAGTCATACATATATATCATGCATAAAACCTTTATGTGTGTACATCTATTTGAAGATGCTGAAAAGTCAAGGCAAAAAAACATGAATGCAAAATAAATTGTATCAATTCCAACAATTCACTTGAGTATCATTCCTTACATGATTTCCTTTTACTTTAATAGGAAATGTTAACACCCAAAAATAGGGGAAACGATGTTTCATTCCCAATTTCAATCCCCAAAGGGTCTTCAATTGACATATTCTTTCTTATTTTTTATAGGATTACACAGTCGTCATGTCACAAGTGAGTAGCCTTCTCCTAAGAAATAGAAATTAAAATCAAAAGAAGAAATTACATTATATAGAGAAATATTTAGAGTTTCCCTGAATGAACACAAAAGTATAACGGTCAAGATGAAAAAAAAATCACAAGTGTCAACCAAACATATGGCTATCAGATATGTAAGATTTACAATCTTATCTTTAGGGTATCAGCTAAATATTGGTTTGTTAGATTTAGAAGTTTTATAAAATTTTATCTTTAGAAATTTTATATTTTATGTATTTCTTTTCTTACTAGTAAATCTTATAGAATTTACTATTGGATATATAAATATCCATCTAAGCTTAATGGAAATATAACAATAGTTTCTGCTTCAATATGGTATCAAAGCCATCTAAGGCTAACGCCTTTTTTCAAGTCTAACTTTCTTCTTCTCTTTTTCTTTTCCCTTTCTTCCAAGGGTGGTCGATATGGCTAAGGGAAATCACGTCGTCACCATGATTCCCATTGCCAATCCCCTTCTTCCAAGATTGGTGCACGAATTTTCATTCAAATCAATATTTTAGCCATTGTCTGCTATCTTTTATTGCTTCAAATTTCCTTGCGGATTGAATTTAACTTATGTTTTTATCCATTGACTATGCTGAAACTAACAAAAATGTCCATTAAAATTTGAAACTCACATCTTCTAGAAACTTTTTGGATGATACATGCGATGACACGTG
Source organism: Melaleuca alternifolia (assembly GCA_019926035.1). NCBI lineage: Eukaryota > Viridiplantae > Streptophyta > Magnoliopsida > Myrtales > Myrtaceae > Melaleuca > Melaleuca alternifolia. The sequence continues at coordinate 88,418 of JAGKPW010000085.1, forward strand.
ATAAGATTATGCCTAAACCATGCGATCCACATGTGATGCAAATAATATTTTTTTGTTTAGTGGTTGGACTAACCCTTGATTTTCTTAAGCAATTAATCTAAATAATTGGTCAAAATTTAGATGTCAACAGCTACCCCTCTTTGAAGGTGAGCTCGTGAAGGTTACATTCAAAAACTAATTGATACCTAAATTTTGTCCATGCAAATGCTATGAGTGATATTTTTGTTGAGATTAGCTATCATTTTCAATGTAAATGTGACATAATGCATGCAAATGAAGATGAATGTAAATAGAAAAACATACATGGAGTTACTTACCTTGTTGGATTGGTAAAGTAAATCAAGGTATGAATTGCTTTCTTAAGCTCAAACGCTCACTTCAGTCACAAAGAAAGATGGTAAAATTAACTGATTGAAGCCTAAACATCTTTAATCAGTCATGACAAAAAGGTAACATATGATTCGTTTGCTTGAGACCTGAACTTCTCAATTGGTCACAATAGAGGCAAACGATAAAATTATTTTCGATGGAGGTCCAAGTTTCTGTACATCGCCACAGGTACTTGGGATGAGATATCGATACATTGCCATCGGCACTTGAAGTGTGCTACATGTACATCACCATAGGCACTCGAGTTGAGGTACCAACACATCGCTATCGGCACCTGAGATGAGATACCTGTACATCGCCACAGGCACAAGAGCTGAGATACCGATACCTTGCCATCGAGACTTGAAGTGAGATACATGTACATTGCTAAAGGCACTCGAGTTGAGATACCTATACATCACCATCGGCATCTAAGATGTGATACCTGTACATCGCCACAGACATGAGAGTCGAGATATCGATACATTGCCATCAGCACTTGAAGTGTGATACATGTACATCGCCACAGGCTCTCGAGTTGAGATAATGGTATATCGCTATTGACACCTCAGATGAGATACATGTACATCGCCACATGCACTAGAGTTGAAATACCGGTACATTGCCATCAAGACTTGAAGTGAGATACTTGTACATCGCCACAAGCGCTCGAGTTGAGATACTGATACATCACCATTGATACCTAAGATGTGAGATACCTGCATATCACCACAAGTACTCGGTATGAGATGTTAATACATCGCCACCAACATCTGAGGTCAGATACCTAAAGACCGTATTTGTTTAGAGAGACATGGGCTACAAGAGCACACCAGATCAAAAATATTTGGCAAAACTCAAGATTTCAAAAAGCAACTTCATCATTATGAACTATTTGGTTTTCAGAAGAAATATTACAAATAATTCATGACTAGAGAGATATGCATACATTTATCAAGGAGAAAGCATACATTTATCAAGGACAAAGACATATATGGATTATTTTATAATGTAAACTTCAAAATTCAAATTTATGCACATTGATTTTAATGCATTTGCTTCATCAAGTTTTCATAGAGGTGAATCATTAATCAAGATGATTTCCATTCAATGATGTAAATTTCTTGAGAATGTCAAACGAGAAACGGTAAGAAATGACTTTCACTCACTCTCATTAGAAAAAGTTATTGGGCAATCACTCTATCTCGCCATCATCATGTCAACAAAGATCCAAGTATTCTTGCAAGCGATACGACCTTACTGATCTGAGAGGTCTTTATCAGGGCTGTAATGTAGGTTTGGTCAATGGCTAACCAAAGGAGATTCAATGAGTCAAGACTTTAGAAAGAATGTCTTCAATAAATGTCACTAGGTTTACAAGTCAAAGACCTTACAAAATGAGATATAAATAATTTTGCTTGCACTTCTTCTAGAAACTCTTTCGATTACATGTGCGATAGCATGTGGTAAGATTATGCTTAAGCTAGGCGATCCACATGCGATGCAAATAATATTTTTTTATTCAGTGGTTAGACTAACCCTTAATTTTCTTAAACAATTAATCTTAATGATTGGTCGAAATTTAGGTATCAACAACCGCCGAATAGTGCCGTGCACATACACGCATGTGGATGAGCCAATTGGCAACCACCATGTGCCCCTATGCATGGCACGCATGAGGCGGCACCACCTGGATGACATCATCGTGGTCAAAGGTGGTAACCCCACGACCCAACCTGAACCATTGACCTAAGTCAGGTCCGACTTGTTGACCAGGCACTTAGCCGTTGACCGAATTGGTCCAGCGGTCAAATTGGGTCCAATCCAAATCGGATTGGAACAATCCAACCCGTTTCCATGCAACACATGTGTCGTGTGTGCGTTTCACAAGCCATGCACCCTAGCGGCACATGAGGGGATATTCGATCTCCAATTGGAGCGTTCTCGGTGATGTTGTGTTCGTATAAGGGTCCTATATTTTGGTCAATTTATTTTGCATGTATGATGCTTTTAAAGATATTTAAATACATAAAGAACCCTATATACACGTAGTTTTGGGGTATTTTGGCATTTTCTCATGTATTTCTCTATGATTTTGGAAGTACAGATATAAGCTCCCATGTATATGATCACATATGAATGTGTAAAGCATGATTCATTGATGAAATGTCTAAGGTTTATCATGTATCAATAAATGTAGCAATGTAATTGGCATGTCATATGACTTTAGTGACAAATGCCATTGTATTCATGTCTAAAATCTATGCATATGGTAAATGTGAGACATAAAGTTTACATCTCTGGCATAAGAGAGTTTCAAGAATTTAATTGGATCGTAACAGCCAAAGCGACACACCTAATTGAATTTGAGAAATATTAGTCTTATATTGTGATGAGATGTCTCATATTCTAATGTGTTGTCATACTCTTAAAGGAGATGATTGCGCATTGGCTCGTGGAAAGATAAATGTACAGTATACGGTTGAGGAGTGACTGATCCTAGTGATTTAGACACCCAAAGGTGATGAATTCACAAAGATTGGGTTATATTCTCATAGTCGTTTTCGTGTGAAGAATATACAATAACATGTCATGTATTATGCCCAAAGGTGTTTATCTTATGTTGTATGTATCTCTCTGGATGTGTACTTATATTGTTTCAAGTTACACAATACTCACATTATCCGTCCTTTGAAAAGTTAAGTGAAAAAAAAAAACATGAACTTAAGGGTGTCTTTGCTAATGGAATTTCTATTTCGTTAAGAGCTTGCTTCATGCATTGACTCATTGAAAGCAGAATATTATGGGACTATATTTGTTTCACGGAAAATGAATAATGTGAAATATATTTCTATAAAAATAATTGCTTATATTGCTTCAAATAATGAGTCGATGGAAAATATCTTTGTTATTGGTGGTAATTTATAATTAAATATTTTATCATTACATATTGATGTAATATATATGGTTATCTCTCAATCATTTGAACACATGTAAGAGAAATTTTCAAGGCGTGCCACATATGGCTTTTGTATATCATTCCATTTAGAAACTTATTAATACATATGAAGCTCACACATTTTGGGCATCTCTTAGTCATTCAGGAACAAATAGAATAAGGTTTCTTAAACTGCCACATATGATAACGTGTATAGTATATGCATATTTGCATTGATCAATGGTAAGGCATTGCTCAATCTAATTAAATACCATTATTAAAGACTGTAGACTTAAACGGCAATAGACGTAGTTTAATTATCTCAATTACGATGGCAATTTCCGATTTAATCTTCATAATTTTTTCTAAATTAAACCAATCAATAATAAACATTTAAGGAGTTTCTCCAAGTTGTTTCCTTACGTAATTTGCACTTTATTAATGGAAACAAGCGTTTAATGAAAAAACTTTCACTTTCTGTGTAAAAACTTCTGTGTCTTGCCCTTTATCAATGAGAGTTTAAAAGAAAGAAAGAAAAGGAAATTTTCCGACCAAAACAAAAAGAAGAAACAGTAACAAAAATTTAGTCATCGCCTTCGACATTTTAGTGCCTATGAGATTTTCATCTTTTTCTTTTTTAGTAAATTGTCAACGCTAAGATGATTTCTTTATTTTGATTTTTTGTGGGGAAAATGAAACAAAGTACGTTTTCTGGTTAAAGAAAAGGAACAAACGTGGCCTTAGCCTCCCCACAAAACACAAAAATGGAGGTGACGCGGATCGTCGCCGATGGCTGAACATGAGTGACTCCAAAGTAAATATTTAGTCTACGAAGATTATCTTGGAGTCCGGTAAATAAACAAGAAAATCAGTGTCCGTTTTAACACCAAATAAGCCCAAAAAACATTTTGAATCTATTAAAATTATTGATAAAAGATATCAAGCATTAGAAAATCTCAACTAGTAAATTTAAAACTTGAAAATCATTAAATACGTATTAATTGAAAATCTCAACTATTACTTGCTTCAAGTATTAATAGAGGAAAGGCATAACATTAATTCATGTGCTTACTCATAATAAACAAGTTCAATTGTTCTCAAATTCCTAAATGATAGTTAATCCTGATCAATTGTGAAGAAAATTTTTTGACATCTAATTAGTTTGGTCTCCCCACTAAAAAAAACGAATCGGATTTTATTTTGAATTTGGCTTTAAGACAGCAAAATCGTGCAAGACATATTTTCTTTAAGAAAGCAAAATTGTGAAAGACATCGCTGTTCAAAATAGAGATACATATTTTGCTTTAAGAAATTAAGATCATGCAAGACCCCAACTTGAAGAAATATGATGGCTCCTCTCTCTCTCTCTCTCTCTCTGTGAAACCCCTAGAGTCGTTCTATGTCCACACACATCACGTTTTCCGCTCGTGCGTATCTAGATTCTCGACTCTTATTGATTCTTATAATGTACAATATCTAAAACATGATTGGTAGGAGTATTCGAAATGGCATGGACTAATTTATGATAACAATCAGCAGTACAATACAAGTCTTAAGTGCTCTTCCTGTTGAATGAAAAAGTGGTGAACAGTTTCATGTTATCGAGTAAGAAGGTATTATTTTTATTAAGCGTGTTTAACTTTTCAGCTTTTAATAATTGGCGGATGAAAGGTAAATTAGTGCATATGGTCCTTGGAGGGGCCAAGTCTTTAATGATATATGCTTGATTGGACATGTTGACGAAAAAGGTCCAGGCAAGGTCCTCCCAGTTGCATCATTTTGTTTTAGCATATAGATGGAGTCCATGATTCCTCACATCCTTGGGTAAAACAAAGTTATGCCAAGCACAAATTACAAAAACTGTGGAATCTATTGAATCATGAAATTTGGTTGGATCCTTAAAAAATCTCTTAAGTCGAGTGGAACGTGTTTCAACTCTTTACCATGTAAAATGCAAGAACGTAAAAACTTTAAATACTTAAACTACTTTGATAGAGAAAAACAGTAGGAATTACCTCAGTTGGATCCGAACGAGGACCATAGTAGATAATCCGGATAGGATTAAAAGTGAGATACAAACCCTTGTGTCCGAATTTGCACTGCTATTCCTCTACAGAAGGATCATCAAGGCAAAGCACTAAAAAATCTTAAACATATTGGGAACCGATTGGTAGAAGAATCTTGGTCCTTTGGAACACGATTTCCTGTTAATTAGTGTTATAGATAGAGTATAATTTCTGGTAGATCATATGCTGTTAGATGGTGATTTGTGACTCATTTACTATTGTCAGAGTAAAACAAAGCAATTTGCTTAATGGATTGGTTGGTTTGCCTAACCCTTTTTTTATTTAGCTCAAAGAGCGTGCTTTTGTTTTGCTTATGGAATGGACAAAACAGCCATCTTTGATGACTTGTAGAGTCCTGGCCTTGCTGAGTTTATGGTTTAATACGTTAACAAATATACGATTGTGTAAGCTGCAAATATCACCCGATAATCTCTACACGGCAAGAGACAAGCATTTGTGTACAATAAGTAATTTATTTTGATTCCTCTAACCACTATTGAGCATTCTTGAAAGTCTTGGTCTTTGTTTGACTTTCTGGTAGGTGAAAGTCTTGGTCTTCTTGGACTTTATAGTCTTGTCTCTGCATTAGCTCATTATTACTTAGCTTCAGCATAACCTATGCTCGTCCCCCTCCTTCTGCTTGCCCATACCTAGCGCCCGTGCTTGCTGGATTGCTGTCCTTGATCAAATCCCATTCACCGATCTGCTCCAGGAAGTTGTCATGTTGTATTATACACTCCTAAAAGTGAGAACTCTCTCATATTTGTTGACTCCGCAATCTAAGTTCTAATTCATATAGTCTGATGTGTAATCACTCGTGAGGGTCTTGTTGGCTTTTTGGGATCTGTATATTCTCAGTATCCTTATGATTTCGATGTCTTTGTTTTATGTTTTATTGGTGGTTACGCGATAGACATAGGCTTCTACATGGTTGCAGTGCTGCAAATATGCATCAAGGGCGGCAATTATCTGTAGAAGGGTGCTGAGATGATCGGGAATCGCTTGGTAGGAGCATCATGGTCCTTTGAAAGTGATTTTTCTGTTTGTTAGTGTGATGCATAGAGTATAATTCGCAGTAAATAATATATTGTCAATTGGTGATTTTCTACTGTTCACTGTTTGCTGAGTAAAATAAAGCAACTTGCTTAATAGATTTGTTGGGCATACCCGACGCTTTTCCTTGTTTAGCAATCATGAAGCAGACCACAATTGACAGAAATGGCAAATAAGCATCCGTGTGCAACTTGCGTCGATTCAAATAAATCTTTTTAAGACATGAAATATTAAGGATCCCACCAACTATGGCGTCTGACTTTCCGTTCTACATCTGCAGGTCACCAAAGGCAGCTAACTTTGTCTGTTCGGTAAGAAGTTATAGAAACACGTGCTTTGGGCCAACCAAGAAAACAGGTCAGACTCACCAACTACTCTAGTATGCAAGTTGCTCTATTTTGCTCTACAGATAGTGAGCGAGTCAACTATCACCAACTAGCAATATATAATCTACTGCATATTATACTCTAATCCCTAAATATTACGAAATAAGCACTTGTGAACAAAAATGTACTTTATTATATCTAACCTTTAATGTGCATTGTTGAAAGTGTTGGCCTTTATTTAATCTTTTTGGTAGGTGAAAAGTCTTGGTCTTCTTAGACTTTATATTTTTTACTCTCCATTAGCTCATTATCGCTTAGCTTCGCCATAATTCATGCTTGTCCCCCTGCTCAACAGTGTTCTCTTCCCACTCCTGCTTGGTGGATTGCTGTTGTTGATCTAATCCCCTTCACCGGTCTACTACAGGAAGTCGACTCGGAATCCACCCGGGATAGGTAAGAGACATTTATCTTCTTGCTATCTTTTTCCCTCAAACTGATGCAGCCAGAACTTCGCTTCCTAAAGCATCTGGTGGGCATTTATTACATGAGAGCACCTGCCTATTCTTTCCCGTTCAACGGTCTGCTCCAGGAAGTTGTCAATTTATATTGTGTACTTTTAATAGTAAGTAACTCTCTTCTGAACGATTTCCAATACAAAGTGTTTAAAGAACGATTCTGGGAGGATGCCTTCCTCTTCTGCACAAAAGGATCTAAAATACACAAATGAAAAAGACTGGATAGGATAGCAAGCTTTCTGAGTGGAGAGCACATGGTTTTGAATGATTCCCGATTAAAAAATGTGTAATGAACAAGTCTTCCTAGGCGGGTGTCCATTGATTTCAGTAATTGACTTGGAGCAGTGCAATGGGTTTCCTCTTATTCCAATTGACCTCGCCCTCTAGTCAAGCCAATATCATTAAGTTGCCTTCGCTCATGGCCAAGAAGAAAATGGCTAATCATTATCTCTAGACACATGCCCTCTTGTCAAGCCCCATCTCCGATGGAGAGCACTTTCTCTCTGAATGATTGTGAATCCCACAATGATTAACGAGAGAAGACTTCCTACTGCACAAAAAAGATGTAGATAAACAGATGAAAACACAGGGTGGAGGGCTCATACTCTAAAAAGTTCCGCTCATTGATTGCATTGCTTGCATGCGATCAATGTAGACTTTAAGTGGCAGTTACAGTGCTGAAAATTTGCAGCAAGACGGGCAGCAATGATCTGCTAAAGGATGCCGAAGTGGTAGTTAATAATCAGCAGTCGCTTGATAGGAGATCGTGGTCCTTTAAACATGATTTTCCTTTTCATTAGTGGAATTCGTAAAGTATAATATTTAGTAGATTAAATGTGGTTAGTTGGTGATTTTTTGCTGGTTCACTATTTCCAGAGAAAATAAAGCAACTTGCGTTTCGTAATAGTTGGTGTGCCTGACACTTTTCTTTGTTTAGCCCAGAGTTGGTGTGCCTGACACTTTTCTTTGTTTAGCCCAGAGTTGGTGTTTTGTTTTCCTTACTGAGCAGACAAAATAAGCTGTCATTGAGGACTTTACATGATCATTCGCATTGAAATAGGAACTGAGAATCTTCTTATATCGTAGACATATGCGAATTTTCAGAACTATAATTACCGTGAAAAAGCCTACATTGGTCGCATATTCACCTATAAAGCAAAAAACAAGACATTGAAATCATAAAAAATACACAAGATGTACAGATGCACAAAAAAAAAAAAAAAGCAACAAGCAATCATAAATAATGAATTTTCACTAATTATGCGGGCACTCTAGATCGCCAAAAAATAAGGCTCTTGGTATCCAATGACACCCAAAAGTCTTAGAATAAAAAGGGAAAACAATTGACAAAACGAGCACTTGTGAACGAACGGTGTTTTATTTTGATTTGTCTAACCTTGGATGCGCATCCTTGAAAGTCTTGATCTATTTTTTATCTTTTTGGGAGGTGAAGGTCTTTCTAGACTTTATTATATTCTCTCTCCATTAGCTTGTCACATCGGTTCACCATAACCCTTTTTGTTCTCAACAGTGACTATTTCAGCCATGGCCTTTAGAGAGATTGTTTTGGGTTCCTTCTTTCAAGTCCTGTTCGACAAGTTGAGTTCTCTAGCATTGAATTATGTGCAAAAGGAAGGAACTAGCACCAAACTCCTTGATGAGTGGAAGGGGATGTTGGTCAAGCTTAATGCAGTGCTGGATGATGCAGAGGAAAAGCAACTTTGTGATAACCGTCTAGTGAAGCTGTGGCTAGATGATGTCAAGGACTTGGCCTTTGACATGGAAGACTTGCTTGATGACATCAAGATGGAAGCTGCTCAAGCCAAGTCAGAGGCCGAATCCAGCACTAGCAGAGGTCAATGGAAAAGGAAGTTATCTTTCTTTAACCAACCGTGCTCGCTCGTCTCTAACACCAGGGTACAAGATATCAAGTGCAGGTTGGAAGAGATTTTCAACAAGAAGGCTACTCTAAACTTGAGAGAGAATACTGCGGACAAATCCAACGACACGAATAGCAGGCTCCCCAGCACTTCTTTGCCGGAGGCTCACTTTTTGGGCAGGAAGAAGGAAGAAGCAGAGATACTCGAATTACTGATTGGTGAAGCCAAAAATGCCGCTAGCGCGCTGAGCATAATCCCCATAGTTGGGATGGGCGGTGTTGGAAAGACAGCCATGACTCAGCGCCTTTTTAATAATGCCAAAGTGAATAGATGTTTTGAGCATAGGGCATGGGTTTGTGTTTCAGATGTTTTTAATGTTCTCGACATAACAAAGACTATTTTGCAGTCGATTACCACCGACTTGCCCTGCGGGGACAAAGATCTTAACTGGCTTCAAGTTAAATTGAAGGACAATCTATCTGGAAAGAAGTTTCTTGTGGTTTTAGACGATGTCTGGAATGAGAAATGTGGGGAATGGGAAGTCCTATTAAAGCCATTTGCAGCGGGCGCCCCAGGAAGCAAGATCATTGTTACAACTCGCAACCATCCTGTTGTTTCCCTAACAGGAGCTCCACCTTATCGGTTGAAGGAGTTGTCCGTTGATGACTGTAAAAGCTTGTTAGCCTTTCATGCTCTTGGAGAAACAAATTTTGAAAGCCACCGAGGTCTTGAAGCGATAGGTGAGGAATTAGCTAAAAAATGTGATGGCTTGCCTTTGGCAGCGAAGATATTAGGTAGTGCCCTACGTGATGAAAGAAATCTAGATAAATGGGAAGCTATCTTACGTAATAGAATGTGGGATCTTCCAGATGGAAAAGAAGATGAGGTTCTCCCAGTTTTGAAATTGAGCTATGTCCATCTTCCTTCTTATTTGAAGAAATGTTTTGCTTACTGTGCGGTATTTCCCAAGGATTATGAATTTGAGAGGGATGAATTGATACATTTGTGGATAGCAGAGGGCTTTTTAGATGGACGAAAGGCAAAGGAGGATGCCTTGAGATTGGGATGGGATCACTTCGATGAGTTAGTGTCCAGATCATTTCTTCAACAGTCAAGCGTCAACACATCTAAGTTTTCTATGCATGATCTTTTGAATGATCTAGCAAAGACAATCGCGGGTAGGACATGCTTTAGCTTAGGGGATTCTCAACCGATAGGTGATGAAGATCTTGCATCTCTTGAGAAAGCTCGTTATGCATCATTCTGTTGTTCGAGATATGTCATGCCAAAATGCTTGAAAAGATATGGCAGAATGAAGGTACTAAGAAGTTTAACGTTTCTGCATGTTGGACATTCGAGAGGCAGACAATTCTCTATTTCCAACAAGCTGCTACATGACTTGCTAACAAACTTGAAATACTTGAGGGTGCTCTCATTATGTTATTGTGACATTACAAAGGTACCAAAATGTGTGGGTGATTTGAAACATCTTCATTATCTCAATTTCTCATACACTAATATCAAAAGTCTACCGGAGTCGATTGTTGACTTGTGCAAATTACAAGCTTTGATCTTAAGAGGTTGTCAAAAGCTTACGAAATTGCCTCCAGCTATCACAAAAGTGGTCACCTTACAGTTCCTTGACATTAGAGACACTGGAAGTCTAAAAGAGATGCCATTGTGCATTAGTAATTTGAAGAATCTTATGATTCTACCAAAGTTTGTGGTAGGACTGCTGAATGCGTCGCAACTCAAGGAGTTAAAGAACTTGCCACATCTTCAAGGGGAATTATTCTTATCAGAATTACAAAGGGTAGAAGAAGCTAGAGATGCTATTGATGCTAATTTGGTTCAAAAGCGTGGTCTTACCAACTTATCCTTGCATTGGGATGGCCGTTTGGGAAATCTCCAAAATCATGAAGGCTTAGCACAAGAGCAAGTGCTCAACTCTCTGCAACCTCACACTAATCTTGAAAGTCTCACTATTTTGAACTATGGTGGTGCAATATTGCCGTCGTGGTTAGGAGGTTCATTCTATTTTAAAATAGTGTCTTTGTGCTTGCGGGGTTGTCGAAATGTTACATCGCTACCCTCACTTGGACAACTACCTTCACTTAGAGAATTATCTCTTGAAGGTCTGCATGCAATAAGAATGATAGGCTCTGAATTTTATGGAGGTAAAAGGCCTTTTCCTTCCTTAACAACTTTGAAGTTTGAAGAGATGTTGGCTTGGAATGATTGGTCTTCTTACGCCAGGGACCCAGAAGAAGGAGTCCCCTTCTCTTATCTTCAGCATCTTGTTGTCCAGAATTGTCCTTCGTTGGTCAGGACATTGCCTTGTCGACTTGAGCGTCTCGTGAAGCTCGAAATTCGATCTTGCCCGTATTTGAATATCTCAACCGGTGCGATTTGTCTTCCATCTCTCTGTGAGTTATACCTTGTAAATTGTAACAAGGAGATCTTAAGGAGCTTGGTCAATCTAGCTTTTTTGACAATTCTAGACATACGGAATATTTCCGAGCTTGTTTGCTTCGATCATGGGCTTATGAGCTGCCTGGTCAAACTAAAGAAGCTTCATATAGGACATTGTGACAAGCTAAGATACCTGTGGCAAGATGAAAACGAAATGCTGAATCTTACTTGCCTCCAGGAATTATTTATCAAATTGTGTCCCCAGTTCACGTCTTTTGTGGCAAGAGGAGGAGCAATAGAGCTACCGTGCAACCTTGACATGATGGAATTAACAAATTGCGAGAGTTTAGAAAAGCTTCCAAGCAAAACGCACACACTCAGAAAATTGAGAATTTGGAGATGTCCAAAACTCAAGATAGCAGCTATTCATCAGGATGACTCCAGCAGTAATAACGCGACGTCTCAACTAGGATGTCAACTGACGTCATTTCCTTGTGCAGAGGGTAGACTTAGAATTGATATTACGAAGTGTGAGGGGGTGGAGTCGCTGGAAGAAATCACTGTGGAATCGCTGAAATCATTAAGTATTATAGGATGTAATAATCTAAGAAGCCTACCACAAAACCTTCAAATGCTCTCCCATTTCACTTGGTTGAGTATACGGAGTTGTCCAGAATTGGAGATAGAGGACTTCCCTCCCCTTCCCATCACGCTCTCGAGTCTTATACTTGAGGATTGTCCGAAGATAAAGTCCATTGCCAGCTGTAACATTGCCAGCTGTAACAATTTCACTCGTTTGTTTATTGGTGGATGTCCAGCGTTGGAGATAGAGGACTTTCCTCCCCTTCCCATCACCCTGGAGAGTCTTGAACTTCAGTGGTGTCCGAAGATAAAGTCTCTACCAAATCAGTGGCGTCATCTTACATCCCTCCGGAAGATACAAATCATTGATTGCCCAAATATCGAATGCTTCCCCAACGGAGATTGGCCTCCCAATCTGCAGTACCTTGAAATTAGAAGGTGCGAGAATGTGAAGCAGCCAGTGAGAGAATGGGGCTTACCCTTCCTCACATCCCTCCAGAGACTGATAATCAGCATGGGAGAGGAGGGAGAGGAGGTGTGGTTTCCTTCGGATGCGGATGCGTGGAGTCTTCTCTTCCCTTCCTCTCTAAAGTTTCTTTCTATTTACGATATGAGGAAGGTGGAAAGACTATCCAGCGGTCTTCGCGACCATCTCTCCTCTCTCCAATACTTAAAGATTTGCAATTGCCCGAAGTTGAGGGACTTGCCAGAGGATGGCCTCCCTCCTTTCCTCCAACAATTGTCCATTCATGGATGCGAGAAGATTCCGAAGGATATATACTCGAAGCTCGCTGAGGAGATCCCTCTCGTCTACGTTGATTTCGTTCGGATCCGATGAATTGCAATCGACCATGCCCTAGCAGTAATGAAAGATTTCTCTCCATTGACTGCCTTGTTCTTCCTCAGGTAATGCTTCCCACTTCTTTCATTCTTTTGCTTTCATTTGCCAACTGTCGCCATTCATTCTTCGATGTGCAACGATTTCTCTAGGGTTTGGTAAAGTTTTCGGTCATCAATTTAGTTTCTCTTCTTCAATTGGATGCTTCATATCGACTAATCTTTTCCGATGGAGAAGAATCGCGTAGAATCTCCACAAACCTCCGACTGAAGGTCAGGGACTGACATTTGGGTGTGTGTTCTCGTTGGGGAGGGGATCTCTCTCCCACCCCCAGCTGAAACAAGCAAATGCAGTTATACAACTAACATCCAGAGCTGAAAAAAAATCATATTTAGCTGCTTGAATCCCAGCAAGAGCTTCCTTTAGTCCCCAATTGCACTGCTTGGGATAGTTTATCATATGCTTGAGTACCAAAGACGCGTCCTTCTCCACTACCACCTTGGTCCTGCTTTTTTCTTTAGCCACTGCAATGCTCTATCGAACAGCAAATAATTAAGCCTCCTCTGCGGGCACCCGTCTGCCCTCTGTCTTTTCTGGCCTCAATCCCAGCAACGGCTTATTATGCAAGACCAGTCTCAGTTGATCTTCACAAAGCGTAGCTCAAGTTTTCTCCACACGCCTTATTTTTCATCTGCCCAATCATGACTCGGCTTACACTTTCGCCGGCAACATGCTCCAAAAAAGAGCTCCTCTAACCTGTATGAGTGACAGTTTCAGTATCTGGGAAGTTATGGGTAAAAATTACTGCAATTTCGAGCTTTCCAGATATACCAACAGGTGTAGGCAATCATTCTTAAGCGTTATCAGCCTGTACCCATGACAGCATAAGAAAGGCCGGTAATATTGATACTCCGTATTTGATACCTTGGAGCTTATATATTTGCCTTAATAGAGTTCCTAGTTTGATACTAAAAAGAAGCAAAAAGGGCGATGCCGATTTTTTTAAAATAGTTTTCTTGAGAATCAGGAACCTTCTTTTTGTTGCCGATGACCCTTCCCGGTATTAAGCAGTCAATCTGGGATAAAATTATGGGGCAGCTCATGGCTTCAAGCTTTCTATAGAACTCCAATTGATGACAGCATTGACATTCCACGAATTACTTTCCATTTGGGTCTTTATCTCTGGTGGTTTAGGAACTACTGCTTACGGCTTGATAGAGATTTTTAGCCATTATACTTATGCTTGTTTGGATGAGATTGTAATGATATGCTGCCTACCCCAGGGTTTGCATAGTCTGCTGTGCCCTCTGGGTTTGCTTTTGCATTTACTTCACTGGGGAATATGATTTCATCATACATTACGTCTTCTTATTTGAAAATACCCTCTGTTGTGGCATTCTTCCTGCAGGGAGTCCCGGAATGAAAGCTTCGAGCTCACTTGGGTTTCTTTGCTGTTTCTGGAAATCTTGCGGTTCAACCAGTGTATACCTTGTCTAATACATCTCTTCCATCTCTGCTCCTGTTGCATATGTAATTCTTTTGTTGAAACAATTTTCATATGACTTTGTGAAGCTCAATTATAGAGGTTAGTTAATTTTGTAATCTGAATCGTGGTTCATTGTGTATTTGCTCCGAGGCTTTTTGATTGTTATTGCTCATGTAAACATGGTGCTTTGGCCATATATATAGGTGGTCAGAAAAGCAAAGTTACATTTGCCAAGACAACTTCAAGAAACCTCACGTAATTTTGCTTGATAGGCCATCCAATCATCTGGTGAGTTTACTCATTGTTGTCCACCTCATGACTTAGATTGCATTCAGTTAGCTTGTTATTGTCCTTGCACTTATTGAACTTCTCCAGAATCTGGTCTTTACAATGAAAATACAGTTGAAACAATCAGTGGTCAGTTACGGGGAGCCTCTACTAACCTACATCTAGCTTATAGTGGAACAGAAACCAATCTTATTGTTCCAACTGACAATATATTGAGGAAAGAACATTCATGCTAGCTTGATGAATGTTTTTGTATTTCAGTAATCTATAAGACCAAGTAGCCTATAGACAGCATTGGGCTTTCCGCATAATTAACGTGGAAATTTGTCTGTTTATAAATGTGGACTTCAAGCTCTGCTTTAATGATCACTGACTACTAAAGTGTTATCTTTGGAAATTGTTCGTTTCTTGTCTAAGGACAGATAGAGTATGACTCTGCGTTTTTTACTATCCCCAACTGTAGGATTTGGATGCAGTTGAGGTGCCCATTCTAGGTCTTATCTTGTTCCATGGAGGAATTCTGATGGTGAGATTGATTTTTTTTTTTTTGGCAAAATACTGCAATTTGATCAATAATGGATCGTCTTTACAGCTAATCACCCTCGTTTAACCTTGATTTGCAGATTAGTGATGTTGAGCATCTAATATCTCTTAAGTGCGGATGAGCTTTGGGTGGTTCCTCAAGGCAAGGCAGCGCCTTTCCATGGGGATTTTCAGGATGTATAAGAAGATGCTTCAGTCCTAGCAGAATCTGATTTGAGTTTTGTTCTCGTCATCAGCAAAGAGTGGTTCACCGGGATCGCATTTCCTTATAATTTTTAGCTACAGAGAGAAAGCAAAAAGGACAAAGAGAGGATGGCTCTTAATACACGGGGCATAATTACAGTTACATCGGCCCTTGTTTATCATTTAAACTTGATTAGGGCTTGTGGAAGGATGAGTCTAATATGTTTATTACATCAAGTATGCAGTATCAATTGCCAGTTGCTTCAAAGGCAGCTAAGGGTCTATTTCACGAGAAGTCAACCTATGCAGATACATTTTCCCCATTTCGATGTTTGGCATTGTTTAGGAGAATTATATGGAAAATATTTTCATGGTCTGCAAAAGAATTTGCACTTGCAACTCTTAAGTATAAACTCTGTATAAATACTTGAATCCATTAGATAATATCCTTTAACATGTTCATGTCATTATTTAGATGATGAATCTTTCTTCCAATGACAACTATTGTACAGATGGTAGAATGGCTTGAAAACAGAGGTTTTTGGGAATATAACAGCTAAATGCGGAATGATCCCTGCACATCAAAACTCATAAACAAACTATCGCCTAGTTCATCTTCCTTCTGTTCAAATACCCTATTTCATCTTTTCACAACATTTGGAGCAATCCCATAGGAGGGGAGGGAGAAAGGCCTAATAGCTGAAGTTACTCTTTGTATGTTATTTTGAGGGTTTTGTGTCTACTACGAGATGCTTTTATTTCGAGAAGGTCATCACTTGACAACACACATGAGCCATTCTCAGGAAGTAGGCAAGCCTTGTTACTATTAATCAAATAAGGTGCAGAAAGTCCAAAACCAATCACAATTAACGATATACATACAATTCCGTTAAACATGGTTTCGATCTCATGACCTCATTTTTGTAGAATATCAGTTTGTACCGATAGGTCGCAGTCATCGGTGGTTAGAGGTCTCCCATGATTATGGATTAACATAATTCGTTTCCGGTTTCTAAAATTTTCTCGTGCTCATCTCATGCCATGTGATATTCTGCAAGTTGAAGAGTCACCATTACAAATTGATTCAAATTGTATTAATTAATGATGGGGGCAAATTAGCTAAAGCCGGTGAACTAAAGGAAAGTTCTGGGGCTTTTCTTCGTTTTCCGATACTTTTTTTTTTTTTTTGGTGACGGAATCATTTGGAGTTGGCTATTACTTAAAGCAAGAAATTCTCAACTGGCACTGGCACCTATTATATGGAAAAAAAAAATTCAACTTCCTCAAGTTCTGCATGATATAAAAAGCTTATCTAAAAACATAACAATCTTGCTGCACATGTGGTAGCATATGATTACGTACTAATTCCTCTAGATCTTCAGCTTAGGCTCCATTCGTTTTACGGAAAATATTCTTCCGAAAAATATTTTCCGGAAATTGTGGTGTTCGGGGGGCGGAAAATAACTTACCAAGGAAAATATTTTCCAATCAAGGAAAACTATCCTTCTAAAAACAAGGAAAATGTTTTCCTCTCTAAAAAAAAAAGAAAACATTTTCCAGCCCTTGAGATGTGCTCCTTACAGCCTCCTTCTCTCTCTCTCCTCTCTCCTCTCTCCTCTCTTTCCCCTCCCCAGTCGAACTCCTCTCTATCCCTCTCCCTTTTCCTACATTTCTCTCTCTTCCCTCTCTTTTCCCTCCCCAATATTTTCTCTACCGAACAGTAAAAAATATTTTTCGATTCATTTTTAAGTTTCAAGCGAACAACGGAAAATATTGTCATTTTCCGGGAAAATGACTTCCGGGAAAATATTTTCCAAAGATGTTGGATTTTCCGCGAAACGAACGGAGCCTTAGAGTCGATATTTTGTGCCTTTTAGAGATAGTGCCCACATTCATGAAAGAAATGATCCGCACAGGATTGACTTAATATGTTAAAGCGTTAGGAGATTTCTAGCTCCAACTACGTCCTAACCGTTCTGGGTAAGTGTCACGTGTATAGTTCTATGGGTTCATAGTAAAACATTTCACGAGACTGGTAAGATGCCCCATGGGTCCCTAAGTAATTAGATTTCCACACTTGCGTCTTGGATTATTTAGCAAAAAGCAAGACTAACGATCTAAACTGCCTTATCATACCATCTTTAACATACCTTAATCCTCAATTTTTTCCCTAAAATAATAATCACCAAAATTTGTAGGAGAACATAGTTTTCTTTTCCACTTTGTCTAAAAAACGCAAGAGAGAAATCAATCCTTTTCTTCCCCAGCTTCAAACTAAACCATCCAGCTTGTAGGGGGCAGCACTACTGTGACAACCGACTGGGTCAGATTTAAGCAGTATTTGAAAATTGAACGATACTTTATTGCAGAATATGAATAATTGGCCCAGATAAAGAACCACTACTCTGTTCATCCCTCAAAAACCCATTATCCTTCGAGTCAGGGGCAAACCCAAAATCACCACAGCAACTCTCGACAATGCAATCGTCAAATATATGCGTTTTTTTTTATAGGTTTGGGCCAAAGGCGAGGTGATGCGAAGTCCAGCTGCGAATTCCTCGATTTAATCCCGAAGTTGGGTGGAGACCTCGGGCTTGCCGATTCGGGGTTGGGAGGAACAGAGAATGGCAGGGGAAGAACTTGGATCTTGAGCTTGCTGATTCGTTCATCACTTTGATTCATTCTGATTCCATCGTCGCGAAAAATGATCATAAAAATTGTTGGAAAGATCTTGTACAGGAAGACATGGAATAGAAATATAGTTCGATTTTGAGGCGTGAAATTACTCTCTTTTAATATCAATTTGTTCCACTAAGTTGCTATAGGTTTCGGCAAATTTCCTTCAGGATACAACAAAGTTTCACAAGATTAGTGGATACCAATTCCAGATAATTTAGTCAAATTATGTCCGAAAAGTCACAAATTAAAAGAATAAAAAATTAATTTCAAAAATAAAAAAATAATAATTGATTAAGGCTAATTTGGTCCGCAGTGTGTAAGTGCTAAGTACATCTAATAAACGTCCATCCACACACTGGTATAGTGAGGTCGAGCCCACTAGGCTATTTCTCAATTTTATTAAAATCCACTTTAGCCTTATAAAATGATCAAAACTTAAATTTTTTTCTTATGCGGGATAAGGAAAGTGCATTAAATATTTATTTTACAAACAAACATATCCAACACAAAGTGAAGTTCGCTCTCGTGAGCAGACATTGAGCGATCGAGGTATGTCATACAAAGTCAGAGAGGACAGCATGACTCGCTGTGATTGTTGTGTCGATGATTTTTGGCTGCGAATGCAAGAGGGCCTCATGACTTGTTGAAACCATATCACTATCGCCTAATTATCCCGAAATATTTTTTTTGGTCGAAAGTGTTTCATTTCATATATTCATATCCGAAATGGGATGAAAGGATAGCTGTCCAATTTCATTACACAGTAAATTCATTAGGCATGAAGGAGGGTATTTCACTCAGGTGGTCAGTAGCGTTCTTAGGCGTTGGGCTTTGGCGGCCCAGTCAGCAATCTGGTTTCTTTCTCTTCCGCAGGAAACTACTTGCAGGTCTTGGAAGAGTTGGGCTTGGGCTTGGGCTTTCGAGATCGTTGCACGTGCATTCCAGATGATTTGATCTGTGCGTCTACAGATCACTTCCCCCAAGTATGAGTTATCAGTTTCGAGGATGAGCTTTCGATCGTGGAGATGGGAAAAAGCTTCTAGGGTTTGTGCGATTGCTTCCGCTTCTGCCTACATCGCCGAGCTAACTCTCATCGATCTAGCCATTCCGTCTAGGAGGAAGCCTTTGTAGTCGCGGACAACACAAGCTACGGCTACATCACCTGCCTCTCGGTCGAAAGCTCCGTCGACGTTGATCTTGAGGACACCTTCCGGGGGTGGGATCCAGGTTGCAGGTAAGGCATCTCTCTTAAGGGGGGTCTTTCCTTCATGTTTCGCCCATCTTCTGTAGTTCGCTTCCTCTGTTCTCGCTTGGATTACTGCTTGCCGAGGGTTGACTGGTTGGTTACGGAAGATAAATTGGTTTCGAGTCTTCCAAATCTGCCACAAGACCGAGGTAAGGAGTTCGAAAGAGATGTGGGTAGATTGTATACTATCTATCCATTTATCCATGCGGTGGGTTTGATTGCTGTTTATGCACAGGTTGATGGATGGGTCTTGCCAAATCTCGTGTGTCCAGGGGCAGAGGAGGAGTAAATGCTCGATAGTTTATGGTTTCTCCTTGCAGATGGGGCATATATTGTTAGGTATTATCCCACGCCTATGTAGGTTTTCTTTAGTCGCAATGGCATTCTGTATGATCTGCCATATGAAAAAACTGGTCTTTGGAGGGATAGGAGCTTTCCAGATTTTTTGCCATAAGCTCTGTGGGATTTGGTAGGAGGTAGTCGCCTGCTCTTGCTTGAGGGTGTTTTGCTTTTCTCTCAATATGTTGTATGCACTTTTCACTGTGTAGATTCCAGATGGAGAGTGTTCCCATACTAACAAGTCTTTCGGCTCTTGTGGGTTTAGCTGGGCAGCTAGGATCTCATGTGCAGTACTTTCCTAAAAAATTTCAGCTATTTTAGTTGCATTCCATTCACTTTGCCCATTTAACATGAGTTCAGAAACTTTTTCCTGTTCATCTATGTTGGCTGGACCTCCCAACACTCCCATGTTTAACCATTTATCATTTCTGATATTGATTTTTTCTCCATTCCCGACCACCCATCTGGCAGATTCTTTGAAGGTATCTCTCCCCACTAGTATGCTTTGCCAACCCCAGGAGGATCTATACCCTTTAGCAACATGCAGTAGGTCTGTGTTTGGAAAGTATAGGCCTTTGAATATTTTACCCCAAAGGGTGTCTGGATTTTGCAATAGTCTCCATGCTTGTTTTCCAAGCATTGCTTGGTTGAAACTAATTAAATCACGGAATCCCGGCCCTCCTCCGTCTTTCCTTTATTTCAGTAAGTCCTAACTTTTCCAGTACATACCTCGATGGGTTTCATTCAATTTCCACCAGAAATTTGCTATCTTACGCTCTACTGCTCTGCATATAAATAGTGGGATTTTGAAGATTGACATAGCATATTGAGGTAAGGCTTGTACTACTGCTTTCAGCATGATTTCTTTCCCTGCCTTTGATAGTAGTTTCTCTTTCCATCCTCCTATCTTCTTACTGACTCTGTCTATAATCCAGGAGAACATCTGTTTCTTTGATTCTCCCCAGTCAGATGGCACACCTAGGTACTTGCCTGTTTTCTTGAGCTCTGGGACTCTCATTTCATACAGCATATTACTTTTCAGATCAGCTGGACAGTTTTGGCTGAATAGCATGCTTGACTTGTTGAGATTTATTGTCTGTCCAGATGCATAGCAATACTGATTTAAAACTTCTGCCACATTTTTGCATTCCCTCACTTTTCCATCGAGGAATAACACTGGATCATCTGCAAACATCAGGTGTGATAGGGCTGGACATCTGTCATTGAGTTTTATTCCTTTTATGTCCCCTGATTCTATCTCTTTTTTCAGCAATATGGACATGGTATTAGCCATTATGATGAACAAATAAGGGGACAAAGGGTCACCTTGCCGAATGCCTCTAGATGGATGGAAAAGAGGTAAGCATTCCCTGTTCATTTTGACGCTGTATGACACTGTAGTGATGCATTTCATGATCCAGTTCACCCATGTCATGTGAAATCCCATTCTCAGCATGATTGCTTGGATAAAGTCCCATTCTACTCTGTCGTATGCTTTTTTCATATCAATCTTTAATACTGCTTGGAATTTCTTCTTCCTCTTCTGGTGGAGAACTTCCTGGACCATGAAGATATTATCTTGAATTTGACGTCCTTTAATGAAGGCGCTCTGCTCTTCAGCTATGAGGGTTGGGAGAATCTGTTTTAGCCTATTTGCCAAGACTTTGGATATAATCTTGTATGTGACATTGCAAAGGCTGAGAGGATGGTACTGGTCTATTTTTTATGGCTGTTGTGTTTTTGGGACTAGAGTAATGTATGTTCTGTTCATCTTTGTGTTTAGGATGCCATGCTTAAAGAAAAGTTGGACTTCATGGAAGACTTCATTCTGTATATCCTGCTAGTGGTATTGGAAAAATTTGCCATTTAACCCATCTGGTCCAGGGGCTTTGAGGGCTCCAATCTGAAAGGTAGCAAGTTTTACCTCCTCCATTGTCACATCTCGTGTGAGTTCTTTATTTTCCTCTTCATTAACTTGACATGGGATTTGGTTAATGAACGGATTGTAATCTCTATCCCCCGTGGTTGTATAGAGGTCCTGGAAGAAAGTATTTACCATCTGTTTTAGCTGGTTTTGGTCCTTTACCCATTCATTGCTAGTGTTTTTCAGCATGACAATCCTGTTTCTTTGCCTTCTCTGGATTGTTGTTGCATGAAAAAACTTTGTATTTTTGTCTCCCCCCAGTAGCCATTGTATTCTAGATCTGAGCCCCCAGTACATCTCTTCTTGTCTCCAGACATTTTCAATCTCCTTTTTAAATTTTTGTACCCTACCATTCTCCACATTAAGGCTCTGTCTATTTGTTAGTTCCTGCATATCCTTTTTGAGTTTACTGATGAGTACTGCCCCGTTGGAAAATTTCTTTTTACTCCATTTCCAGAGGTTCTCAGTAACCTTCTCCTGCCTATTTGTGAGGTCACTGGGTTGGCCATGGGGATTTTGCCATGCCTCAGACACTACATTTGCATATTCTTCGTCCTCTAGCCAGAAAGTTTCAAACCTGAACTCCTTTCTCCTTTTCTGGTTTTCTGGACATAGGTTAAGTACGAGTGGACTGTGGTTAGAGCCGATGGCTGGTAGAGCTATGACTTCAGCTGTTGGATAGGAAACTCGCCAACTCAAGGTACATACATCTCTATCTAATCTCTCTTTTACCAGTGCCTCTCCATCCCTGTTGTTTGTCCATGTGTATGCACAGCCTTTGCTTTCAATGTCCATCAGTTCGGATTTGTCTAGGAAGTCTTGGAAAGTTTGTATTCTGTAGTTCTCCACCCCACGCTTTCCAACTTTCTCCCAGTGGTATAAGACTTCATTAAAGTCTCCCATACACACCCATGGGTCTTGGTTCGATTGCGTGGTCTACTGGATACTTTCCCATAGGTGTAGTCTTTGCTGGTAATCCGTTGGTGCATGAATGAAAGTGATTCTCATTCTCTGTCCAGTTTCCTCCCTCTCACACAGAACGTTTATGGTCGACATAGAGCTATCCAGAATGGTCAGGCTGACCTCTTCAGTCCAGAGAATAGCCATACCTCCCGCTAAGCCGATTGTATTTACTATGAACTTTCCTGGAAAATTCAGTCTCCTTCTCATCCTTTCTACTGCTTCTTCTTTATTTTTAGTTTCCAAGAGGCACATGATAGTGGGTTTTTCCTGAGCCACTAAGGCTCAGAGTGCTTGGAATGTCAGGGGAGAACCTAACCCCTGACAATTCTAGCATATGATTCTCATTTGTAACCTGGTGGCTTATTGGGGCTAGCCACCAAAGCCCGTGCACTCACTTCTTCAATGGTTTGTACTTGTGTTTCCAGCAGCATTGACTCATCAAAATCTTCCCCCTTGATCAGCTGAGTTTCATAAGGTCTGTACCGTTTTTTCCTTTTAGGTGCCCTTTCTGTGGGGTTTTTACTCCTCATTTTCTCATTGATTACAATGCATGTGCTCCCACTATTTCTTAACTCGCCTGGATTCTCATAGAAAGATCTAGTAGCATGTTGTCTGTAGGATCTTCCTCAGTATCATTCATTACTACTGCCTTTCCTTTTGCCATTGCTGATTTCACTGTAGGTTCTGTATAAACCACTAGTTGTCTAGTGATTGGTGGTGTCTCAGGTATTGTCTCCTCCTCTACACTTAGCTCTTCAATATTTTTACCATAATACACCTCCCAGTAAGGACTGTACTCGTTTTCTTCTGCCTTCAACCAAGAGCCATAAGGCAGGTTCCTCACATTTTCAAAACTCTCATCCTCACATGGGTTTTCCTTGCAGTGCTGAGCGTAACGACCCAGCCTCCCACATGCGTAACAGAAGTGGGGTAACCTTTCATACTTAAAGTCCAGCCAGAGATTCTTCCCCTTATTGCTATAGATGGATCCAGGTAGTAGTGGGGTTGTAATATCAATACTTACTCTAGCCTTTCCCACTTTCTGTGCTGTGTATCCTCGAGCCTCTATTTTAATTGATGACATGCTGCCTATTCCCTGTGCCACCTTGTGAATCACTTTCTCAGTGATCCATTCAGTTGGGAGTTCATAGAATTGGACCCAGAATTCACTCATCTTAAAGTCATAACATGCTAGAGGGGTATTAGGTTTCCATGGTTTAAGCATTAACAAATGGCTAACAAAAGACCATGGTCCTTGTTCTAGAATTCTATCTTTATCTTCAGGGTTCCAGAATTTAAACTCGAAGATTCCCGGTGCTATGACTGCAATCTCAATATTTTCTAGTTTCCAGGCCTTTTTCATAGTGCTTTGAAAAGCTTGAACATTAACTTTAGGGTTCATATAAAGCTGGCCAATCAATGATAGCTTACATTCCTTGACCTTCTCTGCTGATATGTCTGCGTCCAGAGCAATAATCTGCCGATGTGACCATAACCCCCCTAGTTTTTTGCAAAGGGCTTGGAGGTGGATTGCTGCTTCATCCGGGTCTTCCATGGGCGATCTTTTGGGCTACACCATATATGTAGGGGGCTTCGTCTGTTGCTGGGGTTCGTTTGGTGAGGGGGTTGGGAGTGCAATGTAGGGATGAGGGTTTAAGGGTTTCTTTTCCTTTTTTGGGTTAGGGTTTGGCCTACAGTGGAAAGGGCGAAGGCCTCTGTATGGGTTTCCATGGAGTTGTTGTTTGTGGAGACAAACGGGGGTCAATGCAGGCGGAATAGGGGAGAGGAGTTAGGGTTTTCTGGTGTTTTTTGGATTTTTAGGGAAGCTGCCATTGCGGCAGAGGGGAGCTCTCCAAAACGAGAGAGAATTATCCCGAAATATGATTCGTGTTATCTTTGAAGCATGAAAAGAAGAGATTCGGTCTTCTCCACAACAACTCCCGTGTACTGGAAATTGTGGTCGGGGGTGGCGGCGTGGCGTGGTGGTGGTAAGCCATGGAGGGGAGGCAAAAGGAGGAGAAAGGTGGTGGGATTTGGGGGGGTGATTGAAACCCAATTTCCGGTGCTTATTAGGATCAGTCCCTATTTCGCCACTACGGCCCCCTTTTCATCTTCTTCTGCTTCTCGGCCTCTTCTGGTTCTTGACAGTCTTGTGTAGTAGCCACCACTCCAATTCGATGTGGAGTTGACTCAGCCGAGACTCGTCTTCCTTGGCGATGGAATTGCGCCGCGTGAGAGGAGATAAGTGGGGAATCAATCGTTGGGGGACAACAACTATTATAGGTCTTGCCAAGCTTGAGACATATAAGGAATAAGTGGTAAAATCTGGAAAATATTTTTTTTACCAAACAACAGAAAATATTTTCCGGTATATTTTTTATTTTTAAGCGAACACCAGAAAAATATTGTCATTTTTCGAAAAAATAATTTCCGAAAATGCTATATTTTCTGAGAAACAAACGGAACCTAAATGAATACCTAATAGCCTAAAGTCATATTGAGACCCTGACTTAGGACAACAAAGTATTGGCCTCAGCATCCTCGTTTCTTTAAAAATTAATTTTGATAATCCTCGTTACTTATATTAAGATAAGGATGATCTCTAAAGTGAAGCTCATAGAGGTTGCTGCCCTTAATATCGTTGTTATACTCAATATCGTTGTTATACTCATTGCACAACTTGTATCCGGTTACTTTATTGGGCTTTACTTTTTACTCTCTCTTTTTTATTACTTTCGTAGATCAACTAATTGCGTTTCTTTTTATTTTCTGGTTATATGTTTTGAATATTTTAGTTAAACGATTAGGTTACATTTTAGCACAACGATAAACGGAAAAACGTTGCTGGACACTTAGTGGACAAGAACTGTGTCACTCTTAATTAGATAAAGAAGAATTCACTTGACACTTAGTTAATAAACTATCAAGTTTAGGTATCAAAATACATTATCTAAATAACTAGTGTAATCAAGTCCCTGACATTAATATACTAGCAAATAGTGTTAGCCGTAAACTGCTTGTTAAGAACAACATCAGGGTAGCATGCGTTGGAGAAGAAGGTGGGAGTCTAATTGATCAGACAAAACTATAAAAGTGTGGGATTTGCCGCTTTCGTTTTCTTCTTCACTCGTCTTTTTTCTTGTTTATTTCGGCGCATAACTGCTGGCCCAACTGAATGTTCTGCTTTTAAGGTTGATTAAATAAATAATCACCGCTTTTCTTTTAATTGCTCTTTTCCCTCTTGATCAATTAGAATTATGATAAGAAGAAGTGGAAACAAGAGAAGCTTTTATTGCTTAGACCTGGATGATGATGGAAAGCATATCTTTGTGATTTTGATGTGAAGATTGATTTTGGCATGTAGAATATAGCCAAAACAGAGTTTCTTTCTTTTGAAATATACGTAAAACAGATTAAATTTGAAATACAGAGATTGGGTGTGGTTGTTTCCAACAGTACATGGCCTTCTGTCTTTTTCTTCAGTTGCTCACAGCTTTTTCAGACATTTTGCCCGTATGAAATGGATATTAACGTCAATGTATTCGGTGCGAGCATGGAAAAGCTGATTAGCAGCTAAATAAGTGGCTCTTACAAAATGACTTCAACACTTTTAGGTGAAATTTTTTTTTGAAGATCATGTCCGAACTGCCGAATCCAACTGGGTTTCTGCAATGCCATTGGCGAAAATCCTGTAATTAGATTCCGCAAGTCAGTTACTTTTCTAGCATGACAAGATATGTTGGACCCAAGAAAAGTCGCATATTCAGATGCTGAAAGAGGAGTCTCGACCCAACCAGCTCATCAACATCAACGAAACATGGCTAAGGAGTTGTCATGTGATGGCTTCAAGAAGAGTCCATGATCAATGGTAGGGTGTCGACGGTTTAGATAGCTGTGATACCCGAACCAAACCGAACCGTTAGGGGGGAGTGCTCGAATTGAACTGAACTGTAACCCAAGCTGAATAGCTGGCTCAGTTTGGTTCGGGTTTTCAATTTTCCACTTTTTTCCCTTCTTTGGGAACTTTCTTCGTCGGGCCTCAGAACAAGTGCTTGAAGCGGCACCAGGCCCACTCGAGATGGCCTTCTTCTCACCGCCTATCGATGATCTCTCGGATCGGATAAAGAGGGATTGAGCCTCCGTCGAGCACAGCCATACCTCACATCATGGTACGGAGCGGACTTGAGCAGAGGAGCGGAGTGGAATGTGGCGCCTTGGGGGTCTTGGAGTTGAGGGACTTGGAGGAGGGGACGCAATAAGGGGAAAGGGAAGGGAAGAACCAATCTCGACCTCGCCATCGACTTCGCTGCGTTCTGGAGGAAGGTGGATCCGAGAATATTGTCGGCATTGCGTCAGAGGCCCAGCTCGCAATCCAACTGGACTCGGAGGACGAAGCTCCAAAGCCAGCGCACGATCGAGATGAGATGGTGGTCGCAAGGCCTCCATGTCGGAGTCGTAGTTGTGACTCTCCATTGTTGCTGCTCCTTCGGCGGATGCTTTTGCTCTGCTCGCATGGGGAGGCCGTTAGTTCACAACACGAGCTCAACATGAAACGGTTCTATTGTTTCTGGGCGGTGGCAGAGATGTTTGGGCATGAACAGTGAGAGTGAGGAGACAGAGTGTGCACCACGAAAAAAGGAAAAAGAAAACCCGAAGTCTGACCCGAAATGTCAAACTACCCGAATTCCTTGACAGTATACTCAAACCGAACCAAAAAGTACTGGTTCCTTCCAAGTGCAAGATAATCCTAAGGAGTTACGGGTTTTTTCTTTTCCTATCAATTGAGGCTTTCCCTTCCCCACCCCTCATGAGAATTTCATAACCAATCCAAATGGTTCCATATAAACATTTAAAAATGCACTTAACCACTTGTATATGAGATGTACGAGGGCAAGGCAAGAATCGATTCACAATATTAATAGCATACGAAATGTCTGGTCTAGTCATAGGTAAATACTATAGAATTGCTTCTATTTAGTAGAATCTATCCATTAACTCTTCCTCCAGCTTTGTGCCTGGACATGCTATCTTTGGTATTGGATTATCGATGGTTTCTTTTCCCCTCAGTTTTGATTTGTACATTTCTTTATTAATGATATGGTTTTCTTCCATTAAATGTTGTTTACATCTTTATAGTCAATGGATGCCTCAGTAATTCCGTATCGTTGTCAAAATTCGTATGTTTTTTTCCTAGAATTTAGAGTGCAATCTCATCATAATATATTCTTTTTCTGAAATTATGATTGCTTATTTCATTCTAAAGTTATTACATTTATATCAGAGTGCCTTATCCACATGTAAAATTATACTTATGATTATAATCTTGTGTTTCTTCATCTTCAGTTAATTCATGCTCATATTCTTCATCAGTTTCTTATCATAACGACTCACTTTCTAGAATCAACCTCGGTAATTGAATATTAGTTACTTCGCATGTCACGCCTTGATCTTCGCACTTGTGAGGATCTCCGATGTTTACTTCCAGGATCCAATCAGTTTCATAAACTTCAACCATAATTCCCAATGCTTGAATCGAAATAAAGCAACTATAAGGTGAAGGACCGAATTAAGTACATAAAACACCTGCATCAACATTAACTTCAAACCACGTCTACAAAATCCATGGTTACAAAATCCAACCTGGGAGAAATTCAAAAAGACTAGGGTTTCGCTTCCCGCGAGCTATACAATCAAAAGTAATGGGGAAGGTAGAAAGGAGTACTTCCTATGGAGTCGGGAGCTGATCTAAATATTTGCGCTGATTGTAACGGGGTGTAGAATCAATGACGGTTCCATCCTCCGAGTCGTCTGCTCCATCGGGGTCTTCATATCCGGACTCGTACCCTCCCCAATGTACTATGCACTGCTTTGAGTTATAGTTCATCTCGCTTCCTGGAAAACCAGTGTACTCCACTGTGTGCTGATGAGGAACCCAAATTCGCCTTGCAAAATTTCATATCCACTTCGTCTGCTCTTATGTCTCCATGATCATTCCGCTCTTCCAAATCTCCCTATCTATTATGCACCATCTATCTACGGGATGCTCAGGGATCATCCCCACTTCCTCCAAGTCTTTTGCCTCCTCATCTGAGCTAAAGGGAGCCTCCGACTCCAAGTCTTCCTCCAGCTACCCCAGGTCCTCCTCCTCCAGAGGTTCTAGCTCCAGCTGATCCCAGTCCTCCTCCTTGAGTAGTTCCTCCTCCAATAGCTCCTCCTCCTCTAAGGGGTCCTCCAAGTCTGAGTGCTCCTCCTCCGGGTCCATAGTTGGGTCCTGGAATGGTGGGGGTGGTGGAGTGAGATACTGGGTATCTCAGTGAATAAACCCTAAACCTAAATTAGGAACACCCATACCCTAGGGTCCCTACAACATCCTTCCCATCACTCGGGTCTCTAGTTGGGACGGGTAGCTAACCTTAGCTAGGGAGCATATTCCTCGTTACCTCACTCAATTCCAAGTCTCGGCATTTCTATACTATAGATTCCCGACTAAACTACCCAGTAAGGCTCCCCAGGCTCGCGGATACTAAGAACGATCAACAGGTACCAACGAAGTAATAAAAGGAATTATACGGATAATAATTCAAATAACCCTATTCGTAATTTGAAATTTTCCCACTACTAACGAACTAATTAAATAAATCAATTGATCGAAAAATAATATAGCGGATAATTAATTAATGAATTTTGCTAACAAATAAATTGTGAGACTAGTGATCAATTTACAACTTAACAAATAATTTGCATGGCTAGTAATTTAAACAATATAATCGATAAATAAATTGCAGGGCTAATAATTAATTTACGAATTTACTTAATAAATTACGGAAATAATTATTGAAAGGAACAATTAAATCGAAATTAGCATCACGAGGTAAGTGGCCGTCCACGACGAGCCCCCTCCCTTAAGCTCAATCCATACCACACCAAAGTTGAATCACTCAACTTTCTCAATTTTCCGTGCCCTTGGCACTTCCATCACACCAGTTTTTGGCCCTGAGGCACCCCTCGCATTGAACGAGGTCTCTTCACAATTTAGCTCATGTTAGCCAACCTATCCATTCTATCCGACTGTCCAATCATTCGATCAAGTCCTAGCTAATTATAATATTCTAGGGATTCTAACAATTCTAGCAATTTCTACTAAAGTAGTAAATGCATCTAATAAAGGGTTAGAGCCCACTCACTTGTGAGTTTCCTGCCTCAGCCTTACTGGCCCAAGTGGTTGTTGGAGATTGGGAGAAATTTCTTTTTTTTTTCTTTTTTTTCTCTCTTTTCTTTTCTGTTCTTTTTTCTTTTCTGCTCTTTTCTTTTCTTTTTCTTTTCTTGACAATTTAGGTCTAAAAAAAACATCGACAGTGGCGATGATGCTTTGATGCGATTTTGGCCCTGTGATGCTTATGGAGCTGCCGGGGAGGCATATGTTGCTACAAGATGGCTAACTACAGAATCCTCTTCGTGCAATATGTACTATGTCATGGTGGAGTTTGGCATAATTTCAAGCCTTTGGATATAGATGTGCTACTTCAAGTTCGTTGTACAGTCTAAGTTCAAGTCTCAAATTGCTTGTGTATGGGCTTCCGACAGTATATAATTGTAAATTTGCTGAAATCAGTATAATTAGAATATACACTTTGCATATTAGTAAGGCAAACTACGAATTTGCTTCAAGTAATAACAGAGGAAAGGCATAATATTAATTCATGTGCTTACTCATAATAAACAAGTTAAGTTGTTCTCAAATTCCTAAATTAGTTAATCTCGATCAGTTGTGAAGAAAAATTTCGACATCAAATTAGTTTGGTCTCCCCACTCAAAAAAGTGAATTGGATTTTACTTTGAATTTTGCTTTAAGAAAGCCAAATCGTGCAAGACATCTTTGCTTTAAGAAATCAAGATTGCGAAAGACATCCCTAATCAAAAAAGAGAAACAAAATTTGCTTTAAGAAACTAAAGATCATGCAAGACCTTAGCTTGACCAAGTATGATCTCTCTCGGTGTGAAATCCCCTTGAGTCTTTCTATGTCCACACGCATCACGTGTTCCGCTCTTGCATATCCAGATTCTCGACTCTTATTGATTCGTATAATTTACAATATCTAAAACATGAGTAGTATTCAAAATGGCATGGACTTTTTTTATAACAATCAATAGTACAATAAAAGTCTTAAGTGCTCTTCCTTTTGAATGAAAAAACGGTCAACATTTTTATTTTAACCGAGTAAGAAGGTATGATTGTATTAAGCGTGTGTAACTTTTCAGCTTTTTATGATTGGCGGATGAAAGGTAAATTAGTGCATATGGTCCTCGGAGGGGCCAAGTCTGCTATATGCATGATTGGACATGTTGACGAAAAATGTCAAGGTAAGCTCCCAGTTGCATCATTTTGTTTTAGCATATAGATGGAGTCCATGATTCCTCACATCCTCGGGTAAAATAAAGTTATGCCAAGCACGAATAACAAAAACTGTCAAATCTATTTAATCAAGGAATTTGGATGGATCCTTAAAATATCCCTTAAGTCAAGCTTATATGTGTTTCCACTTTTTACCATGTAAAAGCAAGAACGTAAAAACTTTAAACTTAAACTACTTTAATAGAGAACAACAGGAGGACTTGCCTCAGTTCAATCTGAACGAGGAGCGTACTAGAAAATCCAGATCGGATTAGAAGTCAGATACAAACCCTAGTGTCCGTATCTGCTCTGCTATTTCACCACAGAAAGAGGCGAAACGTGGACAATAAGCAGGCGGTTACAACCACGTCTAAGAAGGATCATCAAGGAAAAGTGCTAAAAAAATCATAAACAAATTGGGAGCCAATTGACAGAAGAATCCTGATCCTTTTGAACAAGATTTTCCTATTCATTATTGTTATATATAGAGTATAATTTCCGGTCGATCATATACTGTTTGATGGTGATGGTGACTCATTTACTATTGTCAGAACAAAACAAAGCAATTTGCTTAATTGATTGGTTGGTTTGCCTAACCCTTTTTTTGTTTAGCTCAAAGAGAGTGCTTTTGTTTTGCTTATTGAACAGACATAACTAGCCATCTTTGATGACTTGTAGAGTCCTGACCTTGTTGAGTTTATGGTTTACCTACATGAACAAATATATTATTGTGTAAGCTGAAAATATCACCTGATAATCTCTACATGGTAAGAGACAAGCATTTGTGTACGAAAAGTAATTTATTTTAGTTCTTCTAACCACTTATCAGCATTCTTGAAAGTCTTGGTATTTGTTTAACGTTTTTGGTAGGTAAAAGTCTTAGTCTTTCCGGACTTTATAGTCTTTGTCTCTGCATTAGCTCATTATCACTTAGCTTCAGCATAACCTATTCTCATCCCCCTGCTTCTGCTTGTCCAAACCTAGCACTCGTACTTGCTAATTTGCTGTCCTTGATCTAACCCCATCCGCTGATCTGCTCCAGGAAGTTATCATGCTGTGTTGTACACTCCTAAAAGTGAGTAACTCTCTTATATTTGTTGGCTCCCCATTCTAAGTTCTAATTCATACTAAATAGTCTTTAGTCTGATGTGTAATCACTCGTGAGGGTCTTGTTGGCTTTTTTGGATCTGTATATTATCAGTATCCTTATGATTTTGATGTCTTTGTTTTATGCTTTATTGGTGGTTATGCAATAGATGTAGGCTTCTACATGGCAATTGCAATGCTGAAAATATGCATCAAGGGCGGCAATGATCTGCAGAAGGGTGCTGAGATGACCGGGAAGAGATTGATAGGAACATCATGGTCCTTTGAAAGCGATTTTTCTGTTCTTTAGTGTGATGCATAGAGTATAATTCACAATAAATCATATATTGTCAATTGATGATATTCTACTCAATCATCGTTTGCTGAGTAAAATTAAGCAACTTGCTTAATGGATTTGTTGGCATACATGCCCGACCTTTTTTCTTGTTTAGCACTGAATGAAGCAGACCACAATTGAAAAATGGGGCAAATAAGCATCTGTGTGCAACTTGCATTGATTGAAATAAATGTTTTTGAAACATGAAATATTGAGGATCCCTCCAACTATGGCATCTTACTTTCCGTTCTACATCTGCAGGTGACCAAAGGCAGCTAACTTTGTATGTTCGGTAAGGAGTTATAGAAACACGTGCTTTGGGCCAACCAATAAAACAGGTCAGACTCACCCCTACGCTAGTATGCAAGTTGCTCTATTTTGCTCAACAGATGGTGAGCGAGTCAACTATCGCCAATTAACAATATATAATCCACTGCAGATTACACTCTAATGCCTAAATATTGCGATATAAGCACTTGTGAACAAAAATGTATTTTATTTTGATATCTCTAACCTCTAATATGCATCTTTGACAGTTTTGGCCTTTGTTTAATCTTTTTGGTAGGTGAAAAGTCTTGGTATTCTTGGACTTTATAGTTTTGACTCTCCATTAGCTTATTATCGCTTAGCTTCGCCATAATTCATGCTTGTTCCCCTGCTCAACAGTGTTTTCTTCCCGCTCCTGCCGAGTGGATTGCTGTTGTTGATCTAATCCCCTTCACCAGTCTACTACAGGAAGTCTACTCGGGATAGGTAAGAGTCATCTATATTCTTGCTCTCTTTTTCCCTCAAACTGATGCAGCCAGAACTTCGCTTCCTAGAGCATCTGGTGGGCATTTATTACACGAGAGCAACCGCCTACTCTTCCCCGTTCACCAGTCTGCTCCAGGAAGTTGTCATTTTATATTGTACACTTCTAAAAGTGAGTGACTCTCTTCTAACCGAATTTCAATAAAAAGTGTTTTTAGAACGATTTTAGGAGGATGCCCTCCTCTGCTGCACAAAAGGATCTAAATACACAAATGAAAAAAGCTGGATAGGTTGGCATGATTTCTGAGTGGAGAGCGCATGGTTTTGAATGATTCTCAAATAAAAAATTTGTAATGAACAAGTCTTCTTAGGCGGGTGTCTATTGTTTAAACCAACATCAAAAGTAATTGACTTGGAGCAGTGCAATGCGTTTCTTCTTGTTCCAATGGACTTCGCCCTTTAGTCAAGCCGATATCATTGAGTTGCCTCCGCTCATTGACAAAAAAAAAAAAAAAACAGAGAGGCTAATCTTTGTCTCTAGACGCGTGCACTCTTGTCAAGCCCAATCTTCGATGGTAAGCACGTGCTCTCTGAATGATTGTGAATCCCACGATGTTTAATAAAGAGAAGATGCCTTCTTACTGCACAAAAAGATGTAGATAAACAGATGAAAACAGTGCATGGAGAGAACATGCTTTTGGGGAATAGCACACACTCTGTAAAGATTCTGCCCATTGATCGCATATTTTGTATGCGATCAATGTAGGTTTTAAGTGACTGTTACAGTGCTCAAAATCCGCAGCAAGATAGGCAGCAATGATCTGCTAAAGGACGCTCAGGTGGGAGTTGATTATCGGGAATTGCTTGACAGGAGATCTTGGTCCTTTGAACATGATTTTTCATTAGAGTAATGCGTAAAGTATAATATTTAGTAGATTACATACTGTTAATTGGTGATTTTTGACCGGTTCACTATGTCCAGAGTAAAACTTGCAATTTGGATTAGTTAGGGCGATGCATGGAGAGTTATTTTCAGTAGATTGTATTTATTAGTCGGTGATTTTTTAACTCGTTTACTATTTCCAGAGTAAAATAAGCTAGGTTGCTTAATGGATTAGTTGGTACGCTTGACTCATAGATGTTTAGCCCAAAGCACGTGCTTTTGTTTTACTTTGTGAATATATGAAGTTAGTTGTCTTCGATGACTTGTTGATGAATAACAAAAATTCTTGGTCTTCATTAAAAAAATGTAGAGATAATCTCTGAACATCACAAGACAAGCACTTGTGGACGATAAGTATTTTATTTTGATTCCTATCCCCATTGATGTAAATTTTGGAACTCTTGGTCTTTGTTTAATGTGTTTTGGTTGGTGAAAGTCTTAATCAATTTCACTTTGCTTCACCATAGCCCTTGTTGTTCTCCACAGCGACTGATTCACCCATTTTCCCTTTCCATTAGCACATTATCAATTTGCTTCACCACGACCCTTATTGTTCTCTACAGTTAGACACATTAGCCCATGGCGGAGATCATTTTTAGTGCCATTCTTCAGAGCCTGGTGGAGAAGTTGACTTCTCTGGGATTGGACTATGTGCAAAGGAAAGTAGCACCTCCCTTCTCGAGAACCAACACGGATGTGCTCACAGAGTGGAAGAATAAGGTGGAAGAAATCAACGCGGTGCTGGAAGATGCAGAGGACAAGCAACTGAGTGGTGGACGTGAAGTGAAGCAATGGCTAGACAATGTTAAGGACTTGGCTTTTGACATGGAAGACTTACTCGATGACCTCGAGATCGAAGTTGCTCAAGCCAAGTCAGAGGCAGAATCCAGCAAAAGTAGAGGTCGGATGAAGTTGTGCTGCTTTAGCCGAGATAAATCTTATAGATCAAATCCGAACCCGTGCTCGCCTGTGTCTGAAATTGAGATACAGAATATCAATGACAGGTTGGGAGAAATTGATGCCAAAAAGGCTGGTCTAAACTTGAATCCTTGCGGCAGAACTGACAACAGCTACAAAAGGCCTGAGAGCACTTGTCTGCCCGAGACTCGGTTTTTGGGCAGGAAGAAGGAAGAATTGGAGATACTCAAACTATTGACTGGTGAAGCCAAAAATTCTGATGCCACGCCCAGCATAGTCGCCATATTTGGGATGGGCGGTGTTGGAAAGACGGCCTTGGCTCAACAGTTGTATAATGATGCCACAGTGAGTAGCTGTTTCGAGAAGAGAGCATGGGTTTGCGTTTCGGATGTTTTTACCGTTTTCGACATAACAATGTCTATTTTGCGGTCAATCACCGGGTCATCCTATGAGGGCAACGATCTTAATGGTCTTCAACTTAAGTTGAAGGATAGTCTATTGGGGAAGAAGTTTCTTGTGGTTTTAGATGATACATGGAATGAGGACTATGAAGAATGGACTAACTTCTTGAAGCCATTTGAAGTGGGGGCCAAGGGAAGTAAGATCATCGTCACGACTCGCAATTATGATGTTGTTTCCAAAATAGGAGCTTCATTGTGTCCTTTGAACAGCTTGTCGGACGATGATTGTACGAGCTTACTAGCCTCTCATGCTCTTGAAACAACAAATTTTGAGAGGTACCCACATCTTGAAAAAATAGGGAAGAATATAGCCGAAAAATATAAAGGCTTACCTCTGGCAGCGAAGTTGTTGGGTGGTGCCCTACGCAATAAAAGGAATTCAGTTGAATGGGAAGACATCTTAAATAGCAAAATATGGAATCTTCCGACAGGAGAAAAGGTCGTCCCAGTTTTGAAATTGAGCTATGTCCATCTTCCTCCTCATTTGAAAAGATGTTTTGCTTATTGTGCTATATTTTCTAAGGATTACGAAATTGAGAAGGATGAGCTGGTACTATTATGGACAGCGGAGGGCTTTTTAGAAGGACAAAAAGAAAAGGTGGATAACTTGAAATTAGGACGAAATTACTTCGATGAGTTAGTAAAAAGATCATTTCTTCAACGATCAAGTGTCGATGCATCTAAGTTTTCAATGCATGATCTTTTGAATGATCTAGCAAAGTCAATTGAGCGTGGGACATGCTTTAGCTTTGGGGAGTCTCAGCTGGTAGTTAATGAAGATCATACACCTCTTGAGAAAGTTCGTTATGCATCACTCATTTCGTCAGGGTATGTTGCATCACAATGCTTGAGAGCATATCATGGAATGAAGGCACTAAGGAGTTTAATGCTACTATCTATTAGAACTGGAGGGTGCTCTTTGTCTATTTCCATTAAGGCGTTGAATGACTTGCTAGCAGAATTGAAGCGCTTGAGGGTGCTCTCTCTATGTCATTGTGACATCATAGAGGTACCGAAATGTGTTGGTGATCTAAAACATCTTAGATATCTCAATTTCTCCTACACTCATATCGAAAGGCTACCTAAGTCGATTATCGGCTTGTGCAAATTACAAGCTTTGATCTTAAGAGGTTGTCCAAAGCTTTCTACGTTGCCTCAAGGTATCACAAAGTTGGTGAGCTTACAATTTCTTGATATTAGAGATACAAGGAGTCTAGAAGAGATGCCGTTGGGTATCGGTAATTTGGAGAATCTCACTATCTTGTCCAAGTTTGTGGTAGGACCAGACAAAGGGTTGCGGTTAAAGGAGTTAAAGAACTTGCCACATCTTCAAGGACAATTATTCATATCAGAATTGCAAAGGGTGGAAGAAGTTAGAGATGTTGCTGATGCTAAGTTGTTGGAAAAGAAAGGCCTCAGCAACTTAATCTTGCATTGGAATGAAGATCGTGGAAATCTCCATAATGAAGGGTGCAAATCACAAGTGCTTAACTTTCTGCAGCCTCACACTAATCTTGAAAATCTTACTATCTTATGCTATGGTGGTGCAATACTTCCGTCATGGTTAGGTGATGGATCTTATTCTAAGATAGTGTCTTTGTGCTTGAGGGGTTGTCATAATGTTACATCACTACCTGCACTTGGACAACTACCTTCACTTAAAGAATTATCTCTTCAAGGTCTGCATGCAGTAAGAATGATAGGCTATGAATTTTACGGAGGTAAAAGGCCTTTCCCTTCCTTAACAACTTTGAAGTTTGAATATATGTTGGCTTGGAAGGATTGGTCTCCTTATGCCGGGGACCCGGAAGAAGGAGTCCCATTCTCCTATCTTCAGCATCTTGTTGTCCAAGATTGTCCTTCGTTGATCGGGATATTGCCTTGTCGACTTGAGCATCTCATAAAGCTCCAAATTCGGTCATGCCCGCATTTGAATATCTCAACCGGTGCTGTTTGTCTTCCATTGCTCTGTGAGTTATACCTTGAGAATTGTAGCAAGGAGATCTTAAGGAGCTTGGTCATTCCAACTTCTTTGACAATTCTTAAAATATCGAAATTTGCCGAGCTTATTTGTTTCGATCATGGGCTTATGAACTGCTTGGTCGAGCTAAAGGAGCTTCATATAGAAGGGTGTGACGAGCTAAGATACATGTGGCAAGATGGAAATGAAATGTTGAATCTTACTTGCCTCAAGAAATTATTTATCAAAGGGTGTCCCCAATTCACGTCTTTCGTGTCAGGAGGAGGAGCGATAGAGCTACCCTGGAACCTTGACATGATGGAATTAAGATATTGCAAGAGTTTAGAAAAGCTTCCTAGCAAGGTGCACACACTCAAATATTTGAAATTTCATAAATGTCCAAAACTCAAGATTGCAGCTATATCTCAAGATGATGCCAGCAGTAATAACGCGGCATCTCAACTTGGAGGTCAATTGATGTCATTTCCTTATGCCGAGGGTAGACTTGCAATTGATGTTGACGGGTGTGAGGGGGTGGAGTCGCTGGAAGAAATCCCCACGGAATCGCTAAAATCGTTAACTATTCAAGGATGTGAGAATCTAAGAAGCCTACCACAAAACCTTCAAATGCTCTCCCATCTGATAGAGTTGAATATCTACAACTGTCCAATGTTGGAGATAGAGGAGTTCCCTCCCCTGCCCATCACCCTCTCGAGGCTTTCACTCTTATATTGTCCGAAGATAAAGTCCATTGCCAGCTGTAACATTACCAGCTGTAACAATTTCGCTTATTTGTCTATTTGGGGCTGTCCAGCATTGGAGATAGAGGACTTCCCTCCCCTTCCCATCACCCTCTCAACTCTTTCACTTGGGAATTGTCCGAAGATAAAGTCTCTACCAAATCACTGGCATCATCTTACATCCCTCCGGGGGATAGTAATCGGCAATTGCCCAAGTATCGAATGCTTCCCCAAAGGAGGTTTGCCTCCCAATCTGCAGGGCCTTTCAATTGAAAGATGCGAGAATGTGAAGCAGCCAGTGAGAGAATGGGGCTTACCCTCCCTCACATCCCTCCAGTCTCTAGAAATTGACAGAATCAGCATGGGAGGGGAGGGAGATAAGGCGTGGTTTCCTTCGGAGGCGGATGCCTGGAGTCTTATCTTCCCTTCCTCTCTAACCTCTCTTTATATAGAAGATATGAGGAACGTGGAAAGACTATCTAGCGGTCTTCGTAACCATCTCTCCTCTCTCCAACTCTTATCGATTGGAGATTGCCCGAAGTTGAGGGACTTGCCAGAGGATGGCCTCCCTCCCTCCCTCCAACGATTGTACATATTTAAATGCGAGAAGATTCCGAAGGATCGATACTCGAAGCTCGCTGACGAGATCCCTCTCATCGAAGTTGATTACGTTCGGATCCGATGAATCGCAATCGACCATGCCCCAGCCGTGATGAAAGATTTCTCTCCATTGACTGCCTTGTTCTTCCTCAGGTAATGCTTCTTTCATTCTTTCGCATTCATTTGCCAACTGCCGCCATTCATTTTTCAATGCACGACGATTTCTCTAGGGTTCGGTAAAGTTTTTGGTCTAGAATGCATCGATTTCGTTTCTCTCTTTCAATTGGATGCTTCATACCAATTAATCTTTTTAGATAGAGAAGAGTCGCGGAGAATTTGTAGAAATCACCGTCTGAAGGTCAGGGACTGACATTTGGGCGTGTATTCTCGCTGGGGACGGGGTCTCTCACCCGTCCACAGCTGAAACAAGCAAATGCAGTAGTACAACTAAGATGTAGAGCTGAAAATTGATATTTGGCTGCTTGAATCCCTGCAAGTGCTTCCTTTAGTCTCCAATTGCGCTGCTTGCGTAAGTTGATGATATTCTTGTATGCCACTGCAATGCTCTTTTCAAACAGCAAACAATTTAGCCTCCTCGGCAGGCAACCATCCTTCCTGTTTCATTTCTGGCCTCAATCCCAACAACGGCATGTTATGTAAGACTCATCTCAGTTAATCTTCACAAAACCTAGTTCACATTTACTCAGCACACCCTATCTTTCATCCACCCAATCATAAATTGGCTTACACTTTCGCCAACACACTCCAAAAAAGAGCTTCTCTAACCTGTGTGAGTGACAGTTTCAGTATGTGGGAAGTTATGGGTAAAAGTTACTGCAATTTCGAGCTTTCCAGATGGACCAACAGGTGTAGGCAATCACTCTTAAGCGTTATCAGCCTGTACCAAGTCACCATCACCGGTGATTCGTGCTTTCCGTAACATCAGAAGGTTATTATAGTTCTTTTTTTTGCAGTCCATTTGGGTGTGCATATAATTTGTTCTGATGAACTCTTGTGTTGTTCGTTATGCATGAAAGAAAAAATTTATTCAGGACTAACTGCTCGTCCTGTTTCAGACTTATGGATGAGAACTGGGAAAGACTATCGACGGTGGAGGATATGAGAAGTGTTGGGTATTCTGTTTCTTTCGTCTCTATGCTCTCTCTGGATGAGAAATATGAGGAACGTGGAAAAATTATCAAATTGTCTTTGCAGCCATCTCTCCTCTTTCAAACAGCCATCTCTTATGGGTTACTGGTACAGAGGATGGCTTCGCTCCCTCCTCCAATTACTTGGCATAATGGAATGTGAAATTTTGAAAGATCAATGCTCAAAACTCTGTGGCAACTATTGGCACTTCATCACAGAAATCTCACTTATCCTAGTTGATCGAGTGCAGATTCAATAAGAAGATTTCTCTCCATTGTCTTATTCTCATTCTTCAAAAATGGTGCGGAATTCTTTCTTTTCGCACTTGTTGTTTAGCTACTGCTGCTGCTCCAGCATCCATTTCTCTTAAGAATCCTCAACTCAAAGTTCATGTTTTTCCATCCACAAGCTCTACATAATCTGCCACAAACCAGCTAGACATTTGGGTTACTCTGTTTTGTTTGACAGGGAAGTAGGCAATAATATGGTTATAATGCTAACGTGGTGCAGCGAGTCAACCATGGTTTCACATAAATGATTACTCCGCAAAACAAATTATACTTACATGGACTTGCTTACAGTGCTAGAATTATGATGCATGGATGTGCCTGTCTGTATTGATGACATGTGTTGAATTTTGGTTGATGCCCAAAAATTGATTGTATTTCCATTTACAGAAATGCAAAATGCTTTACATGAGAATCATGAAGAATTGGAGCTCTTAAATTAATATTTTCCCCAATTTCAGCATTAGTTGTATTTTCTCTCCCAAATATATTTTTCTTATGCCACCGCTCGGTGACCTGAATTCTTGATTGTGCTTGTGTTGCAGAATATCCCACTGTCATCTTTATTTGGCAAAAGCTCTGAGGATGATCAAATGCATACGCTGTTGAGGTAGGCAACTGATGTGCTTATGTTCATCTTTTTTTTTTTTTGAATAATCGAGGTATCCGGGCCAGCTTGCGCGCATCTCAAGTTGCTTATGTTCATCTTTAGCAACTTGACAAACGAAAAACAAAAGGCTAATTATTTTGGTAGGTGTACTGACATGCTCTAAACTGTTTTTTTTTCCCTTTTTTTATGGGAGAAAAAAGAAAAGGAAGGAGGGGGGGGGGGATGCTCTAAAAGTTTTGTCTGCATCATGATGTCAATTATCAAGGTCTATATTCATATTCAAACAAAGAAGCTTTCTTACTTCCAACAACAGCAGCTACTGTAAAGATGCAAAAAATAGGATTTGAAACAGGTGTTTTAAAGTTAGAGAACTAAATTTGAATAACCCTGCATATTATAATCCATTTAAATCTGACTTCCTTGTCAAAGTTTATAGTTTATATTTCTACTATTCAAATTCCAACACCATCTCAGAGCACATTTTCTTTCTCTTTGTTTTCAAGGAAAGGCGGGGAGCAGCCATCGGGAGACTGTCCTCTGTCACTCTGTTAAGTCATCATGAAAACCTCACTTTTGCAGCAATGTATTCCGATTTAAGATTGCAAGATGGCCATTGTCCAATCCCACTCGCAACCATTTATATAGGGTGGGCAAGTATTGTCACCATTATTCCACCAAGCTGCCATAGCTCTGGTCACAGACAAGACAAGATAGAGGCACTATCATTGCTAGCGGGTTATCTTCGTGACCTTGCGTTTGCGGAATATCAGCTTGTACCATTAGGCCACGATCACTGGTGATCAGCAGTCTCCCATAGTTCGGCATTGGCAGAAGCGTAAGGGCCATTCAAGAAAGACAAAATTATCAAAACAAATGACATTTTTTAGAGGCGTATGCCTTGTTGCCGATTTGTTGTTGAAGTTGGGTGAGTCTCTGTACTATTTGCGTATCTGATTGCTCTTATAATTGTTTATTTCGCATGACAAAGTAAGTTTTACAGTGGGCTACCTGATTTTCCCATCCCATTTTTTCCCTTTTTCTGTTCCCTTCATCTGGCGTGCCGTGTATTAATCTTTTGGTTGAATCTTTTGGTTGAACTTGAAGAGTCCGACACCGTGACTCTGATTCAATCTAAGTAATTCTATTGATGATCAATAATTATATTGACAATCGCGATCGGCGGGAGATGGGGCATTAGAGATAATGTCTAGAGCCTTAGTGCGATGAACTTTGAGTGATTAAAAAAAACGTTGTTCTTTTCACTTTTTTGTATCCATTTCTCCTTTTATGCGAGTAATAAACAATCTTTTCTCGATAATTTGTGAGAACTTTAGATGTCTTCAAAGCACTGATCTTTATATAGTCAACCGAAGTTAGTTACCTTTTTTACGGAGTGTTAACAATCTTCTTGCTCTTCTTTACAACATATGTTTATAATTCACATGATTGAGTTGAATAATGAGAATACTTAAATGTTTGTCGCCAATTATTTATATTGATTGATTTTTCCAACAACACCACGTGATTAACTAATTTATAGATGTAAATCGACGACACAAGCAGATTCATGAATCAGGGACATTATTTACTAAGTTTAAAATAACTTTGGAGAAATTTGCCCCTTCACAAAAAGAGGAGGGTGGGGGGAAGGCTTTTTCGAGTCTCGAAAAAATATGCGAATGTCAAAAAAATAATAATAAGTTAAGCTTTTGTTATCCATGGCATAACATTGTTCCTCTTATCCATGACATAAGAAAGGCCGATAATATTGATATCTGGTATTTGATACCTTGGAGCTTATATATGACATAAGAAAGGTCGATAATATTGATATCCGATATTTGATACCTTGGAGCTTATATATTTGCCTTAATAGAGTTTCTAGTTTAATACTAAAAAGAAGCAAAAAGGGCGATGCAGTCCTTTATTTTAAATGGTTTTCTTAAGAATCGACAACCTTCTTTTTATTGACGAAGATCCTTCACGGTATTATGTAGTCGATGCAGGATAATATTCTGGGGCAGCTCATGGCTCCAGGCTTTCGATAGAACTCCAATTCATGACAGCATTGACATATTTCATGAATCACCTTCCATTTGGGCCTTGATCTCTGGTGGTTTTGGAACTACTGCTTACAGCTTTATAGAAATTTTTGGCCGATATAATTATGCTTGTTTGGTTGAGATTGTAATGGTATGCTGCCTTCCTCCGGGTGTACATAGTCCACTGTTTGGCACTGTTTAGGATAATTATATGGGATATACTTCATGGTCAACAAAAAATTCACACCTTCAACTCTGAACTACAAAATTCTGTATAAATACCCGATTCCATTAGATAATATGGTTTAACATGTTTTGGTCGATATACAAAATATCGAGTCTCTTTCTTTTTGCCCTTTTGTTAACTACTACTGTACAGATGGAAGAATAGATTGAAAACAGAGGTTTTGGATATGCGAATATAACAGCCAAGTCCTAAATGGACCTGCACATCAAAATCCATATACAAACTATTGCCCGGTTCATCTCTCTTCTAATCAAATACCCATCCTCTTGACAACATTTGAAGCAATCCCACATGTTTTGTGTGTGTGTGTGTGTGTGTTTGTGTTCAGGAGGTGGGAAGGAGGAAAGATCAATCACGGTAGCAACTCTTTGGATGTTATTTTGAGGATTTTGCGTATGCTATGAGATACTTTTGTTTCAAGAAGGTCGTCTTTCAGCAACACACATGACCCATTCTTTGGAAGTAGATGGAATTAGGTGAACCCCAACACTATTAACCTTATCAAGGTGCCAAAAGTTTAGAACCATTCACACTCAAAACACACACAAAGATGGTTTTGATCTCATGACCTCAATAAGTCACGAATCACCGGTGATTAGGGGTCTACCATACTTGTGGATTAACATGATCATAAGAGGTAATCAGTGGAAGAAATCATCAAAATGGTCAGAAATTTTTTAGAGTAGAAAAGTGAATATCCTGGTTCTTGCCTTGTTTGTCAATCTTTTTGCTGTCTGATTGGATCGATAAAATTTTGTTAGGTAGGAAGACATCGTAAGTGTTGCAACTTTTGGTACATAGTTCATTTGAGTGCCATAATTTTTTTTTATCAGTTGAGTACCATAACCTATATACAATTCTCATTCAAGTGTCATAACCCTTTTTCTGATCACTTGAGTGGCATATAATTTCTTAATTGATCACTTAAGTGTCATAACTTTTTAAAAAATCTTTATCACAAATGCTACGCTACGTTGAATTCCTAGCACTTGGATGAACGCTTTTTATTTTTATTTTACATTGACGCTTAAGTGATTGATTGAAAATTATGTCATTGAAGTGATATTCAAGTGGTTTAAGAAAGAGTCATGACACTCAAGTAAGCGGCGCTACAAAAGTTATGACGCTTGTGGTGTTTTTAACCCTACTTTTATTTGTCTAATCACTCATTTAGTTGTTTATTATGGATGAACGATAGTTTTTACTCAGGAATAATTAATCGTCCCAGTCCAGGCCTTTAACTTGCTTATTTTCTGGTCATGTATATGCTAATCTTCAAGTTGAAGAGTCTCCGGTTGAAATACAGCATGCTTAAATTTTTATTGATGAATAATTATAACAATTATTGGCAAAAAATTCAAAATCTACTACACTTTTGTTAATTCGGTTCTAAACCTTTTAAATTTTCTAATTGTGCCAAATATTTTCAAATTTACCAATTAAATCAATCGGGTCAATTCTAACTAGACTCATTGACATAAATACTAATAGTGCCAC
Organism: Melaleuca alternifolia; assembly: GCA_019926035.1. NCBI lineage: Eukaryota > Viridiplantae > Streptophyta > Magnoliopsida > Myrtales > Myrtaceae > Melaleuca > Melaleuca alternifolia. Next base: position 133,067 of record JAGKPW010000085.1, read on the forward strand.
ATGCGACAATTGATGCTGACATAGGCAACTTTCTATGATTTTTTATTTCTATATTTTGCTCTTCTTTTTTTCTTGCCAAGTCCCACAAGGATTGCTACTAGAGGTGGCAAACTAGGTCAAAGACCCATATTTTAACCCATATTTGATAATATGGGTCATAAATGTGTTAGCTTAAAAAGTTAGTTGGGTCTTAAATAAGTCACTTAACATCCTCACGAGTCTTAAATGGGTTATAAACGGATCATAAATTGGTTACCTAATTGATTTTAAGTATTATTAATAAATTATTTTAAATATAATTAAAAATTATGATATTCTAATTATTCTATTTTTTAAAAATAAAAATTCGATTATTTTTATTTTTCCTTATTTTTTCTTTCCTTTTCTTTTTCTCCTTTTTCCCTCTTTCTAAGTTGGTCGTTGGCCAAGAGGCAAGGGATGAGCTTACCAGACTCCGGTCACTAGAAGAGGAAAAAGCAAAAAAAAATGAAACAAAATATATTTTTAAAAATAAAAATAATTAAATTTTTGAAAAAAATAGAAAAATTATCAAAAAATTGTATTACATAAAATTATTTTAACAATACATTTAAAAAAAATCACCAAGCAAATTTTCCTGAACTTGGTTAAATGTGAAAGTATTTTAACAATACAAGTCGAGTCGGGTATGAGTCATTATATTTATACTACATGAATATGGGTCAAAACGGGTTAAATGAGTCAAATATGATCCGACCCATATTTGACCCGATCCATACCCGAACCGATCCACCCGTTTGACGCCCCTAGTTGCTATTGACCCTTGCTGACCACAGGCGAGGGCTGTGAGGCCCTCACCAGCCTAAGCCAGGGTCACAGCCCTCGCTTAGATCTTAATGTTGCAATGCTGACTCTCAAAATTTGCAGTAATGAACAAGTGACATTTATTGGGACTTGCAATTTTACTACTTCCTGCAAGAACAGTGTCAGTGCAAACTTGAAAATAATGGAAAAAAAAAGTGATGCAAATGCAAACAAATCGAAATAAAAACCGAATTGTTCGTGCCGAGGAACCTAACTACGTGCAAGCAAATAACAAGAGTATCCACGGGAATCATGGAGAGCTCACCGGGAGGCTGGTGCAAGACCAAACAAACACGAATCAATCTGACGCACCTACGTACCACGAGGACCAGTGAAGGCCGGCCCAGGATGTATCGAAGTGCGGAAACATGGCTGAGTTCCTACTATTACCAAACAGATTGGATAGAGGCGTTCAACAGATAATCGCAAAAAGAAGCATGCTATGACGAAACAATGTAGATCGATTGAACATGCTGACTACATTAATTACTAACATGTATGACGGAAGTAGAAAACAAGCAAAGACCCATAAGAAACCGAACATCGTCTGCTCTGACCATCGATTATTCTGAACTGGGGTATGAACGTTGCGTAGGTTGGATTACAGGATGCAGGTTCTTTCTTTACCATGCCGATATTCAATACGAGGCTACGACGAACATGGTGAATAGAAAACTAAACTGAGAATTAAACGAGCAAATGCATGGACGAATATCACGAAGGCTGCATTCGCGGTTCAAAGAAAACTATAAAAAAAAATACAATTCGGATAAATTAAATAAGGAAACAATGGAGCCGCAATAAAGAACTAGACATACTATCGGAGCCAGATTGAAGAACCTACAGTGAGAAACTAATCGAGAATAGAAATCAGTTTCAAATAGCTCAAGCTTGTGAATGTGTCCTTTCTAAAGAGCTGCAGCACGTGTCTTTTCGAAATTGTGCAAGAAAATCTCTTGAAATGTGGACATGCCATGAACGAACGTGGACTTGGTGGAGCACATCATGGAATTTTATTTTGCTTTGGAAGATCTTCATTTTCATCTCAATATCTCTTGTTATGTTTCTTTCTTCTTCTTCTTCTTCTTCTGCCTCTCCCCACAATAACCGGAACCCGCCGTGCTTTCTTCTGAATTTGTTTCCCTCAAATAGCTGAGCATGTGTGAATGTCTTCGGGGATTCCTGATTGCTCTTTCCAAATTAGTGTGATCAGGCGAAGATTATGGTAGAAGCAAGTCCCATCCTTCTCTGCCTTTTCTGCTTTCATTGCATGAAGTTTGCATTTTTCTACCACGATAATCTCGACGATCATTTCTCAGCTTCTCTCACAATCGTAATCATCCCTTGCGTTTTCAAAAGCGATGTTCCATAAATGGCACAATTACTTCCGATCTCGGCAGAGGGAGATACGGTTAAATTCAACGCATAAGAAATCTAGGATGGGTCACATAATGAGCACAGCTCGAAAATTAACGATTTTCCTAAGTTGATATTTGATGCAGACACGATTTTCGAGCTAAGTTGATATTTGATGCAGACACGCTATTTTTAGACAAAAATTTCCGTAATTTCTACATAGTGGAAGAATGCCAATGAGAATGGAATGCTGATACTTTTTTGTAGCTGTCTAGTTGTAGCATTATTGACAAATTCCTCCCTGGCTTTTCATAAGATGCGTGTGTAGCGCTTTAGGTAAAATCATGCGTCAATGGAACATTTTTAATGATATGGATGTTTTATCATCCAACAATTATCTGATAAGTAACCATGCCACAAGATGTGTGATGAAGTAGTGAATAATGAAGGTGACTCCTTCAATAAAGCAGTTGTTTCAATTGAAAAACTTCATAATAAGGAAAAATATTTTTCATGAAGATTATTTTCAAGGAAAATGGTTAGTTTTAATTATTTGGTGGTTTAGGTAAAGTGATTTTTTTTGTTAAAAGAAATTTTATTTTCCCTTAATCTAAGCTTATTGCTTTGAGTCATGAAAGGCATTTTCCGTAAATTAATTAGCTTTTCATCCGTAAATTGATTAGCTTTCTGTCATTCAAACACTAGATAGTGATAAAATAATTTCTAGAATTTCACCCACTATACTGTCATTAGGCTTATACTTTGAGTACGTAATCCACACGGACAGTTTTCTCTATAATCATATTTTTGAATAATCATGTTGCCGAATTCCTTCAACTTCCATTTATTAATTCATGCTCTTATTGTTCCTCTGTTTCTGACTAGGGTGACTCGATTTCTCGAATCAACCTTAGTACTTAGTGATTAATATGTTTGTCTATTTCCAATTGGTTTATCTTCCTTCAAATTTGCAATATGAGTAGTATGACACTTTTTCCACCTCACGTATAACGGACTACTTCTTAATTTCTTTTTTTCTTTGTGAACATCATTCCAAACTTGTCTTTATTCTTTTGCATGTGGTATAAGCAATTGAGATGGATGTTTTGAGCGGAACACATTTATACGAATACAGTAAATAATATATGTACGACATCAAAGATGAATTACATCACTTTAAGAAAAACTTTATACATACTAGAAGTATTCATTCAATCAACGATACCAAAGCACAGATGGATGGTCTAGTCTAATTATGGCCATGCTTAAGGCCCCTTGATGAGGCCTAGCACGATTTTATTATAACATGGGTCCCCAACTTATTAGCAGCTAGTGTCTTCATTTATACGAGACATCCTAAAAATAGTATGAATACTGACAACCCTTTAGTTAGTTGAGATCATAACTACAGGAGCATAAATTCATCAACACAATTTTCCCTCCAACTAGTCAAGAAACTTCGAAGTTCATTTCATTAACCAGTTTAACGAATTAATGAAATTCCTCCTCCTTGTCCAAACCTGGCGCTTGTGCTTGCTGGATTGCCGTTGTTCATCTAGTCTTCTTCACCCGGTCAGCTCCAGGAAGTCTACTGAGAACAGGTCAGAGAAATTCATCTTCTTGCTCTCTGAATTCTCAAAACTCTTGCCGTTGTTGTTCAAGAAATTGCATATAACAAGGTCACTCTCGATCACGTCATCATGTTAAACCTCATGTTCACGTTGAACATAATTTACATGTGTCAAACTTCATAAAAGTCATCCATATTTTGATAGCATGCTATAAACATTAGTTGCATTCTAGATTTGTATAATAGGGGTAGAGGTGGAAAAATGGGTCAAAAACCGATATTTTAATCCATATTTGATACTATGAGTAATAAATGGGTTAGCTTAAAAAGTTAGTTGGCTCTTAAATGGGTTACTTAACAATCTCATGGGTCTTAAGTGCTCTTCCTTTTGAATGAAAAAGCGGTGAACATTTTCATTTTAATTAAGTAAGAATTTATAATTGTATTAAGCGTGCGTAACTTTTCAGCAGTGCATATGGTCCTCGGAGGGGCCAAGTCTTTAATGCTATATGCTTGATTGGACATGTTGACAAAAAAGGTCAAGGCAAGGTCCTCCCAGTTGCATCGTTTTGTTTTAGCATATAGATGGAGTCTATGATTCCTCACGTCCTTGGGTAAAATTAAGTTATGCCAAGCACGAATAACAAAAATTGTCGAATCTATTGAATCATGAAATTTGGTTGGACCCTTGAAAAATCTCTTAAGTTGAGCTGATACGCATTTCCACGTTTTACCGTGTAAAGTACAAGAACATAAAAACTTTAAATACTTAAACTACTTTGATAGTGAACAACAGGAGGAATTGCCTCAGTTCAATCTGAACGAGGAGAGTAGTAGAAAATCCAGATAGGATTAGAAGTCAGATACAAACCCTAGTGGCCGAATCTGCACGGATATTCCTCTACAGAGACAGGCGAAACATGAGCAATAAGCACTAAGCAGGCGGTTGCAACCATGTCTAAGAAGGATCATCAAGGAAAAGTACTAAAGATATTATAAACATATTGGGAATCGATTGACGGAAGAATCGTGGTCCTTTTGAATACGATTTTCCCGTTCATTAGTGTTATACATATAACATAATTTCTGGTAGACATATATTCTCAGGTGGTGATTGTGACTCGTTCACTGTTGTCAGAGTAAAACAAAGCAATTTACTTAATGGATTGGTTGGTGTGCCTAACCCTTTTTGTTATTTAGCTCAAAGAGCGTGCTTTTTGTTTTGCTTATTGAACAGACAAAACTAGCCATCTTTGATGACTTGGAGAGTCCTGACCTTGCTGAGTTTATGGTTTACATATATGAACAAATATATTTTTGTGTAAGCTGCCAATATCCTCCGACAATCTCTACATGGTAAGAGACAAGCATTTGTTATGAAAGTTAATTTATTTTAATTCCTCTAACCACTGATGAGCATTCTTGAAAGTCTTGGTCTTTGTTTAACGTTTTTAGTAGGTAAAAAGTCTTGGTCTTCCCGGACCTTATAGTTTTTGTCTCTGCATTAGCTCATTATCACTTTGCTTCAGCATAACCTATGCTCATCCCCCTGCTTCTGCTTGTCCAAACCTAGCGCTCGTGCTTGCTGGTTTGCTGTCCTTGATCTAACCCCATCCACCGATCTGCTCCAGGAAGTTGTCATGCTGTATTGGACACTCCTAAAAGTGAGTAACTCTCTTATATTTGTTGACTCCCCATTCTAAGTTCTAATTCATACTAAATAATCTTTAGTTTGATGTGTAATCACTCGTGAGGGTCTTGTTGGCTTTTTTGGATCTGTATATGATCAGTATCCTTATGATATTGATATCTTTGTTTTAAGCTTTATTGGTGGTTATGCGATAGATGTAGGCTTCTACATGGCAATTGCAGTGCTGAAAATATGCATCAAGGGGGGCAATGATCCGCAGAAGGGTGCTGAGGTGATCAGGAATCGCTTGATATGAGCATCATGGTCCTTTGAAAGCGATTTTTCTATTCTTTAGTGTGATGCATAGAGTATGATTCGCAGTAAGTCATATATTGTCAATTGGTGATTTTCTACTCATTCACTGTTTGCTGAGTAAAATAAAGCAACTTGATTGATGGATTTGTTGGCATACATGCCCGACCCTTTTTCTTGTTTAGCAATGACTGAAGCAGACCACAAATGACAGAAGCGGCAAATAATGCGTGCAACCTGCATCGATTAAAAGAAATGTTCTTGGAACATGAATTATTGAGGATCCCTCCAACTATGGCATCTTACTTTCCGTTTTACATCTGCAGGTCACCAAAGGCAGCTAACTTTGTCTGTTCGATAAGGAGTTATAGAAACACGTGCTTTGGGCCAACCAAGAAAACAGGTCAGACTCACCAACTACTCTAGTATGCAAGTTGCTCTATTTTGCTCAACAGAAGATGAGCGAGTCAACTATCACCAACTAAAAATATATAATCCACTGCAGATTATACTCTAATCCCTAAATATTGCGAATAAGCACTTGTGAGCAAAAATGTATTTTATTTTGATATTTCTAACCACTAATGTGCATCTTTGAAAGTTTTGACCTTTGCTTAATCTTTTTGGTAGGTGAAAAGTCTTGGTATTCTTGGACTTTATGTTTTTGACTCTCCATTAACTCATTATCGCTTAGCTTCGCCATAATTCATGCTTGTCCCCCTGCTCAACAGTGTTCTCTTCCCACTCCTGCTTGGTGGATTGCTGTTGTTGATCTAATCCCCTTCACTGGTCTACTACTGGAAGTCTACTGGGGATCTACTCGGGATAGGTAAGAGACATCTATCTTCTTGCTCTCTCTCTGGCGGTCATTTATTACACGAGCAACCGCCTACTCTACCCCGTTCACTAGTCTGCTCCAGGAAGTTGTCATTTTATATTGTACACTTCTAAAAGAGAGTGACTCTCTTTTGAAAGATTTCCAATACAAAGTGTTTAAAGAACGATTGTAGGAGGATGCCTTCCTCTGCTGCAAAAAAAGATCTAAAATGCTGTTGGGCAGAACTGGTCAATAATTCACCAAGAACTATGCGAAATCCAGGATCAAAATCTTCCCCAAACTAAATCCAGTAATAACCAGCAACTACAACCTTGTAATATGTGAATATAATGAGGAGTGATACAGCAATAAAGCCAGTAGACAACACCAAGTTTTTACGTGGAAAACCCAATGAGGGAAAAACCACGGACGACCCAAAAAAATTCCACTAATCACCAAGAATAGTCAAATACACAAAGTATTCTTCTCTAGTCACACACTAGAGGCTCAACATCACCAAGGCAATAATATTTCCTCAACATCAATTAAGCAATAAAACCCAAACCGCAATTAGAAACTTTAGAGGAGATTCTCAACGAACAAGACCATCAACTTGTAGAGCTCGATTTCGTGAACAACATACTAAAATTTGAGCCAATTCCGTCAACATTTGGCCTTCGAATCGGAACCACCAAAATGTGTCCCTCTTATCTCCTCTCTCTTGCATGCGACCACCGTTTTTCTTCTTCACGTACGGTTTCTTCACACGCACACACTGCAACAACCTTTTTTTCTGTTTTTGACTTTTTTTCCTTTTAATTTACTAGCTAGGCCCCATAATGAGGTGGACCCAGCCAACAAATCTCCCCTTCCACCTCATGTGGGGAGTTCCATCATGCCCACTTTGTTCCTGCAATAGTCAAGTTTCATAATGGACAGAGCTTTGGTCATCATATCGGATCCATTGTCGTCGGTATGGATCTTCTCCAGGAGGAAAAACTTCTTTTCTACTTTTTGGCAAATCCAGTGATACTTCACATCAATATGCTTCGATCGTGAAAGTAATACTGAATTTTTGCTGAGATCTATAGCACTCATACTATCACAATATAAAACAAACTTCTCTTGCTTCAAGCTCAACTCTCGTAGGAATCTTTGCATCCATAAAAGTTCCTTACCTCCTTCAGTGATAGTGATATGTTCCGCTTCAGTTGTAGACAAGGCAACACATTTTTGCAATCTGGATTGCCACGAGATAGCTCCCCCTGCAAAAGTCATTATATATCCCGAAGTAGAATATCGAGAGTCAACGTCACCAGCATGATCCGAATCCGAGTAGCCATCCAACTAAGGTTTTCCATTTCTGTAATGCAAGCAATAATTGGAAGTGCCTCTGAGATATCTCAAAATCCATTTCACAGCGACCTAATGCTCTTTACTTGAATTTGAGAGAAATCTGCTCACAACACCAACTGCATGAGCAATATCTGGCCTTGTACAAACCATGGCATACATCAAACTACCAACAACAGATGCATAAGGAGTTTTCATCATCTCTTCTTTCTCTTTCTTACTTGTAGGACACTCCTTTTTAGTTAACTTGAAATGGCCTGCAAGTGGAGTACTTACCGGTTTACATGTACTCATGTTAAATCTTTCAAGTACCTTTTCAATGTAACTCTCTTGGGATAGCCAAAGTCTCCGATTCTTTCTATCACTAGTAATTCTCATCCCAATGATTCGCTTAGTAGGACCTAAATCCTTCATTGCAAAAGCTTTACTTAACTCATTTTTCAAGCTCTTGATTTTCTTAGCGTCATGTCCAACAATCAACATGTCATCCACATAAAGCAAAAGGATAAGAAAATCATTATCTGAGAATCTTTTCATAAAGACACAAGAATCGCAGTTGGTCTTATCATAGCCCTGACCTTCCATGAATGATTCAAACTTCATATACCACTGTCTCGGCGCTTGCTTAAGACCATATAAGCTTTTCTTCAACCTACATACAAGATGCTCCTTGCCTTCAACTTTGAAGCCCTCCGGTTGCTCCATATATATTTCTTCTTCTAAATCTCCGTGAAAAAAAGCCGTCTTTACATCAAGCTGTTCAATTTCTAAATCAAAGGCAGCAGCCAACCCAAGAACAACTCGAATAGAAGACATCTTTACAACCGGTGAAAATATCTCTTGAAAGTCAATTCCTTTCTACTGACGAAAACCTTTCACAACAAGCCTAGCCTTGTATCATGGTTGCAAACTATTTTCTCCTGTCTTCAACTTGTACACCCACTTAGTTGTGAGTGCTCTCTTGCCTTTGGGCAAGTTCACTAGTTCAAATGTGTGATTCTCATGCAAGGATTTAAGCTCTTCTTGCATAGCTCCATGCCACTCATTCGTTTGATCGCATGACATGGCCTCTTCCTAAGTTTCTGGCTCTCCTGCATCAGTCAATAACACATACTCATGTGGCTGATATCTTTGTGAGGGTCTACGTTCTCTTTCAGATCTTTTAACTTGAGGTAGGACTGACTGTTCTTGCTCAACCGGCTCATCTGGCTCAACAGCTTGCTCAACTATTTCACCTATATCGACTGAAGAATCAACATGCTGTGATGATTCGCCTTCTTCAATATCTTCATGCGCTTCTCCCCTGTGATTTTCACCCAATACGGCAGGAGAATTTGGGCTGAAACTAACAAAGCATTGAGTTATATTCTTTGGCTTCATTGGCTTGTCGATGTCTTCAATGTTTTGATGCTCAAAGAATACCACATCTCGGCTTCTAATTACTTTCTTTGCAGTTGGGTCCCATAGTCTATAGCCAAAATCTTCATGTCCATAACCCAAGAAAATACATTGCTTCGACTTGTCATCAAACTTGGATCTTTCATCTCTTGGAACATGTACGAATGCCCGACAACCGAACACTTTTAAATGATTATATGAAACATCTTTCCCACTCCAAACTCTTTGAGGAACATCACCCTTAAGAGGAACTGATGGAGAAGGATTTATCAAGTCCATTGCCGTTCTCATTGCTTCACCCCAGAATGACTTAGGTAACTTTGCATGAGAAAGCATACACCAAATCCAATCATTAATTGTCCGGTTCATTCTTTCCGCTACTCCATTCTGTTGTGGAGTCTTCAGAACAGTCTTCTCAAGCTTGATACCACAATCTCTATAATACTGTTCAAATGGGCCTCTATATTCACCACCGTTGTCAACTAGAACACATTTCAGCTTCTTTCTAGTTTCTCTTTCCACGTTGACATGAAATTGTTTGAACACAGCAAGCACTTGGTCTTTAGATTTCAAAGCAAAAGCCCACACTTTTCTAGAGCAGTCATCAATAAACATCACAAAGTATAATGCACCACCAAGTGTTCTAGCATCCATGCAACAAATATCAGTGTGAACTAAATCAAGTACATCTGATTTTGTGTGTGGAGATGAACTATGAAATGAGAATCTATGTTGCTTACCAGTAAGACAGTGAGTGCATTCCTTCAAGTTTGTCTCCTTCAATGGTAAAAGATTCTTTCTAGCAAGAGTTTCAAGCCCCTTCTCACTGAGATGGCCAAGTCTCATATGCCATAGGTCAACTGAGAAATCTTCCACTGCATTTATCTCTTTTCTGATCAACTTGGCTTCCATGGTGTAGAGAGTGCATGTCTTCTTGCCCTTAGCCAGTATCATGGAACCTTTTGTCAATTTCCATTTTCCATCAATGAAAGAATTACAGTAGCCATCATCATCTAAGGCACTAGTAGAAATCAAGTGAAGTCGAATATCTGTAACATGTCACACATCTTTCAGAAGCAAGTTACATCCAACATCAGTCTCCAAATAAACATCTCACATGCCAATCACCTTGGAAACACCATTGTTCCCCATCCTAACACAACCAAAATCACCGCTGCGATAGGAAGTGAAGTAGTCACACTGTGAGGTGACATGAAAAGAAGCTGCAAAATCAATAACCCAGCTGGAGTCTTGGTAGGTAAGATTCACATAAGCATCGCCACAGATAAACACAATGTCACCATCAAATGCAACTGCCGTTGTAGCCTGTTTCTCTTCTTTATTTCGATCTTCTTTTCTATGATTAAATCTATCTCTCTTTGGTAACCTGTACTCTTTGGCATAATGTCCCATCTTTTCGCAATTGTAACATTTCACACTTCTCCTTGGCCTTGATTTTGACCTTCCTGTTGACTTGCCCCTGTAGTTATTACTCTGAAAATTTCTAAATTGACTTCTCCCCCTATTTTCAATAACAAGAGCCTCTGATCTGGAAGCATAATTCAGGCCTTTTCTTCTTGTTTCTTCATTGAACAAGCTTTCTTTAACCATACTCATAGAAAGCATGCCAAAAGGAGCCGAATTGTTTAATGCCACAACCAAGGTGTCCCAACTATCAGGAAGTGTACCAAGCAATAAGCATGACTGCAATTCATCACCAAGGTCAATCTCAAGATTTGTCAATTGATTAACAACATCTTGAAATTCACTCAAGTGTTCCGACATGTTACCTCCCTCCTTGTATCTCAAGTTCACAAGTCTTTTAACTAACAAAGCTTTATTTCATGGAGTTCACCTCTCATAGAGTTCTTGCAATTTCTTCCACAAAGTATCCGCTTTCATTTCTTGGGTAACATGATGAAATACGCTATCATCAATCCATTGTTGAATAAACCCAACCGTCTTCCGATTCATTCGTTCCCATTCTTTATCCTCCTTATTTCCTTTAGCCTCATCACCATCAATGGGGTCAAACAAATCTTTACAATATAACATATCCTCCATCTAAGGCTTCCAAATAGAGTAATTCGAGGCATTCAGTTTAAACATTATACTGCTGGTTTCCTCCATAACCTGGAGCTCTGATACTACTTTGTTGGGGAGAACTGGTCAACAATTCACCAAGAACTATGCGAAATCCAGGATCAAAATCTTCCCCAATCTAAATCCAGTAATAACCAGCAAATACAACCTTGTAATATGTAAATATAATGAGGAGTGATACAGCAATAAAGCCAGTAGACAACACCAAGTTTTTACGTGGAAAACCCAATGAGGGAATAACCACGGACGACCCAAAAAATTCAACTAATCACCAAGAATAGTCGAATACACAAAGTGTTCTTCTCTAGTCACACACTAGAGGCTCAACATCACCAAGGCAATAATATTTCCTCAACATCAATTAAGCAAGAAAACCCAAACCGCAATTAGAAACTTTAGAGGAGATTCTCAACGAACAAGACCATCAACTTGTAGAGCTCGATCTCACGAACAACATATTGAAATTTGAGCCAATTCCGTCAACATTTGGCCTTCGAATCGGAACCCCCAAAATGTGTCCCTCTTGTCTCCTCTCTCTTGCGCGCGGCCACCGTTTTGCTTCTGCACGTAGGGTTTCTTCACACGCACACACTGCAGCAACCTTTTTTTTTTCTGTTTTTGACTTTTTCTTTTCTTTTCTTTTTAATATACTAGCTGGGCCCCACAATGAGGTGGACCCAGCCAACAAATACACACATGAAAAAGGCTGGATAGGATAGCATGCTTTCTGAGTAGAGAGCTCATGATTTTGAATGATTCTCAAGTAAAAAATGTGTAATGAAAAAGTCTTCCTAGGTGGGTGTCTATTGATTAAACCAACGTCAAAAGTAATTGACTTGGAGCAGTGCAATGCATTTCTTCTTGTCCCAATGGACCTCGCCCTTTAGTCAGGCCAATATCATTGAGTTGCGTCCGCTCATGGACAAGAAGAAAATGGCTAATCTTTATCTCTAGACGCGTGCACTTTTGTCAAGCCCAATCTTCAAAGGTAAGCACGAGTTCTCTGAATTATAGTGAATCCTACAACGTTTAACAAAGAGAATATGCCTTTTTATTGCACAAAAAGATGTAGATGAACATATGAAAACAGTTCATGGAGAGAAAATGCTTTTTGGGTGATAGCACACTATGTAAAAGATTCTGCCAAAAAAAAATGTAGGTTTTGAGTGACTGTTACAGTGCTGAAAATTTGCAGCAAGATAGGCAGCACTGATCTGCTAAAGGAGGCTCAGGTGGTAGTTGATTATCGGGAATTGCTTGACAGGAGATCATGGTCCTTCGAACAAGATTTTTTCTTTTCGTAAAGTATAATATTTAGTAAATTACATATTGTTAGTTGGTGATTTTTGTCCAGTTCATTATGTCCAGAGTAAAAAAAAAAAACTTGCAATTTGGATTAGTTGGTGCGCCCAGCTCCTTTTGTATCCAATGACAACCAAATGTCTTAATCAGAAGAAAAAGGAGAAACAATTGGCGAAACAAGCACCTGTGGATAAAAAGTATTTTATTTTGATTTGTCTAACCTTGGATGTGCATTTTTAAGGTTTTGGCCTCTATTTTTTGTTTTTCCGAATGGTTAAAATTTTTCTCTCCATTAGCTTATTGTCACATTGCTTCGACATAACATTTTTTGTTCTCTACAGTGACTGATTCACCCATGGCCTTTGGAGAGATCATTTTGGGTTCCTTCTGTCAGGTCCTGTTCGACAAGTTGAGTTCTCTGGCATTAGGCTATTGGCGAGGTAACGGAATCAGTGCCACCCTCCTTGATGAGTGGAAGGGAATGTTGGTCACTATCAATGCAGTGCTGGATGATGCAGAGGAAAGGCAACTTAGTGGTAACCCTCTAGTGAAGCAGTGGCTGGACGATGTTAAGGACTTGGCCTATGACATGGAAGACTTGCTCGATGACTTCGAGATGGAAGCAGCTCCAGACAAGTCGGAGGCAGAATCCAGCATGAGCAGAGGTCAATGGAAAAGGAAGTCATCTTGGTTAAGCCGACCGCGCTCGCTCATGTCTAGCCCCAGGGTACAAACTATCAAGGGCAGGTTGGAGGCGATTATCACTAGGAAGGCTCTTCTGAGCTTGAGAGAGAATGATACGGACAAATCCAATGACACCAGCAAAAGGATCCCCAGCACTTCTCTGCCGGTGCCTCAGTTTTTTGGCAGGGAGAAGGATGAAGCGAAGTTACTCGAACTATTGACTGGTGAAGCCAAAAATGTTGCTAGCCCACTGTGCATAGTCCCCATAGTTGGGATGGGCGGTGTTGGAAAGACAGCCCTAGCTCAACGTCTTTTTAATAATGCTGGAGTGAGTAGATGTTTCGAGCAGAGGGCATGGGTTTGCGTGTCCGATGTTTTTAATATTATCAACATAACAAAGACTATCTTGCAGTCGGTTACTGAGTTGTCCTATGAGAGCAAAGATCTTAACTGGCTTCAAGTTAAGTTAAAGGATAATTTATCCGGGAAGAAGTTTCTTGTGGTTTTAGACGATGTTTGGAATGAGAATTGTGGAGAATGGGAAGCCTTGTTAAAGCCATTTGAAGCAGGAGCTAGGGGAAGCAAGATCATTGTTACAACTCGCAACCTTCCTGTTGTTTCCCTAACAGGAGCTTCACCTTATCCTTTGAAGGAGTTGTCCGTTGATGATTGTAAAAGCTTGTTAGCCTTTCATGCTCTTGGAGCAGCAAATTTTGAAAGCCACCGAGGTCTTGAAAACGATGGGCAAGGAATTAGCTAAAAAATGTGATGGCTTACCTTTGGCAGCGAAGATATTGGGTAGTGCCCTACGTGATGAAAGAAATCCAGAGAAATGGGAAACTGTCCTACATAACAGAATGTGGGATCTTCAAAATGGAAAAAAAGATGATGTTCTCCCAGTTTTAAAATTGAGTTATGTTCATCTTCCTTCATATTTGAAGAGATGTTTTACTTACTGTGCGGTATTTCCCAAGGATTATGAAATTGAGAGGGACGGATTGGTACTCTTATGGATAGCAGAGGGGATTTTAGATGGACAAGAAAAAAAGGAGGATATCTTGAAATTGGGAAGGGAGCACTTCAATGAGTTAGTATCCAAATCATTTCTTCAACAATCAAGCGTCGACACATCTAAGTTTTCAATGCACGATCTTTTGAACGATCTGGCAAAATCAATCGCGGGTCGAACATACTTTAGCATAGTGGAGTCTCAATCAACTAGCGATAAAGATCATGCATCTCTTGAGAAAACTCGTTACACATCATTCATCTTGCCAAAATATGTCACACCAAAATGCTTGAGAGGATATGACAAAATGAAGGTACTAAGAAGTTTAATGTTAATGCACATTGGAGGTTCTCGATCATCTATTTCCAACAAGGTATTGCATGGTTTGTTGATGAATTTGAAATACTTGAGGGTGTTCTTATTATGTCATTGTGATGTCACAGAGGTACCGAAATGTGTAGGTGATTTGAAACATCTTCGTTATCTCAATTTCTCATTCACTGGTATCAAAAGTCTACCTGAGTCGATTGTTGGCTTGTGCAAATTACAAGCCTTGATCTTAAGAGGTTGTGAATACCTATCTACATTGCCTCAAGGTATCACAAAGTTGCCCTACTTACAATTTCTTGACATTAAAGATACAAGAAGTCTAAAAGAGATGCCATTGGGTATTAGTAATTTGGAGAATCTTACTATCTTGTCCAAGTTTGTGGTTGGACCAGATAAAGGGTCGCAGTTAGGGGAGTTAAAGAACTTGTTACATATTCAAGGGGAGTTATTCATATCAGAATTACAAAGGGTAGAAGAAGTTAGACATGCTGTTGATGCTAATTTGCTTCGAAAGCGAGGCCTTACCAACTTATCCTTGCATTGGGATGGATGTTTGGGAAATTTCCAAAATCATGAAGGCGTATCACAAGAGCAAGTTCTCAACTCTCTGCAACCTCACACTAATCTTGAAAGTCTCAATATCTCGTACTATGGCGGTGCAAGATTCTCGTCATGGTTAGATTGTGGTTCTTATTCTAAGGTAGTTTCTTTGTGCTTGCGGGGTTGTCGTAATGTTAAATCACTACCCTCACTTGGACAGCTACCTTCACTTAGAGAATTGTCTCTTGAAGGTCTAGATGTCATAAGAACAATCGACTCTGAATTTTACGGAAATAAAAGGCCTTTCCCTTCCTTAACAACTTTCAAGTTCAAAGAGATGTTGGCTTGGAAGGATTGGTTTCCTTATGCCAGCGGCCCAGAAGAAGGAGCCCCATTCTCATGTCTTCAACATCTTGTTATCCAGAATTGTCTTTCGTTGGTTGGGACATTGCCTTGTCAACTTGAGCATCTCGTAAAGCTCGAAATTCAATCTTGCCCGCATTTGAAAATCTCAAATAGTGCGGTTTGTTTTCCATCTCTCCGTGAGCTACATCTTGAGGATTGTAATAAGGAGATCTTAGAGAGCTTGGCCAACTCAACTTCTTTGACAATTCTTGAAATATGCAATCTTGCCAAGCTTGTTTGCTTCAATCATGGGCTTATGAGCTGTTTGATCGAGCTACAGGAGCTTCATATAAAAGGGTGCGCCGAGCTAAAATATCTATGGCAAGATGGAAATGAAATGCTAAATCTTACTTGCCTCCAGAAATTAAATATTCAAGGGTGTCCTCAATTCACGTCTTTTGTGGCAAAAGGAGGAGCAATAGATTTACCGTGCAACCTTGACACAATGGAATTAAGAGATTGTAAGAGTTTAGAAAAGCTTCCAAGCAAGGTGCAAACACTCAGATATTTGAACATTAATAAATGTCCAACACTCAAGATAGCAGCTATTTCTCAAGATGACGCTAGCAATAACAATGCTACGTCTAAACTAGGATATCAACTGAGGTTATTTTCCTATGTCGATGGTAGACTTACAATTAATATTGACTGGTGTGAGGGGGTGGAGTTGCTAGAAGAAATCATTGGGCAATCGGAAATCATTGGGCGATCGTTGGAATCGTTAACTATTCAAGGGTGTGAAAATCTAAGAAGCCTGCCACAAAACCTTCACATGCTCTCTCATCTCACAGAGGTGTATATATCCAGCTGTCCAACATTGGAGATAGAAAAGTTCCCTCACTTTCCCATCACCCTCTCGACTCTTTCACTTGAGGATTGTCCGAAGATAAAGTCCATTGCCAGCTGTAATATTGCCAGCTGTAACAACTTCACTGATCTGTGTATTAAGGACTGTCCAGCGTTGGAGATAGAGGACTTCCCTCCCATTCCCATCACCCTCTCATATTTATTTCTTCATAATTGTCCGAAGATAAAGTCTCTACCAAATCAGTGGCATCATCTTACATCCCTCTGGCAGATAACTATCTACGGTTGCCCAAATATCGAATGCTTCCCCAAAGGAGGTTGGCCTCCCAATCTGTGGAGTCTTGTAATTTTGAGGTGTGATAATGTGAAGCAGCCAGTGAGAGAATGGGGCTTACACTTCCTCACATCCCTCCAATTTCTACAAATTGACGGAAGGAGCATGGGAGGGGAGGGAGAGAAGGTGTCGTTTCCTTCGGATGCGTATGCGTGGAGTCTTCTCTTCCCTTCCTCTCTAACCAATATTTACATAAAAGATATGAGGGTCGTGGAAAGACTATCCGGCGGTCTTCGCAACCATCTCTCCTCTCTTCAAACATTAGAGATTTTCAATTGCCCGGAGTTGAGGGACTTGCCAGAGGATGGCCTCCCTCCCTCCCTCCAACGATTGTACATATATAAATGCGAGAAGATTCCGAATTATCGATACTCGAAGATCGCTGACGAGATTCCTTACCTTGAAGTTGATGATTTTCGGATCCGATGAGTCGAAATTGACCACGCCCGACCCGTGATGAAAGATATCTCTCCATTGACCGCCCTTTACTTCCTCAGGTATTGCTTCTCACTTCTTTCATTCTTTCGCTTTCATTTGCCAACTGCCGCCATTCATTCTTCGATGTACAATTATTTCTCTAGAGTTCAGTAAAGTTTTCGGTCGTCAATTTCGTTTCTCTTCTTCTATTGGATGCTTCATACCAATTAATCTTTTCCTATGGAGAAGAATCACGTAGAATCTCCACAAACCTCCGACAGAAGGTCAGGGACTGACATTTGGGTTTGTGTTCACGTTGGGGAGGGGATCTCTCACCCACCCACGGCTGAAACAAACAAATTCAGTTGTACAACTAAGATCGAGAGCTGAAAAAATGATACTTAGCTCATTGAATCCCATCAAGAGCTTCCTTTAGTCTCCAATTGCACTGCTTGGGAAAGTTTATCATACGCTTGAGTACCAAAACCGTATCCTTCTCCACTACCACCTTGGTCCTGCTTTTTTCTTTAGGCACTGCAATGCTCTGTCAAACATCAACTAATTCAGCCTCCTCTGTGGGCACCCGTCTCCCCTGTTTCTTTTATGGCCTCACTCCCAGCAACGGCTTATTATGCAAGGCCAGTCTCAGTTGATCTTCACAAAGTGTAGCTCAAGTTTACTGCACACGCCTTATTTTTCATCTGCCCAATCATGTCTCGGCTTACACTTTTGCCAGCAAAATGCTCCAAAAAAGAGCTCCTCTAACCTTTATGAGTGACAGTTTCAGTAGCTGGGAAGTTACGGGTAAAAGTTACTGCAATTTCGAGCTTTCCAGATATACCAACAGCTGTAGGCAATCATTCTTAAGTGTTGTTACCTGTACCCGTGACAGCGTAAGAAATGCCGTTAATATTGATATTCCATTTTTGATACCCTGGAGCTTACATATTTGCCTTAATAGAGTTCCTAGTTTAATGCTAAAAAGAAGCAAAAAGGGCATGCCGTTTTTTTTAGAATAGTTTTCTTGAGATTCGTGAACCTCCTTTTTGTTGATGATGATCCTTCCCGGTATCCAGCATTCAATCTGGGATAAAATTATGGAGCAGCTCATGGCTTCAAGCTTTCTATAGAGCTCCAATTCATGACAGCATACATTCCATGAATTACCTTCCGTTTGTGTCTTGATCTCTGGTGGATTAGGAAGTACTGCTTATAGCTTGATAGAAATTTTTAGCCAATTTACTTATGCTTGTTTGGATGAGATTGTAATAATATGCTGCCTGCCTCCAGGTTTGCATAGGCCGCTGTGCCCTCTGTGTTTGCCTTTGCATTTACTTCATTGTGGAATGTGATTTCGTCATACATTACATCAGTTTATCTGAAAATAACCTCTTTTGTGGCATTCTTCCTCTAGTGAGTCCTGGAATGAAAGCTTCAAGCTAACTTGGGTTCCTCTGCTGTTACTGGAAATCTTGCGCTTCAACCAATGTATACCTCGTCTAAAACATATCCTCCATCTCTGCTCCTGTTGAATATGTAAATTTTTTGTTAGAGCATTTTCATATGACTTTGTGAAGCTCTACGGAGGGTGGATGACCCTGCAATTTTTGCTATCCCCATCGGTAGGATTTGGATGCAGTTTATGGCGCTTATTGAAGGTCTTGTTCCAAGGAGGAATTCTGGTGGTGAGGTTGATTTTCTTGCCGACGTACTTTAATTCGACGTAGGATGGATCATCTACACAGCTAATAGCCCTATTTTCACCTTGATTTGCGGGTTAGGAATAGTGAGCATCTAATATCTGTGAGCGTGGACGAGCTCTGGGTGGCTCCTCAAGGCAAGGTGGCGCCTTCCCGTGGGGATTTCCAGGATTTATAAGAAGACACTTCAGTCCTCGTGGAATCGTCAGAGTTTGGTTCTTGTCATCAGCATAGGGGGGTTCACCGGGGTCACACTACCTCCCAAAACAAAAATCGAGTGTTGGCTACAGGGAGAAAGCGAAAAGGACAAAGAGAGGATGGCTGCTGATACACAGGACGAACTTACAGTTGCGTCAGCCCTTGTTTATCATTTAAACTTGATCAGGGCTCATGGAAGGATGAGTCTCAAGTTTTTCACGTTGAGTTTGCAGTACCATTTGCCAGTAGCTTCAAAGTCAACTACGCGTCTATTTAACGAGAAGACAACAGTATGGAAATATGTCCCCATCTTTGTTGTTTGGCACTGTTTAGGAGAATTACATGGGAAATATTTTCATGGTCAACAAAAAATTCCACTCTGAAATACAAAATTTTGCGTAAATACCGGAATCCATTAGATAATATCCTTTAACATGTTTTGGTCGATATTCAGAATATCAAGTTTTTTTCCCTTCTAATAACTACTACTGTACATATGTAAGAATAGATTGAAAACACTAGTTTTGGATACGCAAATATAATAGCCAAGTCCTGAATGGACCAGACCTTGCACATCAAAATCCATATTCAAACTATTGCCTAGTTCATCTTTCTTCTAATCAAATACCCACTCCGCTTGACAACATTTGAAGCAATCCCACATTTTTTTTTTGTGTTGAGGAGGGGCGAAAGGGGAAAGATCCATGGAAAAATATGTATATTGAACTCTAGTGCTTCCTTTGCTATCTCAGTTATATATGCTGCACATACCTTTGTTTCTAGACGTCCTTTGTGGGCTGATTTGGTAACCAGAAGCTACTCCTTTCAAGATACACCTTGGGTTGTGATTGGTGACTTCAATGCAATACGATATCCAACGGATCGTGTAGGAGGTACTATGGTCTGGCCACCCTCTTTTGATGAGTTCCATAAATGCTTATTGGATGCTGAGCTTGACGATCTGCGACATGTCGGATACCGGTTTACTTGGTCTTCGTATGAAGGTGAGAACAGAATTCAAAGGAAGATTGATAGGGTACTAGTTAATCCTAAATGGGTGATGGACTTCTCGTTCTCCGAAGCATCTTTCCTTTCCCCGGACATCTCGGATCACTCTCCAATGGTGGTTCGGGTCTTGCCGGTAATACATGTGAGGCGGCCTTTTAAATTTTATAACTTATGGATGTCGGATCCAGGTTTTGTGCCTTTGGTTTCTCAGGTCTGGGAGATGGATTTCTCGGGTACTCCTATGTTTCAGTTGTGCATGAAATTAAAAGTTCTGAAGACCAAACTGAAGCTCTTCAACCGCCAGTCTTTCTCTGATATTTCGCGTCGTACTAGTGAAGCAAGGCAGCATTTTCGTGAAATCCAGCCCTCATGCATGACCCAATGAATATTAGCCTTGCTCAGGAGGAAAAGAGTGCGAGGGTTTCTTTTTCTAGGCTTCGTCTTCAAGAGGAGTTGTTTTATAAACAAAAGTCTAGAATAAGATGGTTGGAGGAAGGAGACCGAAACACAAAATTCTTCCATTTCTCAGTCAAGAATAGACAACTCAACAATAGGATCATCTCGATCCTGAATGACTCAGATATCCTTGTCTCCTCGGCGCCGGAAATTAGTAAAGCATTTGTCTCTTATTACAAGCAACTCTTTACACATTCTGAGTTGCCTTCTTGGCCTGATTCACAAGACCTTGCTACATGTTTACATCGGAGGCTGAGCACTTCCCAGCAAAACTCTTTGATGACTCCATTCACGGAACAGGAAGTACAGAGTACCTTCTTCTCCTTGGCATCCGGTAAGGCCCCTGAACCTGATGGCTTCAACGCTAAATTTTTTTAAGAAAAACTGGGAAATTGTAGGCCCTTTGGTTACCTCTGCCATTTTGATTTCTTTAAATCTAGAAATCTGCTGAGACAAGTAAATGCCACCATTATTGCTCTAGTCCCTAAATGTTTGAATGCATCAACGGTGAGTAACTTTAGACCAATTGCGTGTTGCAACACTATTTACAAATGCATCACGAAAATGTTGGCAAACCGTATTTCTAAGGTGCTTCTGTCATTGATTAGTGAGTCTCAAGCTACTTTTATCAAGGGTAGGAAGATCTCGGATAATATATTGTTAGCACAAGAGCTCTTTGCAGGGTTTCATCTTGATACCTACTCTCCAAAATGTGCCATGAAGGGTGGATTTTAGGAAAGCTTATGATACGGTGGATTGGGCCTTCTTGGAGGCGATACTTACTACATTTGGTTTTCCGACTCATTTCATAAAGCTAATGATGGTTTGTGTACAGACTCCAAAATTTTCTATATCCATTAATGGGGAGTTACATGGTTTCTTCTCAAGCTCAAGGGGGCTAAGGCAGGGTGATCCGCTTTCTCCCTACTTGTTTACACTGGTTATGGAAGTGTTCTCCGGACTTACTAGAACTACATGTCCTGAATTCAACTACTTTTGGAGATGCAAATACACTAAGTTGACCCACCTCTTCTTTGTTGATGACGTGCTGCTTTTTTGCCAAGCAAATATCGCATCCGTCTCATGCCTAAAATCGGCGATTCACACTTTCTCGGAGTGGTCGGGTCTGTGGCCGAACCCGTCTAAGAGTGAAGTCTATATTTCAAGCAATCACACTATTTCACAAGAGATCTTGGCTCTTCTTAACTTCAGATTGGGGTCCTTACCTTTTCGATACCTTGGAGTGCCCGTGATAGCAGCCATACTGGGGAAAGCTGATTGTATATCTTTGGTGAACTCCATCACAAAGAGAGCTCAATCCTGGACCAAAAGCTTCCTATCATTTGCCCATCATCTCCAATTGGTCAAGTCTGTCCTTCATGCAATCCAAGTATATTGGTCCAACATCTTTATCCTACCTGCATCGGTTCTTGATTATATTGAAAAGATTCTCAGGCAGTTTTTGTGGAAGGGCCCTTCTCTTGGCTCTGGTGGTGCAAGAGTCTCATGGAAGGATGTTTGCCTCCCAAAGGAGGAGGGAGGACTTGGGATCAGGCGCCTTAAATAGAGCAATAAAGCTTCCATGCTCAAACATATATGGGCTCTATTCTCTAACAAAGAATCTTTGTGGTGTGTTTGGATACATTCCAATTTCCTAAAGAACCGAAGCTTTTGGGAGGTACGTAGACCTACTTTTTGTTCCTGGTCTTGGAAAAAGATTATTGATTTGGGGAAGGAGTTCAGGTACATGTTTGGCTGGCGAGTGAGTGATGGACTTTCTATATCCTTGTGGTTTGATGGTTGGCATGCTATTGGTCCCCTACACTTACTATTCAGTAATCAGCAGATTTATTTATCGGGCTACCCAAGAGATGCTTTGCTTGCTGACTTCTTACAGAATCGAGTTCCTAGTTCGAATCTCATGGAGAATTTACGTGAAAGGGGAGGTGATCTCCCGGTTCTCAATGATCATCATTATCGGTTACTATGGAAGGGGTCGGCTTCTCGTAAGTTTTCGGCGTCTTCGGCTTGGGATGCTGTTAGGCCGAGGGGCTCTCTGGTTCCTTGGTCGAAGTTTATCTGAGACAAATATATCACGCCTAGACACCAGTTCTTATTATGGCCGATTACTAAAAAGCGGCTCCCTACTCAGGTTTTTCTTCTATCCTATGGTACGATTACTAATGCTCTGTGTGCATTTTGTCAGTCACGACCAGACTTGATAGATAATCTTTTCTTTGGGTGTTCTGTCACCAATCACCTTGTGTTATACTAGTCTCGTAATTGTCTACTCGATTGGCGTGATGGTGATTGGAATCACACCCTTATCTGGGCGACAAATCCCGTAGGATTGTGAGGTTTGGCTTAGGAGCTATGTGCCATATCATCTGGAAGACGAGGAACAATATCTTATTTAGAAATCAGGATAGATTCCATCCCGCCATGAAGATCCGGCTAGTGAAGCTTGTCAGGGATTTTGCCAGAACACAGAGGGATGTCATAGACACTACCATGAATAGACAAATTCAACACAATTGGGGATTAAACGACTCTATCTTCTTATAATTGTGTTGTTCTCATCTTTACCACTTTATGTATTTTGCATACTTGTAAGTCCTCTTATTAGAAGGTTAGTGAATGAGAGCCACGGTACTCCTTTACTTAACCCATTATGGGTGTAAGTGTAGGTTTGTGGAACCGGGCTTCTCCATCTTTTGTAATTTGGCACTCAAAGATCAATATACTTTTTACTTTACCAAAAAAAAAAAAAGAGAGGAAAGAGTAGGCGCCGTAGCTGCTCTTTGTATGTTATTTTGAGGATCCTGCGTATTCTATGAGATCCTTTTGTTTCGAGAAGGTCGTCACTCAGCAACACAGATGACCCATTCTTTGGAAGTAGATGGAATTTGATGAGCCCCATCACTACTAACCTTGTCAAGGTTCCAAAAGTTCAGAACCATTCACACTCATGAAGACAAAATAAATAAAAAATGATTTCGATCTCATGACCTCAATAAGTCACAAGTCGCCGGCAATTAGGGGTCTACCGTACCTGTGGATTAACATAATCGTAAGAGGTAGTCAATGAAAATATATCATCAAAATGATCACTAATTTCTGAGAGTAGAAAAGTGAATATCCTGGTTCTTGCCTTGTTTGTTCAATTTTTGTTGCTACCAGATGGGATGAATAAAAATTTTGTTGGTAGGAAGACATTTTAAGTGTCGCAACTTTGGTACGACATTCATTTGAGTGCCATAATTTTTTTGATCAATAGAGTACCATAACTTATATACAATTATCATGTAAGTGTTGTAACTTTTTTTTTTCTCGATCACTTAAGTGGTATATAACTTTTTAATTGATACCTTAAGTGTCATAACTTTTTAAAATATTTACCACAAATGCTATGCCAATTTGAATTTCTAGCACTTGGATGAAATGTTTTTAAAAAATTTGACACTTAAGTAATTGATTGAAAATTGCGTCATTCAAGTGATATTCAATTGGTCAAAGAAAAAGTTATAACATTCAAATAAGTGGCGTACAAAAGTTATGACACTTGTGGTGTTCTTATCTCCACTTTTATTTGTCTAATCACTCTTTTAGTTGTTTATTATGGATGAAAGATAGTTTTTTATTCAGGAATAATTAATCGTCCCAATCCAGGCCTTTAATTTTGTTGTTTTCTTCTCATGCATATGCTATTCTTCAGGTTGAAGAGCCTCCGGTTAAAATATGGCATGATTAAAATTTTATTGATGAATGATTATGGCTATTGGTGAAAGCCTGGAGAATTGGCAAAAAAGTAAAAAATATCTACTGCACTTTTACTAATTCGATCATAAACCTTTTAGTTTTGCTAATTGTGTCAAATATTTTCAAATTTTACCATTAATTCCATCCGATCAATTTTAACTAAAACTCGTTGACATAGATACTAATAGTGCCACACACGATGACCGGCGTTGACATAGACAACTTTCAATGATTTCTTATTTTTATTTCTTTCTCTTCATTTTTTCCAGTCAAGTCCAGCAAGGGTTGCTACCGACCCTTGCTGACCACAGGCAAGGGCTGTGAGGCCCTCACCGGCCTATGCAAGGGTCACGGCCCTCGGGTAGATCTGAATGTAAAATATCTAATCTGAATGGTGAAAGTGAAATAACAAACTAAAGAAATATACAAAATTCAGAATCAAACTGACTTTATAATTTAAGTCCCACGAAATTCTGATGCTCCTTCTTACTTTTCATTTGTTTTATGCTAAAGCGAATTGAAATCCTGGATGATCTACGCACTAAAAGAATGTTGCAGTGCGACTCCGAAAATTTGCACTAATGAACAAGCGACATTTACTGGGACTTGCAATTTTACACTTCCTGCAAGAACGGTGTCAGTGCAAACTTGCAAAATAATGGGAAAAAAAATGATGCAAATGCAAACAAATCAAAACAAAAACCGAATTGATCGAACATGCCGAATACATCAATTACTAAAAGGTACGACGGAAGTAGTAAACAAGCAATATTCTGAACTGGGGTATGAACTTTGTGTAGTACCTGATGCAGATTCTATCTTTACCTCGTCGTGATCATGCTTTATTGAAACACAGGGAGAAATCAAGGCAAGCCAACCCCAGGCGAAAGACTTTATATGGCGATATTCAACACGAGGCTACGACGAACACGGTGAATAGAAAACTAAACTGAGAATTAAACGAGCAAATGCATGGACGAATATCACGAAGAAGGCTCCAATCGCAGTTCAAAGAAAAATATAGAAAAAAATGCAATTCAGAAATAATTAGGAAAGGAAACAATCGAGCGCAATAAAGAAATAGACATACTAATCGAGAGTAAAAATCAGTTTCAAACAGCTCAAGCTTGTGAACGTGTCCTTTCTAAAGAGCTGCAGAACGTGTCTTTTCGAAATTGTGCAAGAAAATCTCTTGCAATTTGGAGATGCCATGAACAAACGAGGGCTTGGTAGAGCACATCATGGAATTTTATTTTTCTTTCGAAGATCTTCCTTTTACCTCTTCTTATGTTTCTTTCTTCTTCTCCTTGTCCCTCTCCCCACAATAACCAGAACCAGCCTTGCTTTCTTCTGAATTTGTTTTCCTCAAATAGCTGAGCATGTGTGAATGTCTCCGGGGATTATCCTGATTGCTCTTTCCAAATTAGTGTGATCAGGCGAAGATTTTGGTAGAAGCAAGCCCATCCCTTCTTCGTTTTTTTTTTTTTTTCATTGCATGAAGTTTGCATTTTTCTACCCCGATAATTTCAACGGTCATGTCTCATCTTCTCTCATAATCGCAATCATCTCTTGCCCTTTCTTGAGCGATGTTCCATCACTGGCGCAATTACTTTCCATCTCGGCAGAGGGAGGCACGGTTAAATTCAACGCATGAGAAATCTAGGACAGGTCACATAATGAGCCGGCTCGAAAATTGACGATTCGCCTTAGTTGATTTTTGATGCAGACATGCTATTTTTAGACAAAAGTGTCCGTAATTTCTACATAGTGGAAGAATGCCAATGAGAATGCGATACTGATATTTTTTTGTTAGTTGTCTAGTTGTATCATTATTGACAAATTCGATCCTGGCTTTTCATAAGATGCGTGTGTAGCGCTTTAGGTAAAATCATGCGTCAATGGAACATTTTTAATTATATGGATATTTTGTCATCCAACAATTATCCGATAAGTAACCATGCCACAAGATGTGTGTTGAATTAGTGAATAATGAAGGTGACTCCTTAAATAAAGCAGTTGTTACAATTGAAAAACTTCATAACAAGGAAAAAAAATTTCATCAAAATTATTTTCAAGGAAAATGGTTCGTTTTATTTATTTGGTGGTTTAGGTAAAGAGATTTTTTTTTTGGTTAAAAGAAATTTTACTTTCCCTTAATCTAAGCTTATTGCTTTGAGTCATGAAAAGCATTTTCTGTAAATTAATTAGATTTTCATCCGTAAATTGATTAGCTTTTTTGTCATTCAAACACTAGATAGTGATAAAATAATTTCTAGAATTTCACCCACTATACTGTCATTATGCTTATACTTTGAGTATGTAATCCACACGGACAGTTTTCTCTATAATCATATTAATAATCATGTTACCAAATTCCTTCAACTTATATTTAATTCATGCTATTATTGTTCCTTTGTTTCTGACTAGGGTGACTCGATTTCTCAAAACAACCTTAGTACTTAGTGATTAATATCTTTGTCTATTTCCAATTGGTTTACCTTCCTTCGAATTTGCAATATGAGTAGTATGACACTTTTTCCACCTCATGTATAACGGACTACTTCTTAATTTCTTTTTTCTTTTGAACATCATTCCAAACTTGTCTTTGTTCTTTTACATGTGGTATAAGCAATTGAGATGGATGTTTTGAGCGGAACACGTTTATATGAATACAGTAAATAATATATGTACGACATCAAAGATGAATTACATCACTTTAAAAAAAACTTTATACATACTAGAAGTATTCATTCAATCAACGATACCAAAGCACAAATGGATGGTCCAGTCTAATTATGGCCATGCTTAAGGCTCCTTGATGAGGCCTAGCACGATTTTATTATAACATGGGTCCCCAACTTATTGGCAGCTAGTGTCTTCATTTATACGAGACATCCTAAAAATAATATGAATACTGACAACCCTTTAGTTAGTTGAGATCATAACTACAGGAGCATAAATTCATCAGCACAATCTTCCCTCCAACTAGTCAAGAAACTTCAAAGTTCATTTCATAAACCAGTTTAACGAATTAATGAAATTCCTCTTCCTTGTCCAAACCTGGCGCTTGTGCTTGCTGGATTGCCGTTGCTCATCTAGTCTTCTTCACCCGGTCAGCTCCAGGAAGTCTACTCAGAACAGGTCAGAGAAATTCATCTTCTTGCTCTCTGAATCCTCAAAACTCTTGCCGTTGTTGTTCAAGAAATTGCATATAACAAGGTCACTCTCGATCACGTCATCATGTTAAACCTCATGTTCATGTTGAACATAATTTACATGTGTCAAACTTCATAAAAGTCATCCATATTTTGATAGCATGCTATAAACATTAGTTGCATTCTAGATTTGTATAATAGGGGTAGAGGTGGAAAAATGGGTCAAAAACCGATATTTTAATCCATATTTGATACTATGAGTAATAAATGGGTTAGCTTAAAAAGTTAGTTGGCTCTTAAATGGGTTACTTAACAATCTCATGGGTCTTAAATGGGTTCTAAACGAGTCATAAATGGGTTACCTAATTAATTTTAAGTATTATTAACAATCATTTTAAAATATTATTAACAAACCATTTTTAAATTATGAAAATTTTGATATTCTAATTATTTTATTTTAAAAAATAAAATTTTGATTATTTTTATTTTCCCTTATTTTTCCATTTTTGCTTTCCTTTTCTTTTCTCCTTTTTCCCTCTTTCCAAGTTGGTCATTGGCCAAGAGGCGAGCGATGAGCTCACCAGACACCGGTCACTCGAAGAGAAAAAAATAAAAATAAAATTAAAAAATTAAAATTTCGAAAAAAAAATAAAATAACAATTAGAAAAATTATCAAACAATCGTATTGCATAAAATTATTTTTACAATACATTTTCTAAAAAAAAATCCCCAAGCAAATTTTCCCGAACTTGGTTAAATATGAAAGTATTTTACCAAAACGGGTCGGATCGGGTATGGGTTATTATATTTACACTACATAAATATGGCTCAAAACGGGTTAAATAGGTCAACTATGGTCCGACTAATATTTGACCTGACCCAAACCCGACTCGACCCACCCGTTTGACGCCCCTAAATAGGGGCCATGTTTAATAAAACCATATGTTGATTTATTGAGTCTTCTGATTTAGGAAATCGAATATTTACAAATAGGGAAAGTCGTATTCATAATTTTAAGTATGTTTATATTTAGATATATGGGCATTTTAATGATTTTTCATTACATATTAGGATAAAATTTCCTTTTTTCATATCAAGAAAATTATATTAGGAAAATTATCATTTTGATGGACAAAAGCATTATCATGCACACCTAAGCCATTTGGAGTGCACTGTCATATTGGCACATTTCTTTCATAAATCACATGTTATAAATTAGAGAATCTGGGAAAATCATATCTCGCATGTTAGTAATTTAGATTGCATCTTTAGTAAAAAGAACGAAAAGAAAAATGCAAAGTGGAACTCTATCGAAGAGGGTTATCGCCTCTACTCTGGCATTTTTTTTTCTACATAGGTCTTTTGCTATGTTTATTTTTTAGCTTTTCCTTTGGCTCTTTTAAATGAAAATATAGGTATATTCCAATAAACATATTCAACAGAATAATTAATGAAAAATAACAAATGATTAAAATTGAGAAAAGTTGGACAAAGATTATATTTTGGTTAATGTAAACAAGAAAACAATAATCAATACTAATCGTCAAATAACACACGCAAAAATTAGAAACGATATAACGAGTGGAAATTCTACTTATAATAAAAAAAGAAAAGACATTCACATGGAGTTGAAAGAGGAAAAATGTGAAAAGGGAATCATCAAATCCAAATTGTGTCTCCATATGTCTCGGTCTTCCTGGATTTTGTTAAACTTTCTTTCCCATTATCCCTTCATCAATTTTGCTTCCCATTCACGACAAACAAGTTCATGATACCCAATAGAGTCTTGGTAGTTTATGGTTTATAGACATGAACAAATATACGATTGTGGAAACTACAACGTCTGCTGAAGGATAATTAGTTACTAGTTGATGATTGGAAATCACTTGATGCGAGAATCGTAGTCCTTTGCACTCAATTTTTCTGGTCATTCTTGTGATGGGTAGAATATAATTTTTAATTGGCGATTTGTGACTTGTTCACCACTTTCAGAGTAAATAACACAACTTTCTTGATGGATTAGCTGGTGTGCCTAACCCTTTATCTTGTTTAGCCAAAGTCCGTGTTTCCATTCTCCTTATTGTACAGACAAAAATTGCTGTCTTTGATGACTTGAAGATTTATAGCCGAGTAAGATGTCATTGTTGTGGGCCTAATTCCCTAAAAAATCTTAAAATTTAAGTTTAATTCCAAATCTAACTTAAACTTTTTTTATCTTGAAAAAAAAACCTTAAACTTTAGCTTTAGTCTCAAATCTATTCTAAAACTTTAATTTTAATTCCAAAATCTACCTTGAACTTTTTTTTATCTAAAAAAAAACCTTAAACTTTAGATTAAGTCTCAAATCTATAAAACTTTAAGTTTAATTCCAAATCTACCTTGAACTTTTTTTCCTCTCGAAAAAAACCTTAAACTTTAGATTTAGTCTCAAATCTATTCTAAACTTTTTTGGTCTCGAAATAAATCCAAACTTTAGGTCTAGTCCTATTCGATTTTTTTTTTTTTTGTATTTGAGAGAACAATTATCACTTTGCACTGTAGTCTCAAATTTTCCCATATTAGCCATTCATCCAAAAATCATCACTAGTTGCTCCTAATTTTTTATATTTTCGAACAATTTCATTTTAAAGATAATGTTTCGTATCACCTTATTGATATGAATATGTTATTGATATGAAAATACCACGTCAAATCAAGGCTGGACTACAGGAGTAGATTTGAGAATGAATTAAAAATCAATATTTTTTAGACAAAACAAAATTTGGGGGTAAATTTAGGACTTGATATAAAGTTCGGGATTTTCTAAGAAAAAAAGAAGTTTGGGATAGAATTGGGACTTGACTTAAAGTTTGGGATTTTTATTTGACCAAAAAAAGTTCGGGATAGTTTTGAAATCAGATTTAAAGTTGAAGGTTTTTTTTTTATATAAATGGAATTAGGCCCATTGTTGTGTGGATCCTTAATATTTCCTGTTTAAAAAACATACGCTTTTGTCCGTGCAACCTTGCGGAGTCTCGCCCAGGAAGGATTAAGATAGTATATACCCTGAGGTAAGAGTAAGAAGTATACCCTCGAGAACAACCGCAGAGCTTCTAGTCTCCCCTTCTGATTCACTTGATAATACCGAATCTCTCCTTTCCTAAGGCTTACGAAAGAAAGAAGAGTAAGTGAACCGACTGAGTGAGCTATAAGTTTGGTTCGTGCTTTATGGCATTTTCCACTATCAAAAAAATCCAATCCCGCAAAGGATTGTTCATGGAACTACTATCGAGATTCTTCGGACCATATTTCCTAGTATCATCCCAATGTTCATTGCTATACCATCATTTGCTTCCTAAACAAGAAAAATGTTCAGGCATCGCCAACTAACAATACATTCTCCACTAGAAATTATACTTTATGCCTCACACTCATGGACAGGAAAATCATGCAAAGGACCACGTTTCTTCTATCAAGCAGTGGCTGATCATCAACTATAACCTCAGCACCCTTCAGCAGATCATTGATGCTCATCTTGCTGCAAATTTTCAGCACGTAACTGCCACATAAAAGCCTACATTCGTTGCATATTTACCAATAATGCGTGAAACAAATAACACATTGAAACATAAGGTTACTGAGAATGTATGGATACAAAAGAAAGAAAAAGGAAAGCCAACAAAGCACTCATTAGAAATTAAATTTCAACGGTAATCCGCGGGCACTCTAAGTTGGTCATGCAAAGAAAAATGACTTTTTGTCCTCTGTTTTAGATCAAGACTTTTTGGCTTGTGTTTGAAACAGAGGACCTTTTCTTGTGGCAATCCAAAATAGAGAATAAGAGATGATTGTTTTTTGTATGACCAACTTAGAGTGCACTTATATTTTCTCCAAAGATATATTACTTACAAGTGTTTTGTTGGCTCTTTTAACATCCATTTATTCTCAGTGTCCTGTGATTTCAATATCCTTTTTTTATGCTTTATTGGTGAATATGCGATCCATGTTGGCTCTCACTTCGCACTTAATTGCCAAGAATTCGTATGCATTTGAGAAAACTATATAATCAAGTAATTGAGTATAGTATGGAAATATAAGTTCCTTGATTCCTACAATAGGTAGAAAAGACAAAGTTAGCTTTTCCTCAATGAAAGGACGAAAGTAGCCATCTTTGATGACTTGTAAATGCAAAACAAAAACTGCATCTGGAGCATCCGAACTCAATTCACATTCGCGGTTGAATTATGGGTTGTGGAACATAGCTTTTCATGATGCACTTGAGAAATTGTGAATCCTCAAATCAATCCTTCAAATTGTGAAATCCCCTCTAGACCAATTTAGGTTAGTAATTAGCTAATTAAAAGTAATTGGCTGGGATGGTGGGTCAGCTTAGTTGCATCAATTGCGATGGTTGCGGCAGCGGCGGCGGCAATGGATTGAGTTGCCCTGGCGATGGTGCTAATGCAACGGTGTGGCGGTGGTGATGGGATTTATGGTGCTCTCTCTCACCCCATTCTTGCATATTTTAATTTTCCAGTTTTTACATTTTAAGTTTTGCTTTTTACTTTTTTTTCTCTTTTGTTAAACTTTACTTTGAAAAGATAAATGAAAATTATAACGAGTATAATAGAGATTATGTAATGGAAAACTACAGTATATCTAAATATGAAAAAAAAAGTTTGGCGAACCTATAGTATGGTTAATAAGCAAGAGAACAACAATCAATACTAATAACGATGGAAATTCTATTGGTAATTAGAAAAAGAAGTTTCCCATAAGGATGGAAGAGGAGGGATGTGAAAAAGGAAACAACAAATGCATATGTAAAAGTCTTGATCTTCCTGAATTTCATTAAAGTTTCCTTCCCACATAGGGATTGAACATATTTTTCCCGTTCATTAATGTGTTGCATGGACAGTTATTTTCAGTAGATTATATATTATTAGTTGGTGATTTTTTAACTCGTTTACTGTTTCCAGAGTAAAATAAACTAGGTTGCTTAATGGATTAGTTAGTATGCCTGACTTTTAGATGTTTAGCCCAAAGCACGCGCTTTTGTTTTACTTCTTGAATATATGAAGCTAGCAGTCTTCGATGACTTGTAGATGGATAACAAAAAGTCTTGGACTTCACTTAAAAAATCTATGGATAATCTCTAAACCACAAGACAAGCACTTGTGGACGATAAGTATTTTATTTTGATTCCTCTCACCATTGATGTGAATTTCAGAAGTCTTGGTCTTCATTTAATGTGTTTTGGTTGGTGAAAGTCTCACTCAATATCACTTTGCTTCACCATAACCCTTTCTCTACGGCGATTGTTCGCCCATTTGCTCTCTCCATTAGCTGTTTATCAATTTGCTTCACCACAACCCTTATTGTTCTCTACAGTTGACGCTCTAGCCCATGGCAGAGATCATTTTAAGTGCCATCCTTCAGGGCCTGGTGGAGAAGTTGACTTCTCTGGGATCGGACTATGTGCAAAGGAAAGTAGCACCGCCCTTCTCGAGAACCAAAACCGATGTGCTCACAGAGTGGAAGAAGAAGGTGGAAGAAATCCGCGTGGTGCTGGATGATGCAGAGGACAAGCAACTGAGTGGTGGACGTGAAGTGAAGCAATGGCTAGACAATGTTAAGGACTTGGCTTTTGACATGGAAGACTTACTTGATGAGCTCGAGATCGAAGCTGCTCAAGCCAAGTCAGAGGCAGAATCCAGCAAAAGTAGAAGTTGGATGAAGTTGTGCCGCTTTAGCCGACATAAAACATATAGAGAGATACAGAAGATCAATGACAGGTTAAGAGAAATTGTTGCCAGCAAGGCTGGTCTAAGCTTGAATCCTAGCGGCAGAACTGGCTACAGCAGCCAAAGGAGTCAGAGCACTTGTCTGCTGGAGACTCCACTTTTGGGCAGGGAGAAGGAACAAGCAGATATACTCAACCTGTTGACTGGTGAAGCCAAAAATTCTGATGCCACACCGAGCATAGTTGCCATAGTTGGGATGGGCAGTGTTGGAAAGACGGCCTTGGCTCAACAGTTGTATAATGATGCCTCAATGAGTTGCTATTTTGAGAAGAAAGCATGGGTTTGCGTTTCGGATACTTTCATCGTTTTCGACATTACAGTGGCTATTTTGCGGTCAATCACTGGGTCATCCTACGAGGGAAAAGATCTTAACGGGCTTCAACTCCAATTGAGGGATAGTCTATTGGGGAAGAACTTTCTTGTGGTTTTAGATGATACGTGGAATGAGGATTATGAAGAATGGACTAACTTCTTGAAGCCATTTCAAGTGGGGGCTAAGGGAAGCAAGATCATCATTACGGCTCGCAATTCTGATGTTGTTTCCAAAATAGGAGCCTTGCAGTATCCTCTGAACGGGTTGTCCAATGATGATTGTACAAGCTTACTAGCCTCTCATGCTCTTGGAAAAACAAACTTTCAGGGTAACTTACATCTTGAAAAAATAGGCAAGGAAATAGCTAAAAAATGTGAAGGCTTACCTCTGGCAGCAAAGTTGTTGGGCAGTGCCCTACGCGATGAAGAGAATCCACACAAATGGGAAGAAATCTTAAATAACAAAATATGGGATCTTCCGACATGAGAAAAGGTCCTCTCAGTTTTAAAATTGAGCTATGTACATCTTCCTCCTTATTTAAAGAGATGTTTTGCTTATTGTGCTGTATTTCCCAAAGATTACAAAATTGAGAAGGATGAGCTGGTGATGTTATGGATAGCGGAGGGCTTTTTAGGAGGACAAATAGAAAAAGAGAATAACTTGGAATTAGGACATAATTACTTCAATGAGTTGAAAAGGAGATCATTTCTTGAACGATCAAGTGCCGATGCATCTAAGTTCTCAATGCATGATCTTTTGAATGATCTAGCAAAGTCAATTTAGGGTGGGACATGCTTTAGATCTGGGGAGTCTCAACTAAAAGTTAATGAAGACCAAACCTCTCTTGAGAAAACACGTTATGCATCATTCATCTGGTTAGGGTTTGTTACATCAAAATGCTTGAGAGCATATCACGGAATGAAGGCATTGAGAAGTTTAATGCTACTGTGTATTGGAACTAGTGGGGGCTCTTTGTCTATTTCCAACAAGGTGTTGAATGACTTGCTAACAGAATTGAAGTGCTTGAGGGTGCTCTCCCTATGTCACTGTGACATCATAGAGTTACCGAAATGTGTTGGTGATTTAAAACATCTTCGTTATCTCAATTTCTCATACACTAATATCAAAATGCTACCTGAGTCGATTGTTGGCTTGTGCAAATTACAAACTTTGATCTTAAGAGGTTGTCAATACCTATCTACATTGCCTCAAGGTATCACAAAGTTGGTTAGCTTAGAATTTCTTGATATTAGGTATACAAGTAGTCTAAATGAGATGCCATTGGGTATTAGTAATTTGGAGAATCTTATTATGTTGTCCAAGTTTGTGGTAGGAACAAATAAAGGGTCGCAGTTAGAGGAGTTAAAGAACTTACCACATCTTCAAGGGGAATTGTACATATCACAATTGCAAAGGGTGAAAGAAGTTAGAGATGCTGTTTTGGTTGACAAAAAAGGCCTTAGCAACTTAATCTTGCATTGGGATGACGATCGTGGAATTCTTCCTAACGATGGGCGCAAATCACAAGTGCTTGACTTTCTGCAACCTCACACTAATATTAAAAATCTCACTATTTGGAATTATGGTGGTGCAATACTTCCGTCATGGGTAGGTGGTGGATCTTATTCTAAGATAGTGTCTTTGTGCTTGTGGGGTTGTCGTAATGTTACATCACTACCTGCATTTGGACAACTACCTTCACTAAGAGAATTATCTCTTCATGATCTAGATGTTGTAAGCACGATCGACTTTGAATTTTATGGAAAGAAAAGGCCTTTCCCTCCCTTAACAACTTTGACGTTTAAAGGGATGTTGTCTTGGAAGGATTGGTCTCCTTATGTCAGAGACCCAGAAGATGGAACCCCATTCTCCTATCTTCAGCATCTTGTTGTCCAGAATTGTCCTTCGTTGGTCGAGACATTGCCTTGTCGACTTCAGCATCTCATAAAGCTCGAAATTCAGTCTTGCCCGCATTTGAATATCTCAACCGGTGCGGTTTGTCTTCCATCTCTCCATGAGTTATATCTTATGGATTGCAACAAGGAGATCTTAAGGAGATTGGTCAATCCAGCTTTGACAATTCTCCAAATATCGAATCTTGCCGAGCTTGTTTGCTTTGAACGTGGACTTATGAGTAGCCTGGTCAAGCTAAAGGAGCTTCATATATATTGGTGTGACGAGTTAACATACTTGTGGCAAGATGGAAATGAAATGCTAAATCTTACTTGCCTTCAGGAATTATCCATCAGAGGCTGTCCTCAATTCACATCTTTCGTGGCAGGAGGAGGAGCTATAGAGTTGCCCCGTAGCCTTGAAAGAATGACATTGTCTAATTGCATGAGCTTAGAAAAGCTTCCAAGCAAGATGCATACCCTTGGATATTTAAGCATTGAATATTGTCCAAAACTTAAGGGAGCATATATTCCTCAAGACAACCGTAGCAATAATAACGCAATCTCTCAACTTGGATGTCCACTGGTATCCTTTCCTTGTGTTGAGGGTAGACTTACAATTGACATTTGGTGGTGCGAGGGAGTGGAGTCACTAGAAGAAATCACCGTAGAATCGCTAGAATCGTTGACTATTTACAACTGTCAGAATCTAAGGAGTCTACCCCAGTGCCTTCCCATGCTCTTCCATCTCACTCATTTGGGTATATATGCATGTCCGGAATTGGAGATAGAGGACTTCCCTCCCCTTCCCATCACCCTCTCGAGTCTTAGACTCTCTAATTGTCCAAAGATAAAGTCCATTGCCAACTGTAACATTACCAGGTATAACAACCTCACGGAGCTGTATATATACAACTGTCTAGCATTGGAGATAGAGGACTTCCCTCCCCTTCCCATCACCCTCTTGAGTCTTGCACTTGAGAAGTGTCCAAAGATAAAGTCCATTGCCAGCTGTAACATTATCAGCTGTAATAACCTCACGGAATTGACAATATACGGCTGTCTAGCTTTGGAGATAGAGGACTTCCCTCCCCTTCCCATCAGCCTCTCGAGTCTTACGCTCTATGATTGTCCGAAAATAAAGTCCCTACCAAATCGGTGGCATCATCTTACATCCCTCCGGGGGATACTAATCAGCAATTGCCCAAGTATCAAATGCTTCCCCAAAGGAGGTTGGCCTCCCAATCTGCAAGGCCTTGACATTAGGTGGTGCGAGAATGTGAAGCAGCCAGGGAGAGAATGGGGCTTACGCTTCCTCACATCCCTCCAGAGACTGTCAATTGATGGAATCAGCATGGGAGGGGAGGGAGAGAAGGTGGGGTTTCCTTCGGATGCGTATGCGTGGAATCTTCTCTTCCCTTCCTGTCTAATCTCTCTTTATATTAAAGATATGAGGAACGTGGAAAGACTATCCAGCGGTCTTCACAACCATCTCTCCTCTCTCCAATGCTTAGAGATTAGAGATTGCCCGAAGTTGAGGGACTTGCCAGAGGATGGCCTCCCTCCTTCCCTCCAAGCATTGTACATATATAAATGCAAGATTCCGGAGGATCAATACTCAAAGCACGCTGACGAGATCCCTCTCATCGATGTTGATGGCGTTCGGATCCGATGAATCGAAATCGACCACTTCGCCCCACCCGTGATGAAAGATTTCTCATTCCTCAGGTAATGATTCCAAGTTTCTTTCGTTCTTTTGCTTTCATTTGCCAACTGCCACCTTCCATTCTTCGATGTACAGTAATTTCTCTACGGTTCCGTAAATTTTTTGGTCATGAATTTAGTTTATCTTCTTCAATGGATCCTTTATATCAATTAATCTTTTCCGATGGAAAGAGTCGCGTAGAATTTCCAGAAACCAGCGACTGAAGGTCAGGGACTTACATTTGGGTGTGTGTTCTCGTTGGCGGAGGGGGTCTCTCGCCCGCCCCCAGCTGAAATAAGCAAATGCATCAAAGAGAATGGGGGATGTAGATCCCAATTTTGACAGTAGATAAACATCTGCTTTTCGTGAAGTACAAGTAAAATATTAGAGCTGAAGGCAATTTGCACTGCCTTGCGTAAGTTGATGATATTCTTGCATGCCACTGCTGCATCCTTCTCCACTACTGCCTTGCGCCAGCTTTTCTCTTTAGCCACCTCAATGCTCTTTTCAAAGAGCAAATAATTCAGCTTCCACTGCAGGCAACCATCTCCCCGGTTTCATCTCTGGCCTCAATCCGAACAACGGCATGTTGTAAGACTCGTCTCAGTTCATCTTCACAAAACCTAACTCACGTTTACCCCTCACGCCCTATCTTTTATCCACCCAATCATGACTTGGCTTACATTTTCGCCAACACACTCCAAAAAAGAGCTTTTCTAACCTGTCTGAGTGGCAGTTTCAGTATCTGGAAAGTTATGGGTAAAAGTTATTGCAATTTCGAGCTTTCCAGATGGACCAACAGATGTAGGCAATCACTCTTAAGCGTTATCAGCCTGTACCAAGTCACCATCACGGTGATTAGTGCTTTCCATACTTGTGAGTTACCAGAATCATAAGACTTTCTCAGCAAAGAAAAAAAAAAGAAACATCGAAAGGGTATTATAGTTTTTTTTTTTTTTGTTGCAGTCATTTGGGCTTGCATATAATTTGTTCTGATCACTCTTGTAGCTGTTCATTATGCTTGAAAGATAAATTTTATTCAGGACTAACTGCTCGTCCTGTTTCAGACTTTTGGATGAGAAATATGAGGACTTGGAAAGACTATCGATGGTGGAGGCCTGTTTCCTTTGTCTCTATGCTCTCTCTGGATGAGAAATATGAGGAACGTGGAAAGATTGCCAAGTGGTCTTTGCAGCCATCTCTCCTCTCTCAGACACCCATCTTTTATATGTTACTGGTACAGAGGATGGCTTTGCTCCCTCCTCGAAGTACTTGGCATAATGGAATGTGAAATTCTGAAAGATCAATGCTCAAAACTCTGTGGCAACTATTGGCACTTCATCAAAGACCACTTGTCCCAATTGATCGAGTTTGAATTCAATGAGACGATTTCTCTCCAATGTCTAATCCTTATTCTTCAGAAATGGTCCGGACTTCTTTCTTTTATCACTTGTTGTTTAGCTACTGCTGCTGCTCCAGCATCCATTCTTATTATGAATCCTCAACTCAATGCTCGAAAGTTCATGTTTTTCCATGCACAAGCTTCGCGTAATCTGCCACAAACCTGCTAGTCATTTGGGTTACTCTGTTTTGTTTGAAAAGGAAGTACGCAATAATATGGTTATAATGCTAACGCGTGCAGCAAGTCAACCATGGTTTCGCACAAGTGATTACTCCTCAAAACAAATTATACTTACATGCACTTGCTCACAGTGCTAGAATTATGATGCATGGATGTGCCTGTCTGTATTGATAATGTGTGTTGAATTCTGTTTGATGCCCAAAAATTTATTATATTTCCACTTACGAAAATGTACTGTGCTTTGCGTGAGGATCATGAAGAATTGGAGCTCTTAAATTAATATTTTTCTACAATTTCAGCATTAGTTGTATTTTCTCTCTCAAATATATTTTTCTATTTCCCTAGCTCAGTGACCTCAATTCTCTTGACTGAGCTTGTTTTGCAGAATATCCCGCTGTCATCTTTATATGGCAAAATCTCTGAGGATGATCAAATGCATACACTGTTGAGGTAGGCAACTGATGTGCTTATGTTCATCTTTCGCAACTTGACAAATGGAAAAGAAAAGGCTAATTATCTTGGTAGGTGTACTGACATGCTCTAAACTGCTTTTTCTGTTTTTCTTTTTTTATCGTTTTTTTTTTTTGGAGGGGGGGGGGGAGAGGGGGTTTGGGGGAGAGAAGAAGAGAGAGAGGAGAGGAAGGGGGGGTCATGCTTTAAAAGATTTATCCGTTTCATGATGTCAATTATCAAGGTTTATATTCGTAGTCAAGCGAAGAAGCTTTCTTACTTCCAACAACAGCAGCTACTGTAAAAGATGCAAAAGATAGGATTTGAAACAGGTGTTATCAAGTTGGCGAACATGACAACCACACTTGGAATAACCCTGCATATTATAATCCTTTTAGCTCTGACTTCCTTGTCAAAGTTCATAGTTCATGTATCTTCTTTTCAAATTCCCACACCATCTCAGGACCACATTTTCTTTCTCTTTTTTGTCGAGGAAAGGCAGGGAGCAGCCATCGGGGAGACTATGCTCTGTCGGTCAGTTAAGTCATCATGGAAACATCACGTTTGCAGCAATGTATTCCCATTTAAGATTGTAAGAAGGCCGTTGTCCAATCCCACTCGCAACCATTTATATAGGGTAGGCAAGTATTGTCACCATAACTCCACCAAGCTGCCATAGCTCTGGTCACGGACAAGACAAGATACAGGCACTATCAGTGCTAGCGGGTTATCCTTGTGACCTTGCGTTTGCGGAATATCAGCTTGTACCATTATATGCCACAATCACTGGTGATCAGCGGTCTCCCATAGTTGTGCATTGGCAGAATCGTAAGGGCCATTCAGGAAAGACAAAATTATCAAAACAAATCACATATTTTAGAGGGGTAATGCCTTGCTGCTGATTTGTTGTTGAAGTCGGGTGATTCTCTGTACAATTTTCATATCTGATTGCTCTTGTAATTGTTCATTTCGCATGACAAAGTAAGTTTTATAGTGTGCTACCTGATTTTCTCTTCCCATTTCTTTTTCTCCTTTTTCTGCTCCCATTTTCATCTCCCATGCCATATATGAATCTTTTGTTGAACTCGAAGAGTCGATACAGTGACTGATTCAATCTAAATTAATTTTATTAAGGATTGCAATTAGCGAGAGATGGGACATGACAGAAAATGCCCAGCGCCTAGTGAGATGAACTCTTAAGTAATTTGAAAAAAAAAACGTTATTCTTTTCAGTTTTCGGTATCTGATTCTCTTTTTAAGCGATTAATAAGCAATCTTATCTCAATAATTTGTGAGAATTTCATGTCTTCAAAGCACTTATCTTTGTCTGGTCAACCCAAGTTAGTTGCCTTTATACAGAGCGTTAACAATCTTATTGTTTTTTCTTTACAATATGTATTCATAATTCACATGATTGAATTGAAAAATGAGAATACTTAACTGTTTGTAGCCAATTATATATTGATTGATTTTTCTAACAACACTACGTGATGTACTAATTTATAATTTATAGATGTTTGGAAAAACTTCCCCCTTCACAAAAAGGGTTCGAGACTTCAAAATATGCGAAAGTAAAAAAAAAATAATGATAAGTCGATTCTTTCTTATCCATGACACAGCATTGTTCTTCTTTTTTCTTTGCCAAAAAAATTAACACGACATAAGAAAGGCCGATGCTATTGATATCCGATATTTGATACCTTGGAGCTTATATATTTGCCTTAATAAAGTTCCTAGTTTAATACTAAAAAGAAGCAGAAAGGGCGATGCAGTCCTTTTTTTTTTTTAACGGTTTTCTTCAGAATCAGCAACCTTCTTTCTGTTGATAAAATTATGGGGCGGCTCATGGCTCCAATCTTTCAATAGAACTCCAATTCATGACAGAATCAACGTTCCATGAATCAACGTTCCATGAATCACCTTCCGTTTGGGCCTTGACCTCTTGTTCGGTTAAGATTGTAATGGTATGCTGCCTGCCTCCGGATTTGCATAGTCCGCTACCCTCTGGGTTTGCCTTTGCATTTACTTCACCGCGGCATATGATTTCGTCATACATTACATCATTTTATCTGAAAATACCTTCTTCTTTAGCATTCTTCCTGTAGGGAGTCCCGGAAGGAGAGCTTCGAGCTCACTTGGGTTCCTTTGGTGTTACTCAAATCTTCCGCTTCAACCAGTGTATACCTTGTCTAATGCATCTCCTCCATCTCTGCTCCTGTTGCATGTGTAAATCTTTTGTTGAAGCAATTTTCATATGACTTTGTGAAGCTCTACAGAGGATGGAGGACTCTGCAATTTTTGCTATCCCCAACGGTAGGATTTGGATGCAGTTGAGGTGCTCATTCAAGGTCTTGTTCCAAGGAGGAATTCTGGTGGTCAGGTTGAGTTTCTTGCCGAAATACTTGTATTCGACAGACGATGGATTGTCCACACAGCTAATAGCCCTGTTTTCCGCTTGATTTGCAGCTAATAGCTCTGTAAGCGTGGACAAGCTCCGGGTCACATTACCTCGTAAAACAGAAATTGAGTGTTGGCTACAGGGAGAAAGCGAAAAAGGACAAAGAGAGGATGTTGCTGATACGCAGGACGAACTCGCAGTTACGTCAGCGCTTGTTAATCGTTTAAACTTGATCAGGTCTCGCGGAAGGATGAGTCTCAAGTTTTTCACGTTGACTTCGGAGTCAACTACGCGTCTATTGAAGGAGAAGACAACTGTAGGGAAACAATTTCCCCATCTTTGTTGTTTGGCACTGTTTAGGAGAATTATACGGGAAATATTTTCATGGTCAACAAAAAATTCACACCTTCCACTCTGAAGTACAAAATTCTGCGTAAATACCGGAATCCATTAGATAATATCCTTTAACATGTTTTGGTCAATATTCAGAATATCAAGTTTTTCTTTCTCCCATTCAGATAACTACTACCGTACGGATGGAAGAATCGATTGAAAACCGAGGTTTCGGATACGTTAATATAATAGCCAAGTCCTGGATGGACCCTGCACATCAAAATCCGATACAAACTGTTGCATAGTTCATCTTTCTTCTAACCGAATG